>CM042175.1:19505265-19540559 GCA_023376005.1 Doryteuthis pealeii
CATAAGAAACGTCAAAATCTTCAGTCTCAATACTTTTTGATCACGCCTCGTATTCTAACATGAGTGGCAGCCTTTTCTTTCTTTTAAGTAACAAACTTCCCATTATCATTTTTTCGCGACTCATTTCATTTGAGGAGTTCGCGATTATTGTTGAAATGACGAGTTGGCCGGCCATAACGCTGATGTTATTAACTGTTTTGTGGCTCAACATCGTTATAACATCAAAGTCTGAGGAGGATGGAAGGTCCCGCTCAAGCCTATCATATTTCGCGTCCGACGGTGGCAACAAAGAACGGATTTGGAAAAAGTGATTGTTCCTGGTGACAGATGCCAGCACCCACGGGCTAATGTCTTCTCCCATTTCCTCCCTTTTCTTCTCGGGGGTAATCGTCCGAAAGAAATGAGGTTACTTTAAACAAGCGTTACGAGAGAGGACTCTGTTTCTATTTTTATTTAGCTCTCAAAATAACTAATTTGCTAATCAATTAACTAATTGTGTAATTTAGATGTACACACATTACCATTACTCCCAGGTCCTAATTCTGATCCAGTGTGGTAGTACCTGTTAGGGTACTATTTATAGATCTGTTTGGGATAATCTTAAAAGTTCTATTAATAGATTTACACATAAAGCATTGTTATTATAACTAAGAAGGTATCAAGTGTTTACGTGTACTGGGTATGAAGTTAAACTAAAAGTGGTGAGGTTCCAAGGCTGGAGCTCTGGGGAGTATGATACATTTTAGGGTCCCATCTATGGGATAAATAGATAAAAGTTCTATTAATAGATTTACACATAAAGCATTGTTATTATAACTAAGTAAGTATCAAGTGTTTACGTGTACTGGGTATGACGTTAAACTAAAAGTGGTGCGGTTCCAAGGCTGGAGCTCTGGGGAGTATGATACATTTTAGGGTCCCATCTATGGGGTAAATAGATAAAAAAAGAGTTTAAAAATGGAACCAAGAAGAAGATAACGCAATAATCATAACAAGAAATAATAGGAAGAGTATGCAAAATTACTACGATGACACAGTCTAGTACGTTATCCACTAGGCCACGGGTACTCGTCCAGAAAATGGGTAAATTGTTTATTGTTAATTTTTTCTTGGTAAATACCACTTCAATCTCGATTTTTCTTCAAAACTACACCCCTATTTTATAATTAGAATTAAGTTCAGGGTGCAATTCAGCAATTAAAAAAAACGGTAAAACATATAATAATTAAATCAACGTATCATCGTGGGAAAAGCTATCTTCAAGCTTTCAGTTTTTTTAATAATTTTGTTTATATAAAATTATTACAAATGTGTTCTACCTCTAACATTGACTTTTTTCTCACAATAAGCGTATTTGAATATCGTGGTCGCTTTTTACAAGAGAAAAATAAGAAAAAGAATAAAGAAAAAGAATACAGAAAAAGAATAAAAGCAGCTACAGGAGCCAAGATAAAAAAAAAACGAGAGGTGACTGATGAAGACTAGTGACTGAATGAATACACAATATACCAGGCATGTCAAATTGAATAGCCCCCTATGATCGCATAGATTACATATGTATGTCATGAGGGCCACATGGATTACATATGTCTGTCATGAGGGCCGCACATGACAACTAAGTTTTTAAATACTTCTCTACATTAAGAGAACAACGTGATGATTGCTATCATTAATTTCTTTTATTATCAACTAAAAGCCAATGAATACAAATCTAAAACACATTTCTGTTAAAAGGAAAAGAAAAGACTATTACTGACCGAGTTCAAATAATAAAACGTACAAGTGTCACTGACACTTTCAATTATAGCTCTGTAATGATTGAAAGCAGGAGAAGGCAAGAGGAAAGACTCACTCCCTTTCATTGACTGAGTTAGCCTCCTCATTCTGCAATCTAGAATTTTTTCCGAGCTATGGATTAAATAGTACCGCTACTGTTCTTCTACAAGGATGGCTTTGGCATTGAATAATCGTGAAAGGTTGATATGCCCTTAAACAAAGAAACCAAACCAATCCGAGAAAATTTTCAAACATCTAGTCTTTATTTCCCTGAAAAAAAAAAACTGATGGAATTTATGTAAACGCCAACTCAACGCACGAGTCACACAGCTTGGATTTGTGCGGTAAAATGGGGAGTTTACGGTAAGTATGCGCCCTACGTCAGACACAAAAACAATCTCCCTGGTCTACGCCAGGCAAAAGGGGAGATAACCCTCGTTATCAGGCTGATATAAAAACTAGGCCACTTCCTCTTATTTTACGTTTACTTATCGAGTGAATTACTTTATAAAATTGGATCTGTAGATAGATTTTACATTAACAGTGTATAGTTCTGTGAAATAATTTTTTCATTCTATTTTTTTTTATTTTGTTATGAAATGATTTATTATTTATTTCATTACTTTAATTATTATTATTCTATTGAATATATTAACTTTTATTATTGTTATTTTTATTATTTCCTTCTTTATTATTTATCATTATCTATTTTTTGTCTTATTGAATGTTATTATAATACATTGCCTTATAACTGTGTACAAATAATCTATATTAAGAATAGTTACTTGAAGCTATAATTTTTACTTAGGATTATTATTCTTTTTATTATTATTTGCAAACAAATGATTATTATTAAATGAAAATAATCACTTGAAATAACATTATGTTAAATTATTAGTACTTGATAGGAATACTTGAAACGATATAACTGTGAAAAAAACTTTTAAACAAGTACACAAAAATGTAAATATAAATGTATAATAAATGGGATTCCCTAAAATCTTGGCATGGAATAACTGGTTAACATGCTGTTAAAATCAATCAATCAGTCAATCACTATGGAAAACGTATGTAGAACATCTAGTAAGGATCAAACTCCCTGCTTAATTGATTAAGCATAATGGTTATTGTCTTAGGTAATGGGATAGATGATCCGAGTTTAAATAATTTAGATATATTATGAGGTTAGATGATTGAAAAGGGAGATTATCAAGTTTGGTTTGGTTTGATTTGTTTTACGGCATATCAACCTCAGTGGGTCATTTAATGCCGACAAAGTTTGAAATAAATTCCTTCTTAATGGATAATCAGTTTTGATTATAAACTGTTTTTTTCTATTTAACCCATAGATAGGACCCTAACAGGTACTACCACCCGGTTCAGAGTGGACTCGGGTGCAATGGTTTGGTTTGTTTTAAGGCATTTAATGCAGACAAAGTTTTATAATAAATTCATTCTAAATGGATACTCAATTATAAAAAAAAACAAAACAGTTGTCTATTTAACCCATAAATGGGACGATTATCAAGTACAAAGTTATGAATTACATCGTTCTGACAAGAATTTTATTTCTTTGAAAGATAATGCAGAACATTTTAAGGTCATAACTGTTTATTTTTATTCCTTTATTTATTCATTTTAATTTTGTACTTATTTTTATTTATTTTACTTCTGTTCGAGAAAATTGAAAAACGGAGTCAGCAGTTGCATGAGAAAAACTAGGTGACAATATCACCCATCATTCATATAGTTGCCCACTTTTTAAATATGCTATAGAAAAAAAGAGGATAGATGTGATTGTTAATCTCGTTAGATAATAAACCCTTGACATCGAGACAGCAGAAGAAAAAAACTGCAAGATGACTGAAATTGTCCATTTTCCGCTGACTTGCAAATTTCTAAAACAGACAGTTTTGTTAAAGCATTGAACTACGTGTGAATAGCATCATAATCATCTGTCCGTACTGACAGTACGGATTCCCATGACTTTCTATCTCTCTCACCATTATATAATTACTTCAGGGCAGACTGGACTCTTTAACCATGGCTAGGTAACCAGTCTAGGAGAAGGAAAACTCTAAATTCAAACCTGCTAAACTCCGCTTAAGAAATTGACCATGTGTCGCATCCTGCTCGTGCGGAGGGTTGGTAAATATATAATATATAATTACTTCAGATTTTTCCTGCAAATCAGATTTTCTTTTAGTTTATAACGAAAATCACTAAATAGTTTAAATAATATTTGAAGGAGTTTCAAATATATTTGAAAATATATCATTCTTATATTTCTTATAATTTCATTATTTCAAGTATTTTTGTCCTTATTATCATCAACTTTTTTTTCTTCGAGGCCTTTTTCTTTGTAGCGATATAAAACATTATAATTTCGTATAATTCTTATAATTTAAATTTAAAAATGGAATATTTAAATAAATAAATTCAGATTCTTTTAGTTTATACGGAAATGTTCGTCTTCTGTGCTAAGCTAAATCCAGTTCATTCCATAATTCCCCCAAAAAACAGAACTTGGTTATATGAGTTTAGGTTGGTTGGATTTTACGGCATGTTAACGCTTATTAGGTTATTTTATGCCGAAGACATTCATCGACCCTGGCATGTCTTCCACACTAAATCCAGAATCCGCATAGAACTGATTGGTGTAGGTTTCTGCTGGCTGGCCTACATTGGTGTGTCTATGTGTAGGTGTCCACAGGTGAAAGTGACTTCTGAGTTCGTTATCACATCTCGAGCAGTGTTCAGTATGTCTTATTCGTCTTACTCGAATCGTTTGTGCGATAGAGGGAAAGTGTCCATACAGGTACTTTCTTGTTTTGCACTGGTTTCAAGATTTGTGCAAGACAACATGCAGAATCTTGGTGTCACTCTCATCTAGCTTTTATAATGTCTAAGTGTGTTATTAAAGTCCGAGTAGTGCAGTCGTAGATATAGTAGAACTGATAAGAATAAAACTTGGAAACCCGATTTTTTAAATAAGTATGTACTGTTTTAAGCTACTATAGGAATAAAATGTGTGGTTCTTATAATATGCTAGAAGTCTCAGAGTAACCATGTAGGTACATATATACATAAAATAATCCGGACAAAGAAGTACTGAGTTGAGCACGTGGTGAATGAATTATATAACATAGATACAAAAACAGCTAGGACTAAAGTCCTTTGGAAGTAAGAGTTCATGAAGAAAAGGGTCATTATTGATTGTTGGACAAAGCCCCCCCACACCCACACACACACTTAATGGGCAAAGACTCTGCGCGTCTAGCCCATGTTTATATTTTTTGTTGAAAATCCGGGCTGCTGTTTAAATACCATCGAGTAGCGTTACCAAAGTGAAGATAACCCTTTTGGACTCCAGTTCACCCAGCAGGTCAGACAATCGCTACACTTACTTTAAAACAATAGATTACAATTTCTGAATTCTCATGTATGATTTAAAACTTCTTAACTAATATGACATAGTTCATTCAATATATATATATATATATATATATATATAATGAATAAATTTAGAAGAAATAATTTCTTTACCCTTTTTTTAAAATTCAAACGTTGTTCAACTTTTAAAAATAGTAAATTACTTTTTCGCCACCCTATATGAATTCCTAAACTGATCAGCCATTATCTAAAATGTTTCCGATGACAGTTTGTCTTTTCATTGGAAATTTTGCATGAATATTTCATACAAACTGTCAGTTTTGGCAGAAAATAAAAAAATTGTAATCATTGTTTTCGCGGAGACAAATAGAAGTGCAATCGACATAAAGGAATATCGGGAAAAAGGTTGAGAGAAAAAAGAAAGAAAAAGAAATCTCGAAAAGAAAGAAAAGTAGGAGGAAGATTAAGATGAATGGAATAATAATAATAATAATAATAATAATAATAATAATAATAATAATAATAATAATAATCCCAGCAAGAAGACCAGATCTAGTGTTGATTAACAAAAAAGAAAGAACTTGTCAACTGGTGGATTTTGCAGTTCCAGCAGATCACAGGGTGAAGCTAAAGGAAAATGAAAAAATGGATAAATATCTGGACCTATCCAAGAACTAAAAAAGTTATAGAATATGAAAGTCAAAGTGATACCAATTGTGGTTGGTGCACTTGGAACGATCCCAAAAGGATTGGGAAAGGGTTTAGAAAGTTTGGAAATCAGAGGGAGGATTGAAACCATTCAGAACACTGCACTCCTGCAATCTGCCAGAATACTCAGAATAGTCCTGGAGACCTGAGGAGATTTGCTGTCACTCAGACCCCAGGGAAAGCTCAAAAGGAGTAAATAATAATAATAAGGAAGAAAAATGAAATGGAGAATTAAAAGTAGTTTAAAGAAAGACTAGGAAAATGGCAAGATGCGTAAGCCACCCCCTAATGGGGCCGCCTGTTGGCCATGGGTCGCGACCCGTGATGTTTGAGGATGGAACCCTAGTAACTAAGCAGTCCATGACATGCAACACTCTATTTTGGCCCATACCTAAGCTGAATGATCGTTCGGAGAGGCCCCTTCCGATCAATCAGCTGGTCCCGTCAAGCCCTAGCATCTATATGATTGTCCCGACACTATTGTCCTTATGGCAAGCCACGATCTTTTTATGATGTATGTGCTAGAAAGCGGTGGATGAAGTTCTTATTGTCCTGAGTATGTCGTTGAACTCTATCTGATGGTGAAGTTCCACTTCATCCCCATTACTCCCAGGTTCACTCTGACCCGAAGTGGTAGTACATGTTAGGGTCTCATCTATGGGTTACATAGAAAAATTAGTTCTAAAAAATGTGTTTAAAGAAAAGAATTGAGTACCTGTCAAAAATGAATAAAACAAAACATCTTCGTTATAAAATGGCTGAATGGGTTGACATGCCATAAAATCCAAGCAAGCAAGCAAGCAAGCAACCTAGCGGGACATGCTAGCATTATATTACTGTTCACCATTCTTGTGACTCTTATCAAAATAAACCATTTTTCATTTTAAGTAACAATTCCAGTTATTATTTAAATAACCAACCACAGAAACATCACAATAGTTATTTAATGCCAAAGCTGTCATCGTTGAATAGTAGTGGTTCTATTTAACACAGAACTGGAGAACTTGGTCATTGGAAATTCTAAGTTGACTTTTTTTCTTTTTTCGTAAACTGTTTACACAAAGGAAAATGGGGTGAGTTTTGCGGTGACTCAATTGAGAAACTGAAAGACATTATTATAATCAATTGTTGAGACATTTCAAAAGAGGTGATGACCTGATAAAACGATACAAAAATAATTCATCGGAATAAGGAAATGTCTTACAAGGCTATTCGCAACAATTTCATGTTGGATAGAATTTTTTTGTCTATTTCCTTTCATCTGTCATCGTTCATTTATGTTTGGGACTTTATCACTCCAATTATATATATATATATATATATATATATATATATATATATATATAAACAGTAACCATCCACAATACCTTTAAAATAACGACTAGAAGTTAAAATACACCAATATCCCCCTCATCCCCGAACATTCAATTACCTATTTCTCTTCACAACTTGATAATTATCCAATCCTTTACAAAAGTGCTATATGAATTTCTTTAGATACCACTAAACTTCATTTAATTAAAACATTACAAGACCATTTTTTAGTTCTCCAAATAAATATATTTCTAATCAAAATCTATTAACTTAAAAAAAAATGTTTGCATCAAATAAAATTTAGGCACTATACTTTTAAACCGGAAGCCTGCGACTAGCAGTTGCTGTATAAATCTCGTTAGAATTGTATTTTTTACGCAATTAATCCGAACGAAACGGGTAAGTCAGCTTTATTTCTTGAATATTAGCCCATTTGAATTCTTAGTTTCACTATTCTTTCATGCTTGAAAGAAATCTGTACATTAATTCTTATAATCGTATCAAGCAAGAAAATGCATGAAAATAGAATATGGTGGTAAATGACATTAATATGTCTACTATTGATGTCTCCATATTTCGCATTTTTATGTTAATCAACATATTTCTTCTAGACATAATCTGAAGCTATTGTATAGTGTTCCTATATACGCTTAGCCCTTTTTTCATAACATCCCATTTTATTATGGACTATTTGCCTGATTCAACTCTTATCTGCCATATATTTTTAGATAATGCAATTGACGATTTGTTTGTTGGTAAAACTAAGGTTATGGTTATATTATCTTTCTTCATTTTTACAATTCGGTAGCACCGAAGTATATTCTTTCTTCGTTATTGATAACTTCTTTCTTTTTGAGAGAGAGAGAGAGAGAGAGAGAGAGAGAGATGAACACATAGTCGTAAAAGTTTTTTTCCTTACATTAGAAAAGTGCTCAAATATTTGGTTGTATAATAGTACAAAACCTCAAATAAATGATTTTCTTACTAGACATGTCAGTACGGTGAGTATAAGTTTAATGTATTTATAAAAAAACGTAACATGTTTAATCTAAAGATTTTATTTGTCATGTGATTCACGGAAGTTGAGAGAACATTCATACACAAAAAAAAAACACACACACACATATATATATATATAAGTTTAGGTAGCGAAGAATTAAGTCAACAGCACTAGTTAACTGACAGTTCATTGCCTATGCGAATTACTTGAATCATTTGTGCTTGTTTTTCCTTATATGCTGTTATGTGGTGCATTATGGGAAGTGTCCAACACCGGAATCATGGTAGAAAGTTTTGTGGGACATGATTGGAAGGCTGGTTTTCTTTAAGTGAAAATAAAATTGATGAGGAACTGTCAGTTACCAAGCACCGCTGACTTTTTGTCTTTGCTACCCCAACTAAGATATACATGATCTAGCGTAATATGAACGTATGCAAATGTTCCTATTCTGATGAAATTGCCTAGGCAAATTCCAGACCAAGTTTTTCACCGATTGTTCATTGGTAATTTTATTTGAAAATTCTTGTTCCTGACCAATCGAATGGTCCACAGAATTTAATTTCATGTCCTTTCTTGGATTCCAGTGATTCCTACGTGTTATATTCTCTGGACAGTTTTATTTGTTTCCCTTTTCCATTTAAGTTTGACCATTCTTCATTTTCTGACCATTTCCAACCCGCAGTGTCAACGTTTTTTTCCCTGTTCTCCATCAGTGCCCCACTTTGTGATAACCTCTGTGTCACATCAGTCTCGGCCTAAAATGGCGTCAAATTAGCAAATTGTCTAATTTATTTTTATTTCACTAATTTTCTTTTGCTAATTTCATTCAGTTGTCTTTTTCTTGGCATGTTTTCAATGTTTGTTGTTCTTTCTTTCTTTCTTTCTTTCTTTCTTTTTTTGCTAATTTCTTCGCTTCAAGTTGGCTGTTCTTTTTATTTTTTTTATTTTTTTTTCATTTTATTTATTTATTTCTTATAAACGAACGAATGATTTCCATTGTTTTATTTATTCTTCTCCATTTCTTACGAACGAAGAATTCTTTTTTCCGGCTTTTCTTTTTAATTTGAAAAATCTTTCTTTCTGAAAAATAAATTAATAAACATTTCTTTCTATTTTATTTCTTCTCATTTGTATTTTTTTAAAATTCTTTCACGAAGGATTTTTTTTTTTGTTATTTCGTTGAAATGAATCCTTTTTCTTTTTCTTCATTTTTTTTTTCTTTCTTGCCATTAAAGTTATTTGTTTTTTTGTTGTTGCTGTTTTTTTTTATTTCGTAGTTTTCATTCATTTATTTTCTTCAATGTATCTGTCTTATTCATCGTTTCTTTCACGATAATCATTTATTTTTTGTTTTTTCTTTCGTTCTTTACCTCTGATTCATCTTTTCATCCATGCTTATAATTTTGTTTGTTTCTTTTTTTTTTTTTTCATCTTTTTTATCCTCTTCTTTTTCTACTCCTTCCATTCATCTTTTTCCCGCGCATATCTGTTACTTTTTTTCTTTTTTCATCTTCCTTTTCTTTTTACTTCTTTCATTTAACTTTTTCCCGTTCTGAAATGTTTCTTTCTTTCTTTTTATTCCTCGTTTTCACCGCTAATATTTTTTATGCTCCTCTTTTCTTTCTAATCCTCTTATTCTTCGTTTTAATGTGATAATTTTCGTTTTCTTTTTCTTTCTTTAAAAATGTTCACTTCCTTACCACTTTTCATTCCTTGTTTATCTCTGTCTCTATCTTCTTTTACACCATTTTTCCAACCGCTCTCCACCCCTTATATCCACTGGGTAGAGGTGGTGCAGCTCAAATCTCGCCACACTCTTAAATAAAACGCTTGACATTTTCACATTAGTCTGCAACTCTCTCATATATGCCTTTCCCCCTCACTCGACACATCGAACACTATCAAACATTCCACCTCTGTCTCTACAGTAATAATACTGTAAAATAACTGACCGACCAGCCTGACTATCAAAATCTTCCCCTGTCTTTCGCGTGGTTCTTCATTCTTTCAAAAGAATTCGAGATCTTCCGAACATCGCTAACCCCCCACCCCAACCACTGTCACCCCCATCACTGAAACCAGATCATTAATCAAGACATCATTAGATGGGTCAGGACCCGATTAATCTTTTTTTTTTCTCTATCTCTCCCTCTCTGCTTAGGCCTATTTGGGGGTGAAGGCGCACGATAGTGGGGGAGGATGTTGCAGAGAAAACGTTGCTCGACTGGTAGGGCTCAAAACAAACCATTGGAAGCAATCTCGAGACCCATAATTCACTTGTCCGGTCGAAAGACGAATACAATGAAGATACAAGTGAAAACAATAACAGTCGTTAGAAAATCCTTTGTCTCATGTTTTATGGCCTACATTTTGTTACATTCCTTTTATTTTCATTTACGTATTTATTAAAATTATTTGTCTGTTTATTCTTTCATTTACTTATTTACATCAAGAGATCTCTCAGTTCCGGTAGACACAGAGACTTCATTCCGTGGTTGTAATTTTAATGCATACGTATGTAAGAGAGATAAATGGACAGAAATAGAGAAATAGGAAGGAGAAAGAAAAAGGGGTTTTAATTCCGTGGCTGTAAGATAAGGGGCGAGCAGAAGGGGGAAGAAAAAGGAGGGGATAAGTATCCTCATTCTGTGGTTCTATGTGTGTGAGAGAGGAGAGAGAGAGAGAGAGACAGACAGAGCTAGAGATGAAGTAAGAGAGAGAAAAGACAGAGAGAGAGCCAGACAGACAGAGAGAGAGAGAGAGAGAGAGAGAGATAAAAAGACAGAAATAGGAAAAAGAAAGAAAAGGGCCTTAATTTCGTGGCTGTAAGAAAAAGATAAACGAACAGAAGGGGGAAAAGTATCCTCATTCTGTGGTTGTATGTATATGTGTGTGTGTGAGAGAGAGAGAGATGGACAGATATAAGAAATAGGAAGGAGAAAGAAAAAGGATCCTAATGTCATGGCTGTAATAGAAAGGAGAGAAAAAGTATCTCATGCTGTGGCTGTGGGTGTGAGGGGGGAGAGAGATATAGACAGACAGAAATAAATAAAAATCCGAAGAGAAAGAAAAAGATCCCAAATTTGTGTCAAAAAGAGAGAAGAGCAGAAGGTTAAAGAGAAAGGAGACAGAAAAGAACCTTTATTTAGTGGTTGTAAGAGAAAGAAAGAGTCACCGAGGGTTGAACAGAAACAATGAAATAGGGCCATAATTATGTGGTTGTGAAATAAAAGAACCCCCATTTTGTGGTTGTAAGAGAAAGAGACAGAGAGATAGAGGCAAACAGAACGACCAAAAGAGAAAAGAAATAAGAGAGTGGAAAAATGTCGTATTTTCCGGTTCTAATTTGAATGTGTAAAAGAAAGTAAGAAAATTAGACAGGGACATGGAATAGGAAGAGAAAAGGGACCCAAATTTCGTGTCAATAAGATAAAGTTTGGTTTTGGTTTGTTTTGTTTTACGGCATATCAACCTCGGTGGGTCATTTAATGCCGGCAAAGTTTTGAAATAAATTCATTCTTAATGACTATTCAATTTTCATAAACTCATGTTTTTCTATTTAACCCATAGATGGAAACATAACAGGTACTACCACTCCGAGTCAGAGTGGACCAGGGAGCAATGCTGATGAAAGGGTGCTCCACATTCCTCAAACCTCCAAAACTGGAATCTCACCATCAGATAGAGTTTAACGTCATTACCAGGACATAAAGACCCTCAGTCACCTTCTTCTAACACCCATATAATAAAATGAGTTGATTCGGGACAATCATATAAGTGCTAGGGCTTTACGTGACCAGCTGATTGATCGGAGAGGGCCTCGAAGAGAAACGAGCAGAAGAGGAAGGACAAAGGAAAGAAAAACTTCACCCATTCAGTGGTAAAAGCGAAAGAGAGATATACAGAGAGAAACAAAGAAAGAAATGAGACAGAAAATGAGCCCTGATTTGGTGCTGTAAGAGAAAGAGATAGAAGAAGAGAAAGGAGAAAAATTACCCTCATTCCATGGCTGTAAGATTAAAAGAGAGAGAGAGATACATACAGCTGGAAAGAAACAAAGAATTAGGAAGAAGAAAACGGATCCTAATTCTTTGACTGTAAGAGAAAGAGACAAACAGAAGGGGAAATAAAGGAAAGAAAAAGTACTCTTATTTTATGGTAGTAAGAGAAACAGAGACATAGAGACAGACAAACTGGTAGACAGAGAAATGAGAGAAGAGAGCGGAAAAGTACCCCAATTTCGTTGTTGTAGATTCTCCCAAAGGACATTTAAATTGATAAATAGAATTGTTTTCTTTTTCTACTGTCTTTTTGCATCTCCGACAATAATAATAAAAAAATATGAGTTACGCTGGCTATACCACAACAAAATTATCAAGAAGACCTATTTTGATTTATCAGATTATAGCTCCATATGCCAACATCTGAATAAAAAAAACAATAGAAATTTAGTTAATGATATAAAATGCTTCATGCTGACAATATCAAAAAATTAAAAATCCTTGAAGCTTTATATATGAAATTTAGACAACCCACTCTTAATAGAATTACTTATGAAACCAACGAGAATATTCTAAAATGCTTTAACTAGATAGAACACTTTTTTAATTCCGAATCTCACTTGCATATCTCGTTAGATGAATTTTAAAAATAAACTGCTAGCGTTATTTAGCGTCACCTTAACGACAAAAACCAAACAATAGTTTAGAAAAATAATAAACAGTATTGATAAGTGTTTGTGTGTGTGTGTGTGTGTGTGTGTGTGTGAATAATATCAAATATTTTTGTGATAGGATTCAATCAAAATAGAGAACTCAAACGTACACACAAATAAAGTTTATTTACATACATATAAATATATATATGTGCACATATATTCACATATACTGAGTAGAATATAAATAAATACACAAAAACCTTGAATTCAGCACATATATATATATATATATATATATATATATATATATATATATATTTGCCAACCCCTCCACACGAGCAGGATGCGACACATGGTCAATTTCTTAAGCGGAGTTTAACAGGTTTGAATTCAGAGTTTTACTTCTCCTAGACTGGTTACGCAGCCAAGGTTAAAGTGCCCATTCTATCCTACAATTTACTCATATCTGGAGGGAGATTAGTTGGATGCATACCTTTCACAAGAGTATTAGCGCTATGTGAAATGCAAACAGCCTCTTCCGGGACTGAGCTCGGGTCATCGAGTCTATATCTTACGTATCTAATCATTACACCACATGCCTCCAGCGACGAACTCATAAGTGACGTAAATAACCCACACAGGTTAATATGCCACTAAACAAAGAAACCAAACTAAACCTAACCTAAAATCACAGCTGTAAGTTCCCACTAGATTACTAAAGTAAAGCAATGATTATCCTGTTCAGTATTTTATCGGTGACCACTAACTAACACCGAATAGTGTAAATAACCTGAGACATGTGTGCCAGACTAAGTAAAGTTTGCTAAATAACAAGTACTGTAAACACAGTGAGAAACCAAACGTCTGTGTAAGAGGCTAAGCAAAGCTTAGTGACTGCTTAGTAAGGACATTAGTTTCTTTAAACGATTGTCTGATTCTTTAATTCAACACGCGGAATAGTGAGTTTAAATACGTGTAAAATTGTCCATGCTTGAATAACCGTAATGACTGGATACGATATTAGTGAATCCACTGTGAAACTCGCTGAGTCATGTGGAGACAACGTTTCTGTCCAAGAAAAAAAAGAGGAACTACTTGTTTCTGCTTATTAAAATAGTAAATTTTAGATTCAATTACTTATGTTTAATAAAGTCATAAATTGTAAGGATTTACTGCTTATATAGCGTGAATAAATACGACTATTTCTAGAGAGGAAGTAAATACAATAACGGGTATTATGCTAAGAAGTAGAATATATATATATATATATATATATATATATATATATCGGCAGCAAGTTATAATTTAAACAGGTTTGGTTGCATACCACGGAATATTTTTTCTTATTGTTGCTGTGTAATTTTTCTGATACCGTGGTCCAGAAAAGGTGCCTCATATTTAAAAAAAACCTACATTGGCCACACTACAATCAATATATGTATTTATATGCGAATGATTAAAGTGAATATTTTTTAGTGCTTACTCGCAGAGCATCCGAAGTTGCCCGGGATTTAAGAAATTAAAAATAAATCTATATATAGATTAAGATTTATTTTCATATACATTTGTTTTATAATCTTTTATACTTTATATATTCTTTTTTTATTTTTATCATTCTTCTTGTTTGCATTTTTTCGTTTGTCTTTTATTTGCTTTTTATAATGTTTCATCCTTCATCAATTTGTTTATTAATCATTCGTTTTAGTTATTTCTAAATATATCATTGATTTATACTCGTATTACATTTTTATTTAGGTTTCTTTGGGAATTAGAGGGGTAAAATGTTTTTTAACACCCTCTCAAACAAAAATAGAGAGTGGATTTTATTTTATATATATATATATATATATATATTATATATATATATATATATATATAATATATATATAATATATATATCACATTGAATGTAATTTGGAGTACGAATATTGCGTATTGAAGGAATTTACAATAATGCATCAAAAAGGTGTCTTATCGATTTCAAAGTAGAACTGTATCTTCAGAGATTTATCAGAAATGTACGTGCTTCAGTTTTTTTTTTGTGTGGTTATATATTTTTTTTTGTCCTCTTCTTTTCTTTTTTCTTTCTCCTCCTTTCTTTTTTCTTTATGTTATGAATGAAATGGGCAATAACTGTAATTTCTTATTTTTGAATATCTGTTGAAAACAAATGTTTGAACCCCTATGCTTGTATATGTATCCAATATTGTCTGGTTATCTTCCGGTGAATATTCCAACAAAGTAGCTATGTTGAATTCAAAATAAAAACGGTCACATAGAAAATTTATATACTTAGCTTTTTTTTTTTTTTTTTTCTCTTTTTTTTTTCAGTTGCAAAATGAAATAAAATGTATTAATTTGATTAGATGGACCAGTAAATAAGTAAATAAAAGATTATCTTTAATTATATATTAGGAGGATTGAAGGAAAATTTAAGAAAATTGTTTTATGAGTATTATTTTTAAAATTTCATATATATATATATATATATATATATATATATTATATATATATATATAGAGAGGAGAGAGAGAGAGAGAGAGAGAGAGAGAGGAGTGTGAGATAGGTAGATAGAGAACTGATCCAAATAAAAGAACCATATTTGACTTCAACTCAGCCGGCAAGCAGAGTTAAGGCTCGCGTGTTCGAAAAGTAGGTTCCCGAGTTCGATGAGAAACACCCGAAGAGAGCCAGAGGCCACATCAACAGAAAAGTTGTATATATAACAATAAAGATGAGGACAAACATTCGAAAAATCTTCAGACACATTATTGCTAAAACTTGCTAACCATGTTTTTTTCATTGGTGTTGTACAGTTTTTGCTGGTTACTGTAATCTGTTTGCTCTTGTTTATATCGACTTCGGATTTTGTTTTGCTCTATACACTGTCTTCAGTGATGTCGAATCCTCTTTCTCCTTTTATTGTGATATACATATTTACCAACCCCTCCGCACGAGTATGATGTGGCACATGGACACGTTCTTAAGCTGAATTTAACATGTTTCAATTCAGAGTTTTCATTCTAGACTGGTTGCCAAACCATAGTTAAAGAGCCCAGTTTTCCTACAATTTACCCATAGCTAGAGGGAGAATCGTCAGATTCATATATTTTCCCAAAGATATTGGCGATATGTAAAATGCATACAGAATCGTCCAAGATTTTAACTCGTCTCACCGTTTCCATTTCCTATGACGGTAACCATTACCCCCATGCACCTCCGCCCGTTCTTGGGATATAAAGTCAATCAAGATCATCTCTTGAGTGTTAGGTCTTCTGCATAGAAATCAATTTTCTTTTCTTAATGACCATATTTCTGAGTTCTTATTCTATTGTTATTATTATTATTATTATTATTATTAGTAGTAGTAGTAGTAGTAGTAGTAGTAGTAGTAGTAGTAGTATTTCATTCCTTGCGAGTTTATCACCGGTGTAAATGACACAATTCTCCTCGGGTCTGTAGGACTCTTCTGAGTATGTGAGCCAATCTTAACAATGCCGTTGTCAAGATTGTTAAGTATCGACCAAAGTGGAGTGTTGCATATCATTTACTGCTTAGACACCATGATTCCGTCCTTAAGCATCATGGATCATCACCCACGACCAACAAGCGATCCGATTAGGGTGATTTTCTCCCTTTGCATAGGTGAAGTCGCTGTATTCTACAGTCCCAGCCAACAGGACGGCAAAGCCTTCCACTTAATGGTCAGAGACACCACGCGTCTAACCAATCTTTTGTAGATGCTAGACCAAGAGATGGTGAGAGAAATTCCCGGGCTACTGTTAAACGTCCCAACTGGTAGTGTCACCTGTTGGCGAAATACTCACGGGAAGATAACCCTTTTTGACATAATTCCACCCCAGTAAGGGCAAACAAATACTACAATTTCAACGATAATTCTTCTGCTGTCACTGAATTTAAAGATATTTTAATGTACGTAGGTCATTACTTTCCGTACAAACAATTATTTATATTTCCTGGATTATCCAATTAACTTTGACCATTCCCAAATATATTTTTCTAAGTAATACAATTTATTATCATACAAAAGAAAATTCGTCGCAAAAGAATCACGTACAAAATCGCTGAAAACAACATAGGATTCCTAAATTTCATTATTGCGGGTCCGAATTTGGCCCAGAATGTTTTTAATTTTCTCACAGAATCAGCTTGATTCCACAGTGGTATGATATGTTGGGGTAAGGCCCCTAAAAAAAAGTTGAAAAATGTGATGCACTGATACATTGACATACGCATTTATTATTAGAGTTTAGAAGACAGTTTTTACGGAATATAACTAATCCAAAAAATTAGTGGTTTATCTCTTATGTCAGGGTTGTACTAATAAAACTTAATTGTACAAAAAATACAGATTTTTTTTACCAGAGTGCTTCTTTGGGTGGGGCGGGAGAAACTTTTTTTTTTCTTGGGAATTAGCAATTACCCAGTAACATTATTCGAATAGTTTAATTCTTCATCATATCGTGCCTTGCGGATTTTGTTTTCGTGATAGATCTGCTTTCTCGGCTGGTATTTTAAAAACGTTTCTGTTTTCTTTTACAGGATTTAACGAAAAAATGTAACCGTCAACTGGAGAGGACAGAGAAAAAGAAAAAAAAGTAAACGAAAAACATTGTGAAGAGGATAAAAAGGAGAAAAATAAATTTTCTTTTTCCTGAAATAAAAAAGATAAAAGAGAAAGGAAAGAGAATGGACGAATTATTGATGAATTAAAGAAAGAAAGAAAGAATGAAAGAAAGAAATTGGGAAAAAGAAAGGATCATAGAAATGAAAGTGTCAGAAGAAGATTAAAATGAAAAAGAAAAATTCCCAGACGTAGAAAGATAAAAAAGACTGGTGTTAGAGACATAGGAGAAAACCAAGCAGACACACGAATGACTCCGAGTTTGACTCTTCTAATTCACTGTTCTAAGATCGATACACACACATGGTCCAACGCATCTTGAATCTGCCCCTATAAGGCTGATTGATTGATTTTTTAACGGTATGACAATCCGTCTTGGTTTATTTGATACATAGAGGATAGGGAATCACGTTCGTTTTATATTCATGAAATGAGGGAGTTCATGGTTTTCCTAAGGGTATTAGCCCAAAAACGAACGATTGATTGATTTTAACGGTTTATTTGATACCTAAAGGTTATGGAATCATGTTCATTGTATATTTATGGAATGAAGGACTTTGTGCTTTTCTCATGGGTATTAGTCCTAATGGCAACAATATTAATGGCATGTCAACCCGTCCCGTGGATGATGCTAGAACTACATCAAGTGGGGGGGGGGTCAAATTTGTATTTTGATGTCCTCCAATCTTACTCTTGATATGAATTATCAGTTTTGGAAACAAGAAAAAGTTACACAGAACTGAAGGTCTGGAGTTCTGTAGATGTTTTACATAAAAACCACCGACCCATAAGAATTGAGACTTGGCATTACGCATTTAAATAGCGGTTCGACTCCAAGAAAGAATCTTAATCATATTAGGGTAAGGTCAAAAGTTTTGCAATATTTATAGTACATGTTAATTTGTGGTGCGTATATCACATGACTGAATCAGTTCAAGTCGTGCTAGGTACCCACTGTGATTGGTAGTATTGTGGTATTTGGTGCACTGACACGTTTAGCATTGCTTCACTTCTTGTACAACTTGAAGGCCGCAAATATGAACGTACACCGTATTCTAATTTAGGAACTTATGATTTACGAGTTCAAACCATAACGTAGCCGACGCAATCAAACATATTTGTTGTGGTAAAGGTGAAGAGATACTTGATCACAGTACAGTAATCAGATTGTTGAAGAAATTTTGAAACTCCCAGGAGTGGGGATAAACCTTTAATTCCATTACCCCCAGTTACTCTCTGACCAGGTTTGGTAGCATCTGTAAGGCCCCCATCTATGTGTCAAATAGGTCTGTTTGTAAGTTAATGTAAATTATTTTACCAACTTATTAATACACATGAAGTTAATAAAAATGTGACAAAGATAATTTTAATTAATTTATTAATAAATAGGAAGTTAATGAAATTCATTTATACACAATTAGGTGAACCACATGAAGTACTAAAAAGAATTATTTTTACCAATTTAGAACCCTGGGAGTGACACTAAACTGCATCTAGTGGTGAGGTTCCCATTCTGGAGCTCTTGAGATTGCCATTGCAATAAAAAAACGTAAAAAATAGATTGTAATGAATGAAATAATGTAATAATTTTAATGTTTATTTAATGTAAATAGTATTTTCTTTGGCGAAATAAATTTGCAAAGTTAAAAATTTTAGTGAACTTATTAAAAGAACTGTATCTGAAGCTAGTTTTTACCTCAACACAAAGTTTTTAAAATTGACAGCTCGTAAAACTTGCGTGATGGGGCACTTGTAAATCAAGATACCTCCCTCTCTCTCTCTCTCTCTAATATATATATATATATATATATATATATATATATATATATATATATGAAGAGTGAGGCAGAAAGAAGCTACAAATTTTATGATAGTACCTGATGTTTGCGTCATCAGGATTTCCAAGGGAGATAAGCGTATGGAAGTCGAGTTTGACGGCAAGGAGAAATATTGTGGCTGCTGAAACAAAGAAAGGGATTTGGCGGGTGAGCAAGCAGAGAAATGTAAAAAGGAGTTGGGAAGGGTTTTATTTGTAAAAGAATTGCGTCGAACGACTGCGGATTACGTCCGACATTTTGTTATCTAAATTAGAGTTCTGCCATTAGCGATGGGCGAAGGACAATGTTAAGTGTGATTTCGGGAATCCTCGGAACCAAGTGAAGGCGGGAGCGGGAATGAGAAGAAATACTCTGTAGGGGACAGTTCCTGGGGATTTACGTGTGAGACACTGAATGAAAAATGACTTTTTCCTGGCTGTTCTCTGATTAAGAAATCTCCTAGATAATTTTTTAGGAAACAGAGAAACTGTAAAAAAAAAGAAATAAAGCCGACAGGAATTTATACAGAATCATTATAGGACAAAAATAAATGAATAAATAAACAACACAAACTTATAATTTCTACAAATATTTGTGGATGATGAAATTAAGGAGGCGCTTATAATATAATGTTTATCATCGTAGGAAATTGACACGGTGAGACGAGTTGAAATTCTGTACGAGGCTTTTTGCATTTCACATGGCACTAATACTCTTGGAAAAGTTATGAATCCAGTTATTCTTTCTCCAACTATGGGTAAATAGTAGGGCATACCGGTCGAGGCGATGGAAAATTCTAACTTCAAACCTGTTAAACTCCACTTAAAAATTGAACTTGTGTCGCATGCCACTCGTGCTGAAGAGTTGGGTAAATACATTGGGATTGTAGAACGTATTTGTTTGGTGCAGGAGTCCAGAGTATTATCTTTTGCACAATGTTAGAAAATCATAAAAGTGCATGCGAAATTGAGATCATAGTTTCTACCAGGGCTCAAATACAAATTTCATGTTTCGAGGTGAATACGTAATATTCACTGCTATCAGACACACACGCGTTACATATAATATATATATATATATATATATATATAAGTTTTGTTGAATTGAACAGACAATTCCTGTCTCACAAGTCTTTCCTTGTTCCGTTCTAATCTTCGGGCCATCCTTCTGGTGTCAGGGTGGAACTGGTATAACAGTCCACCGAAGGTTTCAACACTAGCGTCATACCGTTAAAAAATCAACACTAGCAAAAGCGCTAGTGTTGAAACCTTCGATGGACTGTTATACCAGTTCCATTCTGATACCAGAAGGATGGCCCGAAAATTGGAACGGATCAATGAAAAACTTGTGAGACAGGAATTGTCTGTTCAATTCAACAAAACTTGTATAAAAGAAAAAATGCTGCCAAAATACACTTATATATATATATATATATATATATATATGAACACTTATCTGATTTTTTACAAGAATTAATAATTTTATTATCTAGATTTTCGGAGTGGTAGACTCCATGTTGAACCCTTTATTTAATCCATTCGAGTAGCTTGCTTTCATTCCGTTATCGACGACTACAGAAGAAAATGATATAGTTTGGACTTTGTTATGGTTAACGGAATGAGAATAATCTACCTTAATTAATTAAATAAAAGGTTCAACAGTATACACATATTTAACACATCCGCACGAGTCAATTTCTTAATCGGAGTTTAACAGGTTTGAATTCAGAGTTTCCTTCGACTAGACTGGTTGTCTAACAATTCTAAATATCCATCCCGCCCAACTCATAGCTGAAGAGAGAATAGATGCATGCATACCTTTCTCCTGGATATTAGCGCTATGGGAAATACAAATCACAAATTACATCATATGGGGGAAATACGAACACAAATAAATCAGTTGTTTTAAAAATCGCATAGGCAAGAAACAGAGTAAACAAGCACCGGTGACTGTGTCTGTATAAGCCTCCATTATATAGCTAACTACATTATATATATATATATATATATATATATATATGGATAAAAGAAACCTACTCGAGTTTCATCGATTGTTTCTTCAGGGTTACATCCGTTGAATTAATCGAGTTTTCGATTAATCTCAGTTGGTACAATAAATGCCCGTTGGAATGGGACTTATCTTTTATAGACGATTAATTCAACGGATGTAGCCCTGAAGAATCAATCGATGAAACTCGAGTAGGTTACACTTATCCATTATATAAATACATTTTTGCTCTACATTGTATTGAGCACTTTGTATTTGTTTTTTCTCAGTCTTAACCCCTGGATACTGTGCGCTTCCAACGATCGTACTCATACCCACCGGTAAGCTACTACTCATACATTAACACACACACACACACACACACACATACATACATATATATATATATATATATATATATATATATATAGAATAGCGTGGACTTGAAGTCAACGGACATTGGTTACTGACAGTTGCTCGCAAAAGCAATTTTCAAACCAAATCAGGGTTTGAAAATTGCATAAGCGAGAAACTATCAGTAACCAACGCCGTTAAATTAATGTCCACGCTATTCTAACTTAGATATATCTGCTCTATACACGATATTGAACACTATTTACTTATAAATATAGGTTTCTATATTATCAATACTAATCTCTCTCCCTCCCCCTCTCTCTCTCTCTCTCTCTCTATATATATATATATACATATATATAAAATGATAGATAATGATTAATTTAATAATATATAGATTATTCAATTACATGAGTATCTCAGCGGCAAATGAAAAGCGGTTTTGAAGAACTCGAAAACGTGTGAAAAGGAGATGTGTATCTGGATTGAAGACGATTTATCAAAATTAGGCTCATGGTTTTTATTCTGCAAAGATGTAGCATTCTAAGGTATCAGAAATGGATATAGACTTTAGTTTTGTTCCTTTGTTTAAAGGTATAAAAACCGTCGTGGGTTATTTACTGCCAAAGAAATCCTTGTATGTATTTACCAACCCCTCCACCCGAGCTGGATGTGAGAGGTTTAATTTATTAAGCGGTGTTTAACAGGTTTGAATTCAGAGTTTTCCTTCTCCAAGACGGCATACGAATGTCCAGTCTGTCCAACTATTTAATCATAGCGGAAGAGAGAATAATCGGATTCATACTTTTACCAAAGGGTATTAACGCTATGTGAAAATGCAAACAGCCTCGTTCAAGATTTGAGCTCGTCTCGTCGTGCCTATTTCATAACTTCGGTAACCATTACACCAACCCCTCCACACGAGTAGGATGTGACACAAGATCAATTTCTAAAGCGGAGTTTAACAGATTTGAATTTAAGAGTTTTTCTTCTTCAAGACCGGTTGCCTCTCCAAGGTCAAACAACCCAATATGTCCTGATATTTATCCTTCAGTGAAGGAATGATTTGGATGTATACCATTCCATGCGTATTTCGAGAATGCAAACAGCCTTATCCAAGATTTTAACTCTGGTCAACGAGTTCATTCCCCAACGACAATGACCATTACACCACGAGCACCTCTCTCGGAAATGGATATAGACGTTAATCTAGTTTCTTTGTTTAATGGCATATCAACACAAGTGAATTATTTACTGCCCAAACCATCATGTATTTATTTACAAACCCCTCCGAACGAGCAGGTGTAACAGGATTGTATTTAGAGTATCCTTCTATACTAATTTGCTAACCAAGATTAAAGAGCCCGGTCCAACTATTTACCCATAGATGGAGGGAGAATAGTTGGATTCATATCTTTCCTAATTTGTATCAGCTCTATAAGAAATGCAAACAGCTTCATCCAGGATTTGAATTCGTGTCGCTGAGCCCATTACCTTCGACGATAACCATTACACGTAAGTCTGCTTTTCCTGCTTATTGAAGTTGCAGCCTTGTGAGTACTACTATATGGCTGCACCCTAACGAAACGATCAGAGAAAAGCATAATGGAGGCGCAAGGACGAGTTCATAAATGACTTAATCTTATGGGTGCCTACGCATGGACAGATGAGTGTGGGTCGGACGGCAAAAACCTACATTGATCAGCTCAGCACGGACACTGGATGCTGTGCAGAAGACCTTCTATAAGTGATGACCAATAGAGAGAATTGATAGGAAGAGTCATGGATATTCGTGCTATTGCCGCTAATTGATGATGATAATTTTAAAGTTATCCTTTAAGATGCGGTAGCTACTTCTTAAAATCCGGGAAAAAATAAACAATATATGAAGTGTGGAGTACCCCATTATTGATATCAATCCAAGATCCACTCTGACCTGGAGTGTTAATATCTGTTAGGGAACAATCTATGGATCAAGTACATCTGTTTACAAATGTATTCGGTAGGACTGTGTGCAAAAGAACATCTTAAGAAACAACTACACAAAACTGCAAATATGAATATGCAGAGAATGCGATTCCCTAACCTCTAGGCAAAAAATGACATGATGGTGTGACATGCTATTAGAATTGATAAATCAACAAATATATGACAGATTATTGTCAAATTCTTTACATTCATTTTCTACCCATACCTTTTTTTTTTTCTATTTTTTTTTTTTTTTTTGTAATTGTTGTGAAGAAATAAAATTTGCTAAGGAATACGCTGAAAATTATTTTGATTCAATATACAAAATTAACGGTAAATTACATCACCTCAGAAGCGAATAAGCCCTTAGGATTGCTATGCGTTATATATATATATATATATATATATATATATATATATATATATATATATAAAAGAGAGAGAGAAGAGAGAATAAATAAGGAGAAAATAGGAAAGGTGAGGATGACTTATAGATATTTCGAAAAAATCTATCAACACTTAGTGTTTCAATTGGAGATTTACATTATCACACATATTTAAAATAACATTTTGACTAACCATGATTTTGATTTCATAAACTCTTTCATGCTCGCATTCAAACACAAGAAAAACCTAAAACCATTGAAGTTAGGGCAATTTTACTTTCAGGCACCCTTATACAGAGACCAGGCTTTTATAAGGTATTCTTTGCAAAAAACATATTCTAAAAGGTTTATAAAAATTGAAATCGCCTTCCTATATTTTACTTATATATATATATATACTTCATAAAAATGGTTCGAGTGTTATGAGGTTGCTTATCTGTTCCTAGAATTAAAGAAATAGAGAGGATACAAGTGTGGGAGAGAGAGAATAAACTTGTTTTTTATACCAATCATTATATGTCGTATAAAAGCTTTCCCAATACATGATCTTGATTCGTTTAGCAAGATATCTTTTTCATGGATGTCTTTGTGTGAAGAGACCACGACAGACAGAGAAGGCGTGGGTTGACATGGAAGGTTTCCTTTTCGACACCACAACGGGACTGGGTCATCGACAAGGTCAATAATGAGCATAACAGAAGACGTGTTAGGTTGTATAAGAAATACTAAGTGTGGCGCCAGGGGGCATAGACTATAAAACAGTGTCATAGAAAGAAAGAAAAATATGAAAAGAAAAAGTTATAATTTGGATTATCGAATGGAAAAAATATTCAACCGGAAATTATTGACAACTGACCGGAATCAACAAATTCAGTTTTGGTGAAAAAAGGTCAAAGGTGAAACTGGATATTGACATTGAAATCTATAGCCATTGAGGATGCAAACTTGGCTAATCTTGTTTTGTGCAAAATGAATAAAGTAGAATTTATTCTGGGAAAGGAGTGGTGAAGAATTTTATTTATACCAATTCGATATCGCACTTGTCATAAATATAATATTATCAGTAACGACTATCATCGGTTTGATGAAGGCGATTAAAATATAATCAATATCAACTCCAAATCTACAATGTCTTGGGTATATCGTTAAACTGCACCTAGTGGTGAGGTTCCAATTCTGAACTTATGTGGAGTGTGGAGTACCACTTTATCCCTATTACTCCCAGGTCTACTTTGACCAAAGTAGTAGTGCCTATTAAGGTATTATGAGTTTAAAAATGTGTTAAAAATGAGTTTTAAAAAAATTGAATACCCATAAAGAATAAATAAAAGAAAACGTTTTCGGCATAGAATAACTCAACAAGGTTTGACATGCCGTAAAATCAAACCAATCTATACTCACCATATCAGTGGGGCTTTGAATAGGCCGACTGCAATATCTAAAGAAAATAAGCACCCCCATAAGAATACTTTCCTGGGTAGATATCTAGGTATCTATTTGGCTTCCCTACAAATCCAAAATATAACACTGAGTCGGTAATTTAGCTGGTTATTTCATAGCCGACCGACATGATAAACCTAAGATTTCTGATTTGATTTGTTTAAAAAGACGTCAACTATCCCGGTTTATTTAATGCCAAAGTCATCCTTGTAGAGGAACAGTAGTAGTACTATATAATCCATAACTGAAGAATGGGGGAATGTATACTTTTTCCAAGGTTATTAGTCCGAAAGTGAACTTAGTAACGTGACTGGAGTTCGAACTCGCTTACTAGCATGTTGTCTAGCACATTAGCCATTTCGCCAAAATACGCCGATATTATATATACTAAAAAAGATATGCGCCCTCCGGACATAAGTATTTAAGTTTTAATGTAATTAAATGTATTAGATTAGAAAGAATAACGAAATTAAATAAGAACGCATATAAAAAGATTACACTTGTTTTAACTATATTTTAATTGGTTTCTATATAAAAGCATTCGTCGGATTGATTTTATACGTTGAAGGAATAAAACAATAATATTAGAGATCAATAACACCAATTAATTATTCATTAAACTCAGTTTTGTTAAAAGAAGTATGCAACTTAACCACACTATATATCATGTATATAAGACACATTGTAATATTTTAAACGCATTAATAACATGGGCCGTTTTGAGACAAATCTAACTCAGATTTTCATAGCGATATCATTAATAAAATTTATTCTATGTATTATTGATTTTGAATGAATTAAATACTCATTGATAAACTTACGCAATTCCTGAAAGCAAGGCGACGTAGTTTCGGTTAGAGACAGACACCGAATCCCTACCATAAGTTATTATATACACACACACACATACATACACACACACACATATATATATAAATATATATATATATATGATTTAATTCATTGTATGTCTCGATTCAACATGCAATCTGAGTATCTTAGAAACAAAAATAACTTATCTCTTTTTGTTAAAGCTTGTTTCAAGGAGTATTTTTATGGATGCACCACGTTTTGTTAAAAGCAGTATGGAGACTAACTACACCATACATATAATGTAAACATTTGTTTCTTAGGGATATACAAGACACATTGCAGGATTTTAAATTCATTAATGGCATGGAGTGTTCTGTGGCAAATCTAACTCAGATATTCATAGAGCTCACTGATAAAAAAAAAGAAAGATTTATTATATGTATTAAAATAATTAAATACTCATTGATAAACGTACGCATTTCCTGTGGGTATTGTGATGTAAGCAATGATGTAGTTTTGGTTACAAACATACACCAAATCGTCATTATAATTATATATATATATATATAGTATATATATATATGATTTAATTCATAGTATGTCTAGATTGCTAATTCAACATGAAATCTGATCATCTTAGAAAAGAAACAAAAATAACTTGTCTCCTTTCTTTAAAGCTTGTTTCAAAGAATATTTTTATGGATGCACTTACAGATAGAAAATCTTGTTCCAGGCTGGAATGTTTCTATTTCAAGTCATATATGAGATTTGCCTAAACATTGTATTAATCCTGGACGGAGAACTGTAATTTTATGTTGACAATCACAGCGATATGTCAGTCCTGGGGATGGGGGAGGAAAACAATTTAAATAAGCAGGTTTAGTGAGTGTGTTGTCAACTGTCATCTTTAGTGTTATGAATAATATTGTCCTTGTTATGTCTTTTTTTCTTGGAGGGGGGGGCGAACCCGGCGTTCCTTATCTTTCGATCAGCACCGGCTGACCAAACGGCGTCCTGGAATCATAAATATCATGGAAATATGAAATTGGCAGTAATGATGAAATGAAGCATACCACTGGCTGAGGGGAGAAAAAAGTGTTGTGTGGGGGTGAGAGAAAGATGAAAAAAAAGGAAATAAAGAGGAAAAGAAAGCAAAATATGGACCAAGGATGTAAATCAGAAAAGTTTCATCTTCATCAGTACCCCAACTGGGAGAGTCATCGGTTGGGTTAGGGTTGCATTTGGGTCGAAGAGACAGACGCTCTCCCTTCCAGGCTGTTCTCTTGGCAGCTGTCGAGTGAAGATCCGGGAAGGGTCATCCTCATTTGGTCTTCGATGTTGTCAGACCAGCTTCCGATGTCGCATGTGTTCTTTCCTCCCTCCACCGTTACTCGGAAGATTGTTTTTTGAGAGGCTGTTGTGTCTGACAATGTGTCTGAATCAAAGCTTGATGGTTTTTTTGATGGTTTTTTTTTCCACTCCTGCTCAATGTTTTTCACCCTTTTTAATAGTGCAGTGATCCAGTTGGTCACGTGGCCGTTGAATATCCGGGCCTCGACCAACATGGACTAAGAGTCATTTGTGTCTTAAATTTCAATGTCCTTTCCGTTGGACTTGATGAAAATGTCTTCCCTCCAACCAAAGTTTAGAAAAAAAAAACGAAATAAAGCATGAACAAAGACGTAAAAAATAGGATTGTCTTTTAGCGAGAGATGATATTTCGATGAGTGGGAGGATAGCCGATTTTAACAATGCTGTGGTCTGGGTGATCTCAATTCGTCTGATCTGTGGTTCACACACTCTCTTGACCAGGTTCTTGGGACCGTTTCAAAATCTTCAGTTATGATTGGTATCCTATCCCCATGTTCCACAACCTTTCAGCTCCTGGCAAGGTCTAGGTATAAGTACTATTTTCGCCATCTTTTCTATTCACTGTTGGAACGGTTTGGTCCACTATGAATGACAAGTTATTTTCTTCTTGTTAATTAAAACTTGTGTAGCCTCCTGGCCTGAATTGGTTTATCCGTCTATATCGCAAAGTTCCAGAGAATTTTATGCGTCAAATATTTTAGGACGGAGTCTGGTTTGCGTATGCATAATTTGTAAGTATCGTTGGTCTCTTGCAGAATTATCGGTTTCCCTAACCAGTTATGACTATTCTTGTACTCCTTTTGTGCCAGTCTGCTGCATTCGCTTATTATGTGATTAACTGTCTTATCTCTTTCCTCATAGCTTACACTTTGATATTCTCCTGCATATCATCAATTTTAGCTTTGATGTAATTAGTCCTAAGGTCAACATTGCTCTACTGCTTTTAATAGAAATTCCCGTTCTCTTCTAAGGAACGTAACAAAACGATTTTCTTTCTTTTTGTTTTACAAGTTCAAAAAGCATTTATTACTAGTGTTTTCTTTTACTTTCCCGGGATCGTGAAGATCGTATAATGTTAGCTGAAGTCATCATAATGTGTCAGAGAATTATCTTCTTTGTTTAATATCCTCTATCAGCACCCATCAGCGCGAAACGGCTCCAAACTTAACTCCCAGATTTGTTTCTGACTCTCCAACCATCTATTTCAAATGTATCTCTAATCCCTCACCCACACACATCAAAATAAAAATCAGAAAACAAAAACAAAGTACTTATTCCACAGGATAGTGAAGTCGACGTTAAAACGGTTTTGTTATAAAAGCTTCATCAAGATATTAAAATGAATATGGTGTTGTCTAAACTGAGTTAGAATTCTTTTAATCTGTGAAATAATTTGTATTTTTCTTATTTATATTTCTACATAACGTCGCATTATATATATATATATATATATATATATATATATTATATATATAATAAGTTATGCATCCAACAATTCTACAACCTATGAACCATTAGTAGGATGGGACTGGAACTATTTTAACCTTGGTTAGGCAACCAGCCTACAAGAAAGAAACATCTGAAGTCCGCCCTTTACACTGCGCTTAAAATTGATTATGTTCACATCCTGTTTGTGCAGAGGCGTTGATATATTATATATATATATATATATATATATATATATATATATTCTCGGTGTTTTGAGCATCATTTTTTGCGAAGTTTTTCTGTAGTGATATCTGGTCATTAGTAATGAAAACTTACATGTACATAGTTTCAGGTTTTGTGAATAGCCAATTCATTATTAACGATTAAATACTTAAAATTTGCTTCATGTAACAATTAATTTTAATTGTAACAAAGCTTAGCTTTTTACCCCATCTTCAGACCACGGAGCAAAACATAGGAGTGCTACATGTTTTGTTTCGTGTCTGAGAGATGTTATAACGAGATAAGCTTCTTGGCAGTGGAAATAAGTTTATCACAAGAAGCAAATTTAAAGTATTTTCTTACACACACACACACACACAACACACCATTTAGGGCCGGGTTAGCTCAGTCGGTAGAGCGTTCGGCTAGAAACCACAAGGTTCCTAGTTCGATACCCGCCCTCGCCAACTCAGCGTTATGAGTAGCACAGGGATCTGTGCGGTAAAGTAAGGAACTGATGGTAGGTGTGGCGCTCCACCTCAGACGCTAAAATAATCTCTTGGTCTAGCGCTAGTGAAAAGGGGATAGACTCCCTCGTGCTGGCCTGATACCGACATTAGGCCACCCGACGACGACTTTACTTATATATATATATATATATATATTATATATATATATATATAGTTGTCTCCCGTCATCATAGGCATGTTCTCACTTGCAACCTTCAATTATAGATCAGTCATAGACCAGCCATGGACAAACTTAAATGCCCTCACATTACGAAAAAAAGAAAGAAGAAATTAAGGCACACAATTTGAGAAAACTACAAACAGCAGGGCCCACAAGAACACTGTTGGATAGAGCAAGTTTTCAGCTACAAATTATTTCATCAAATAGTCAACAATAAATTAGTGTCACAATATGATTGCTTCGAAAAATAATGTTATTCATTTTATTACCAATGAGCACATATAACAACTACTGGATATAGCAGGTTTTCCGCAAAAAAAAATAACATTTTTCACATCAAATACTAATCTAGAAAAAATGTTCTAGAACCAGAATATATACCAACATGAAAAGTCGACAAAAACAATGAAAAGTTATAGAAAAAAAGATAAAATATTTAAAAAGAAAAAGAGAATGATATTGAGAGATTTATCTCAGAGACTAGAAAAAAGTAGAAATAACAAAATAACTGGAAGGGAATATTGATATTAATTAATTCAAAATAAGGAGATGGATCTTGGAGTAAAGAATAGAAATGAAAAAGATAAGAGATAAAACTCAAGAAGAGAAACAATGATACAATAAGAGAGAAAAATAAGGATGAGTGAGAGTGAGACAGAGAGAGAGACAGAGAATTTTGTTCTTTTGAATATTCAGTTAAACAAAATCCTACCGATAGAAGAGAAATAAATAATATAAAAGAAAGAAAAAATATACAGAATGCATAAGAACAAAAACAGAGAAATATCGAAAAGTTTATAAAAGATAGTTTTAAAAGAAACGAGAAAATAAGAAGATAAAGTAAACGAAAATAAATGAAAATTCAAGTGGGTAAACGTGATAAGCAGCAAATTATTAGAAAGAATGAGAGAAAGATTACAAAAGATAAAGAAAAAAAGAAAAAGAAAATGCAGTAAAAAAGGAAGAAAGACAATACTACTGAAGATAAAGAAGCAGTAGAGAAAGAAAGGTAGAAAGATACTGCAAAGAGGAAAGAAAAAAAAATGTGAAAAGCAGAATAAATTGTAGAAGACTGACCGAAAAAGAAGAAATTCAGAAGATAAAGAAAGAGAAAAAGGAAAAAAAAGAAAGAAAAACAAAGTCGTTAGAGTGGGGGTAAATATGGTGAAGAAAGAAAGAAAGGAAAATGCAAAAAGGAAAGGACAGAAGAATGAAATTTGAGAAGAAACTGAAAAAAATAAAGAAAGAAAGAAAAGAAACAAAGCGGTAAGAGTGGGGTAACAAACAAGAAATTATACAAAAAAGAAAGAAAAAGAAGAGAAAAAATAATTTTTGAAGATAAAGAAAGAAAGAGATAAAAGAAAATACAAAGCGTAAGAGTGGGGTAAGTATGGCAAGCATGTATTTATACAAGAAGAAAGAGAAGAGAGAGAGAGAGAGAGAGAGAGAGAGAGAGAGAGAAATTTGTAGTGATGAAGAGAAAAAAGAAAGAAAGAGACAAGATGGTAAGAGTTAGGTAAATATGAAAATAAAGAAAATAAAAAGAAATTACAGAAGCTAAAGAAAGAAAGGAAGGAAGGAAAAAAAGAAACAGCAAATGGTAAGAATGCGGCGAAGGTTGCAAACGGGAAATAACAGAAAAAAAAGAAAGAAAGAAATGAAGAAAAAAAAGAAAACGGAAGAGAAAGAAAGAAAGAAAGAAAGAAAGAAAGGAAATGTGGTATATGTGGGGTAAAGATAACGAAAGAAAGAGAGAGAAGTTGATGGATTGTCAATGAAAAGCCAGTCAAAGTCGGTATTCGCATGACACCACTGAATAACGACGAAGCTATGCAAAGATCTGCCATCTGGTCAAGATATCGGGATGATCACGTGATGAAAAATGGCAGCAGATTTTTTGGTGGTTCAGAACTTGCCTCTTTGGAGAGGGGGGGTGGAGATAGAAAGGGACTGTCCGTCCGGTTTATTTTGCTGTTTTTAATTAGTCTAAATTTGGAAGCAACCAGATGGGAGTTGGACGCAGGATAAAAGGTAGGGTAGAGGAGGGGGTTTGATATTGAGGTTTAGTCAACTCATTTTACGAGCTTTAAGGTTTACAAAGTTAATGGCTACGTCAACCTGTTTAAAACACACGTAAAGAGTCAGAAATGAGTCTAGGTGTAAATATTAAAACAGAATTGAGGATCATATAAACGAAACAATTTCCTAAAACGCCCATATACACATGTTCTGACAGGATCTAACCATGCGCATATCGCTGTTTATACACACATTCAATTACAACACGCATTATATATATATATATATATATATATAATATATATATATATATATATAATGCGTGTGTAATGAATGTGTGTATAAACATATATATATATACTATATATATATATATATATATATGGGGGCGTAAAATTGAGAAACCCAACGTTATAGTGTCGATATTACGATCAAGAATCTCATCCTTTGGGACATTTTCGTGTTTTTTCCCACAACACACACACACATATATATATATATATATATATATTACGTACACACACATAGTACATATATTTATATATATATATATATATATACGTATACTATATATATATAATATATATATATATAATTACCAACACCTCGCACGAGTAGGATGAAAGACACAAGGTCATTTTTTAAGCGGAGTTTAACAGATTTGAATTCTGAGTTTTCCTTCTCCTAAACCGGTTGTCAAAACCACAGTTGAAGTGCCCAGTCTGCCCTACTATTTATCTATAAGCTGTAGGAGAGTTGTCCATTTCCATGACTAACCATTAAACCACACATTATATATATATATTATATATTATATATATATATATATATATAATATATATGGGTTGTGTGTGTTTGTGGTTTGTGTTAAGATTGAACTAGAAAATGTATGGATGAATGTATTGTATTAATAAATTAACACACTATTTTTCAATCGCCTTGTTTACATGTACGGAATATTCATTTAAAAATCCATTTTTGATAAAACAAATAAAACTACCATGAATGCGAACCTCAAATCATCATCAGACCAGAGAAGTATAAGTGTCGTTGATTTTTGCTTATGATCTAATACGAGGAAATCGTATTTGAATGTATGTCACAAACGAATCTTTTTTTTAAATCTAAGAGCGGTCCCCGTGGTTTTGAAAATAGGAATTTTTACTGTTTATGTTTGAAAGAAAAATCTGAAAAGATATTTTATTTTGTTTAAAATGGAAGAATTAAGAATTTTTTGGTAAAATTTTTTTTGTGTTTGATAAAGTTTTTTTTTTTAAACAAATAGTTTAATTTGAAATAAATAAAAAGGAATGAAAAATATATTTATATATTTTAATTTAGAAAATTTAGAAAAGTTGAAATTAAAGATTATTTTTATTTGCTTTATTCTGTCTAAAATAATATTACATGAATACGTTGTCCGAATATGTAAAGAGATCGAAACACCAGCGTAAACATTTGTCGGATGTATTTCATTTTCACACACACACACACACCACAACACAAACATCAATATATGTATAAATGCATACATGAATAAAGTGAAAAAAACTTTAAATTTACTTCATGTAATAATTTATTTCCACTGCAACAAAGCTCTGTTTTTGCTATAGGTCTGAAGATTGCTGTTTATATATCTATAGTTAACTTAATAGTTTAGATAAGTTATTACATGAAGCAAATTTTAAATCATTTTCCTCATTTATTCATAGATATGGTCTGTCCGTTCACACATCTGAAACAAATATACATCGATCCACACTTAGGAGGATCTAATAATTCCGACAAACTCCACAGGGAATGACCTTCACACCAAGTATAATATCATCATCATCAGATCATCATCACCAGGTCGCCCTGACTGCACGATTCCCATAACTCTTTTTCGACAACACATCTATATCTGGTCTTCCAGACGGCATCCAGAATCTACACAGAGCTGATTGATGTCGATTTTGCTAGTTAGCCTACGTTGATGTGTCCATGTGTAGGTGTCCCCACAAGAAGATAGTCACATGAATTTGGCCTTGCTTCTCCATTACTGTCAAGCATGTCCTTTTTCGTCTTAACTCGGATGGTTTGTGTACTAGGAGGTAAAGTGGCCGTACATGTTTTTCGTGGGTACTGCTTCTCAGAATTTGTTCAGGACAACACGCAGCTTTTTTTCTTCTAAGCGTTTTTTGTTTTAGATTCCAAGTGATGCCTGCCATAAAATCGACACGGTTACCGCTTGGAAGAAAATTGTCCAGCTATCAAGATTTTCGTATGATCGAATCGTCATGCAACCCATGCTTTTTATTCCAAATGTAATATATATGATATCTCTTTCTGTAATGAGATATTACTACCATGGTATCGAACTCATATTTCAATTTTGCGAGCCTTACAATTCAGTGTGGAGATGTCTATCTTGTTAAAACACATGGACTTCGTTTTATTTTGATTCCACAATAGAGACTGGTGTTCCTTGCTGCCTCTCTAGGCTTTTTGTTCAATAGTGGTTCGCCAAGACATATACATAAAAAAGTTCGTATGAAATCAAGCTTTTGGATTTGAAGATTTGAAATACTGGACTCATCTGGGGGTTACAGAAAGAAAAAGGCTCACTCTAAAAAAAAAAAAAAAAAAGGGAAGAGACTATTACAGATTCGGACTTACGGCAGATGATCTGGTGCTTTTTGTAAAACAAACTTCCAAGCGAATCCACTGCTACATAACCTGAGAAGGTATCAAAGGCACTGGTTCTCTAAATATAAACTAAGTCGCATGTTTGTTAAACAAAAGGAGCATATCCACACTGGTTGTCCAGTTCCACATTCATAGTCAGTAATATCTCATACACAGAACCGATTCAAATCACTCATAGGAAAGAGCATGAACGAGAATAGATGCCAATAAATTCATAGAGAATCTGATCTCGAACTGATACGATAAACTGAGAATTTCTTCCAAGCCGTAGTTGTAATTAGTGCTAACGTGTACTTAAACACATCTGAAAACAGCACTTCCACGGGAAAGCAGCTTACGCTAACTTGCTCCTATCGTCAACACTATCCCACAAGACGAAAAAAAAACTGGACCTGCTGAGAAGTAGAGGGACTCACAATAAGCTTTTTCCAGTGACCTGCCATGGCAACCCAGTCTAGCTTCCAGCGAGACCTCTACATCGATAGTGCTCAATGCGTATAGAAGACCTTTGTAGGGAATGACCGATAGGATAGGTGGTGAAGAGACATGAATACCGTGTGTCAATATGCCCTATAAAGGATGAACATTTTATCAATGTGCTGTTTGATGCGTAATTCCC
>CM042175.1:19540659-19558159 GCA_023376005.1 Doryteuthis pealeii
CCTAGACCAGGAGATTATTTTAGCGTCTGAGGTGGAGCCCACGGCTAGTCATCAGCTTCCTTACTTTTACCGCACAATCCCTTGCTACTCATAACGCTGAGTGGCCGAGGGCGGGTACGGACTAGGAACCTTGTGGTTCAGCGAAACGCCCTACCGGATCTGAGCTAACCCGCCCTAAATGTGTGTGTGTATTGTGTGTGTGTGTGTGTGTGTGTGTGAAGAAATACTTTAAATTTGCTGTTCTTGTATAACTTAATTTCACTGCAAGAAGCTAGCTCGTATATAGCATTCTCTCAGACACGAAACAAAACATATGGGAGCCTCCTATGTTTTGCTCCGTGTTGAAGATGGACCGGTAACAATCTAAGCTTGTTACAATTAAAAGTTAATTGTTACAGGAAGCAATTTTAAGTATTTAAATCTTAATAATGAATTGGCGATCACACCAGAACCTGAAACTATAATGTAGTGTCATTACTGAGACCAGTATCACACAGAAAAACTTCGCCAAAAAATATGCTCAACACCGTAGCAGAATATATATAATTATATATATAATATATATATATAGATATATATATATATCAACCCTCTGCACAAACAGGATTGTGATAATAATCATTTTAACGCAGTGTAAAGGGCTGGACTTCAGATGTTTCTTTCTTGTAGCGCCTGGTTGCCTAACCAAGTAAATATAGTTCCGTCCGTTCTACTACATGTCATAAGGTTGTAGAATGTTGATGCACAATACCTGATATAATTATATATATATATTAATATAATATATATAATATAAATATTATATATAATAATATAAGCGAAGCGTTATGTAGAAATATAAATAAGAAAATACAAATTATTTCACAGATAAAAAGAAATTCTAACTCATTTTAGACAACACCATATTCATTTTAATATCTGATGAAGCTTTTATAACAACCTTTTAACGTCGACTCACTTACCGGATAAGTACTTTGTTTTTTTGTCTGATTTTTATTTTGATGTTGGCGTGAGGGATTAGAGATACATTTGAAAATAGATGGTTGGAGAGTCAGACAAAATCTGGCGAGTTAAGTTGGAGCCGTTACCCGCTGATGGGCCGCTGATAGAGGATATTAACAAAAGAGATAATCTCTGACACATTATGATGCTTCAGCTAACATTATACGATCTTCACGATCCCGGAAAGTAAAAGAAGAACACTTAGTAATAAAATGCTTTTTTGAACTTTGTAAAACAAAAAGAAAAGAAATCGGTTGTTACGTCCTTAGAAGAGAACGGAATTCTAGTAAAGCAGTTGTAAGCCAATGTTGACCTAGGACTAATTACATCAAAGCTAAAATTGATGATATGCAGGAGAATATCAAAGTGTAGCTATGAGCGAAGAGATAAGACAGTTAATCACATAATAAGCGAAGCAGCAGACTGGCACAAAAAAAAAAAAAAAAATAGGAGGACAAGAATAGTCATAACTGGTTAGGAAGCCGATAATTCTGCAAGAGACCAACGATACTACAAATTGTAACATAGCGCAAACCCAGACTCCGTCCTAAAATATGACGCATACAATTCTCTGGAACTTGCGATATAGACGATAAACCATCAGGCCAGGAGCTACACCAAGTTTTAATTAACAAGAAGAAATTAACTTGTCATATTATAGTGACCAAACCGTTGCAACAGTGAATAGAAAAGATGCGAAAATAGTACTATACCTAGACTTCCAGAAAGCTGATTAAATGTGAACATGGTGATATGAATACAATCATAACTGAAGGATTGAAACGGTTTCCAAAACCTGTCAAGAGAGTGTGTGAACCACGATCAGACGAATTGAGATCACCCAGACTCACAGCATGATTAAAATCGCTATCCTCCACTCATCGTAAATATCTCTCTCGCTAAAAGAAATCCTTTTTTTTTACGTCTTTGTTAGCTTTATTTCGTTTTTTTTCAAACTTTTGTTGGAGGAAGACATTTTCATCAAGGCCAACGAAAGGACATTGAAATTTAAGACACAAATGTCTTAGTCCATTGTTGTCGAGGCTCGGATATTCAACGCCACGTACCAACTGGATCACCTGCACTATTAAAAAGGTGAAAAAACATGCAACATGAGCAGGGTGGAAAAAAAACACCCACAAAAACACCATTCAAGCTTTGATCAGACACATGTCAGGACACAACAGCCTCTCAAAAAACAATCATTATTCCGATTAACGGTGGAAGGAGGAAAGAACACATGCGACATCGGAAGCTTGTTCTGACCAACATCAGGACAAATGAGGATGACCCTTCCGGATACTTCACTCGACAGCTGCAAGAGAACAGCCTGAAGGGAGAGCGTCTGTCTCTTCGACCTTAATGCAACCTAACCCACCGATGACTCTCCAGTTGGTTACTGATGAAGATGAAACTTTGTTTTCTGATTACATCCTTGGTCCATATTTGCTTTCTTTCTCTTATTTCCTTTTTTCATCTTTCTCTCACCCCCACACAACACTTTTCTCTCCCCTCAATCCAGTTATGCTTCATTCATCATTACTGCCAATTCATATTTCCAGGAATTATTTATGATTCCAGACGCCGTTGGTCAGCCAGTGCTGATCGAAAGATAAGGAACGCCGGGTTCCCCCCCCCCTCCAAAAAAAAAAGACATAACAAGACAAATATTATTCATAACCACTAATAGATGACAGTTGACAACACACTCACTAAACCTGCTTAATTTAAATTGTTTTCATCCCATCCCAGACTGACATATCGCTGTGATTGTCAAATAAAATTACATTCTCCGCTCAGGATTAATAACAATGTTAGGCAAATCTCAATATATGACTTGAATAGAAACATTCCAGCCTGGAACAAGATTTCTATCTGTAAGGCACCATAAAAATATTCTTTTCGAAACACTTAAAGAAAGGAGGACAAGTTATTTTTTGTTTCTTTCTTCTAAGATGATCAGATTCATGTTGAATTAGCAATCTAGACATACTATGAATTAAATTCCATATATTATATAATATAGTATTATATATATAATATATATATATTATAATGAAGATTTTGTATATTGTACCAAACTACATCATTGCACATCACAATAACCCACAGGAAATTGCGTACGTTTATCAATGAGTATTTAATTTATTTTAATACAATAATAAATCTTCTTTTTATCAGTGAGCTCTATGAAATATCTGAGTTAATTTGCCACAGAACACTCCATGCCATAATTGAATTTAAAATCCGCAATGTGTCTTGTATACCCTAAGGAAACAAATGTTTACATAATATATGTGAGTTAGTCTCCATACTGCTTTTAACAAAGACGTGGTGCATCCAAAAATACTCTTTGAAACAAGCTTTAACAAAAGAGATAAGTTATTTTTGTTCTAGATACTCAGATTGCAGTTGAATCAACATACAATGAATTAAATCATATTTTATATATATATATAATATAATATACTATAGTATATTATATATAATATGTGTGTGTGTGTGTGGTGTGTATATATGGGTGTGGTGTGTGTGTGGGTGTGTATAATAACTTATGGGAGGGATCGGTGTCTGTCTCTAACCGAAAACTACGTCGCCTGCTTTCAGGAATTGCGAAGTTTAGCAATGAGTATTAATCATCAAAATCATAATACAATAGAATAAGTTTTATTAACGATTATCGCTATGAATAATCGGAGTTAATTTGGTCCAAAACGGCCCATGTTATTAATGCGTTAAAATAATTACAATGGTCTTATTATACATTATATATATGGTGTCGTTAAGGTTGCAATTCTTTCAACCAAAACTGATTTAATGAATAATTAATTGGTGTTATGACCTAATATATTGTTTTATTCTTCAACATATAAAATTCAATCCGACGAAATGCTTTGTATATAGAAACCCATTAAAATATGGTTAAAACAAGTGTAATCTTTTATATGCTTCTATTTTCATTTCTTATCTTTTCTAATCCTAATACATTTAATACATTAACACTTAAATACTAGTCCGGAGGCGCATATCTATTTCTAGATATTAATACGACGTATTTTGCGAAATGGCTAATGTGCTGGACAACATGGCTAGTAAGCGAGTTTCGAACTCAGGCACGTTATATGTATACTTTTTTCCAAGGTATTAGTCCGAAACGTGAACTTAGTAAACGGACTGGGATTCGAACTCGCTTACTAGTCATGTTGTCCAGCACATTAGCCATTTCGCCAAAATACGTCGATATTATATATACTAGAAAAGATATCCGCCCTCGACATAAGTATTTAAGTGTTTAATGTAATTAATGTATTAGATTAGAAAGAATAACGAAATGAAATAAGAACGCATATAAAAAGATTACACTTGTTTTAACTATATTTTAATGGTTTCTATATAAAAGCATTCGTCGGATTGATTTTATATGTGAAGAATAAAACAATAATATTAGAGATCAATAACACAATTAATATTCATTAAACTCAGTTTTTGTTTAAAAGAAGTATGCAACTTAACGACACCATATATATGTATATAAGACACATTGTAATATTTTAAACGCCATTAATAACATGGGCCGTTTTGAGACAAATCTAACTCAGATTTTCATAGCGATATCGTTAATAAAACTTATTCTATGTATTATTGATTTTGAATGAATTAAATACTCATTGATAAACTTACGCAATTCCTGAAAGCAAGGCGAGTAGTTTCGGTTAGAGACAGACACCGAATCCCTCCCATAAGTTATTATAAACACCCACACACACACACACACACACATTATACACACACACACACACACACAACATAATATATATATATATATATATATATATTAATTATAATATATATATATTTAATTCATTGTAGTCTCGATTCAACATGCAATCTGAGTATCTTAGAAACAAAAAAACTTATCTCTTTTTGTTAAAGCTTGTTTCAAAGAGTATTTTTATGGATGCACCACGTTTTGTTAAAAGCAGTATGAGACTAACTACACCATATATTATGTAAAACATTTGTTTCTTAGGGATATACAACACATTGCAGGATTTTAAATATTAATGGCATGGAGGTTCTGTGGCAAATCTAACTCAGATATTCATAGAGCTCACTGATAAAAAAAGAAGATTTATTATATGTATTAAAATAAATTAAATACTCATTGAATAACGTACCATTTCCTGTGGGTATTGTGATGTAAGCAATGATGTAGTTTTGGTTACAAACATATACCCAAATCTTCATTATAATAATATATAGTAATATAGTATATATATATATATATATATATATTTAATTCATAGTATGTTCTAGATTGCTAATTCAACATGAAATCTGATCATCTTAGAAAGAAACAAAAATAACTGTCTCCTTTCTTTAAAGCTTGTTTCAAAGAATATTTTTATGGATGCACTTACAGATAGAAAATCTTTTCCAGGCTGAAATGTTTCTATCCAAGTCATATATGAGATTTGCCTAAACATTGTATTAATCCTGGACGAGAGAACTGTAATTTATGTGACAATCACACAATATGTCAGTCCTGGGATGGGGATGAAAAACATTAAATAAGCAGGTTAGTGAGTTGTGTTGTCAACTGTCATCTTTAGTGTTATGAATAATATTGTCCTTGTTATGTCTTTTTTTCTTGAGGGGGGGCGAACCCGGCGTTCTTATCTTTCGATCAGCACTGGCTGACCAAACGGCGTCCTGGAATCATAAATATCATGGAAATATGAAATTGGCAGTAATGATGAATGAAGCATACCACTGCTGAGGGAGAAAAAAGTGTTGTGTGGGGGTGAGAGAAAGATGAAAAAAAAGGAAATAAAGAGAAAAGAAAGCAAAATAGGACCAAGGATGTAAATCAGAAAACAAAGTTTCATCTCATCAGTACCCCAACTGGAGAGTCATCGGTTGGGTTAGGGTTGCATTAAGGTCGAAGAGACAGACCTCTCCCTTCCAGGCTGTTCTCTTGGCAGCTGTCGAGTGAAGATCCGGGAAGGTCATCCTCATTTGGTCCTCGATTTGTGTCAGACCAGCTTCCGATGTCGCATGTGTTCTTTCCTCCCTCCACCGTTACTGGAAGATTGTTTTTGAGAGGCTGTTGTGTCTGACAATATGTGTCTGAATCAAAGCTTGATGGTGTTTTTGATGGTGTTTTTTCCACTCCTGCTGTTGCATGTTTTTCACCCTTTTTAATAGTGCAGTGATCCAGTTGGTCACGTGGCCGTTGAATATCCGAGCCTCGACCAACATGGACTAAGAGTCATTTGTGTCTTAAATTTCAATGTCCTTTCCGTTGGACTTGATGAAAATGTCTTCCCTCCAACCAAAGTTTAGAAAAAAAAAACGAAATAAAGCATGAACAAAGACGTAAAAAAAATAGGATTGTCTTTTAGCGAGAGATGATATTTCGATGAGTGGGAGGATAGCCGATTTTAACAATGCTGTGGTCTGGGTGATCTCAATTCGTCTGATCTGTGGTTCACACACTCTCTTGACCAGGTTCTTGGGACCGTTTCAAAATCTTCAGTTATGATTGGTATCACTATCACCATGTTCCACAACCTTATCAGCTTTCTGGAAAAGTCTAGGTATAAGTACTATTTTCGCCATCTTTCTATTCACTGTTGGAACGGTTTCCACTATGAATATGACAAGTTTTTTCTTGTTAATTAAAACTTGGTGTAGCCTCCTGGCCTGAATTGGTTTATCCGTCTATATCGCAAAGTTCCAGAGAATTGTATGCGTCAAATATTTTAGACGGAGTCTGGTTTGCGTATGTACAATTTGTAAGTATCGTTGGTCTCTTGCAGAATTATCGGCTTCCCTAACCAGTTATGACTATCTTGTACTCCTTTGTGCCAGTCTGCTGCATTCGCTTATTATGTGATTAACTGTCTTATCTCTTTCCTCATAGCTTACACTTTGATATTCTCCTGCATATCATCAATTTTAGCTTTGATGTAATTAGTCCTAAGGTCAACATTGCTCAACTGCTTTTAATAGAAATTCCCGTTCTCTTCTAAGGAACGTAACAAAACGATTTTCTTTCTTTTTGTTTTACAAGTTCAAAAAGCATTTATTACTAGTGTTTTCTTTTACTTTCCCGGGATCGTGAAGATCGTATAATGTTAGCTGAAGTCATCATAATGTGTCAGAGAATTATCCTCTTTGTTTAATATCCTCTATCAGCGCCCATCAGCGCGTAACGGCTCCAAACTTAACTCCCAGATTTGTTCTGACTCTCCAACCATCTATTTTCAAATGTATCTCTAATCCCTCACCCACACACATCAAAATAAAAATCAGAAAACAAAAACAAAGTACTTATTCCAGGATAGTGAAGTCGACGTTAAAACGGTTTGTTATAAAAGCTTCATCAAGATATTAAAATGAATATGGTGTTGTCTAAACTGAGTTAGAATTCTTTTTATCTGTGAAATAATTTGTATTTTCTTATTTATATTTCTACATAACGTCGCATTATATATATATATATATATATATATATATATATATATATATATATTATATATATATATATATATAAGGTATGCATCCAACAATTCTACAACCTATGAACCATTAGTAGGACGGACTGGACTATATTTAACCTTGGTTAGGCAACCAGCCTACAAGAAAGAAACATCTGAAGTCCAGCCCTTTACACTGCGCTTAAAAATTGATTATGTATCACATCCTGTTTGTGCAGAGGCGTTGATATATATATATATATATATATATATATATATATAATATTATATATTCTCTCGGTGTTGAGCATCATTTTTTGCGAAGTTTTCTGTAGTGATACTGGTCATCAGTAATGAAACTTACATGTACATAGTTTCAGGTTTGTGTGAATAGCCAATTCATTATTAACGATTAAATACTTAAAATTTGCTTCCTGTAACAATTAATTTTAATTGTAACAAGCTTAGATTGTTACCCCATCTTCAAACACGGAGCAAAACATAGGAGTGCTACATATGTTTTGTTTCGTGTCTGAGAGATGCTATAACGAGATAAGCTTCTTGCAGTGGAAATAAGTTATCACAAGAAGCAAATTTAAAGTATTTTCTTCACACACACACACACACACACACACACACACCACACACATTTAGGGCCGGGTTAGCTCAGTCGGTAGAGCGTTCGGCTAGAAACCACAAGGTTCCTAGTTCGATACCCGCCCTCGCCAACTCAGCGTTATGAGTAGCACAGGGATCTGTGCGGTAAAGTAAGGAGCTGATGGTAGGCGTGGCGCTCCACCTCAGACGCTAAAATAATCTCCTTGGTCTAGCGCTAGTGAAAAGGAGATAGACTCCCTTGCTGCATGGCTGATACCGACATTAGGCCACCCCGACGACTTACTTTATATATATATATATAATATATATATATGTTGTCTCCCGTCATCATAGGCATGTTCTCACTTGCAACCTTCAATTATAGATCAGACCTAGACAGCCAAGGACAAACTGAATGCCCTCACATTACGAAAAAAAAAAAGAAAGAAAGAAATTAAGGCACAAATTTGAGAAAACTACAACAGATGCAGGGGGCACAAGAACACTGTTGGATAGAGCAAGTTTTCAGCTACAAAAATTATTTCATCAAATAGTCAACAATAAATTAGTGTCACAATGTAAGAGAATTGCTCCGAAAATAATTAGCTTCATTTTATTACCAATGAGCACAATAACACTACTGGATAGAGCAGGTTTTCAGCAAAAATACATTTTTTCACATCAATACTAATCTAGAAAAAATGTTCTAGAACCAGAATATATACAAACATGAAAAAGTCGACAAAACAAGAAAAAGTTATAGAAAAAAGATAAAATAATTTAAAAAGAAAAGAGAAATGATATTGAGAGATTTATATCAGAGAACTAGAAAAAAGTAGAAAATAACAAATAATGAAGGAATATTGATAGTTAATTCAAAATAAGGAGATGGATCTTGGAGTAAAGAATAGAAATGAAAAAGATGAAGAGATAAAACTCAAGAAGAGAAACAATGATACAATAAGAGAGAAAAATAAGGATGAGTGAGAGTGAGACAGAGAGAGAGACAGAGAATTTTGTCTTTTGAATATTCAGTTAAACAAAATCCTACCGATAGAAGAGAAATAAATAATATAAAAAAGAAAGAAGAAATATACAGAATGCATAAGAACAAAAACAGAGAAATATCGAAAAGTTTATAAAGATAGTTTAAAAAAGAACGAAAAAATAAGAAGATAAAGTAAACGTAAATAAATGAAATTCAAAGTGGTAAACGTGATAAGCAGCAAATTATAGAAAGAAGGAGAGAAAGAAATTACAAAAGATAAATTAGAAAAGATAAAGAAAGAAAATGCAGTAAAAAGGAAAGAAAGACAAATACTACTGAAGATAAAGAAGCAGTAAGAAGAAAGAAAGGTAGAAAGATATTGCAGAAGAAAAAGAAAGAAAAAAAAGGTGAAAAGCAGAATAAATTGTAGAAGACTGACCGAACAAAAAGACATTCAGAAGATAAAGAAAGAGAAAAGGAAAAAAAAAGAAAGAAAAAACAAAGTTGTTAGAGTGGGGTAAATATGGTAAGAAAGAAAGAAAGGAAAATGCAAAAAAGGAAAAGGACAGAAAGAACGAAATTTGAGAAGAAACTGAAAAAAGAAATAAAGAAAGAAAACAAAACAAAGTGGTAAGAGTGGGGTAAAAAAAACAAGAAATTAAATAAAAAAAAAGAAAGAAAAAAGTGAGAAAAATACATTTTTGAAGATAAAGAAAGAAAGAGATAAAAGAAAAAAATAAGCGGTAAGAGTGGGGTAAGTATGGCAAGCATGTATTTATACAAAGAAAGAAAGAAAGAGAAGAGAGAGAGAGAGAGAGAGAGAGAGAGAGAGATTTGTAGTGATGAAGAAAAGAGAAAAAAAAGAAGAGACAAGATGGTAAGAGTTAGGTAAATATGAAAAGAAAGAAAATAAAAAGAAATTACAGAAGCTAAAGAAAGAAAGGAAGGAAGGAAAAAAGAAAACAGCAAATGGTAAGAATGCGGCGAAGGTTGCAAACGGGAAATAACAGAAAAAAAAGAAAGAAAGAAATGAAGAAAAAAAGAAAACGGAAGAGAAAGAAAGAAAGAAGGAAATGTGGTATATGTGGGGTAAAGATAACGAAAGAAAGAGAGAGGAGAAGTTGATGGATTGTCAATGAAAAGCCAGTCAAAGTCGGTATTCGCATGACACCACTGAATAACGACGAAGCTATGCAAAGATCTGCCATCTGGTCAAGATATCGGGATGATCACGTGATGAAAAATGGCAGCAGATTTTTTGGTGGTTCAGAACTTGCCTCTTTGGAGAGGGGAGGTGGATGGAGATAGAAAGGGACTGTCCGTCCAGTTTATTTTGCTGTTTTTAATTAGTCTAAATTTGGAAGCAACCAGATGGGAGTTGGACGCAGGATAAAAGGTAGGGTAGAGGAGGGGTTTGATATTGGGGTTTAGTCAACTCATTTTACGAGCTTTAAGGTTTACAAGTTAATGGCTACGTCAACCTGTTTAAAAACACACGTAATAGAGTCAGAAATGAGTCTAGGTGTAAATATTAAACAGAATTGATGGATCTATATAAACGCAAAAACAATTCTTAAACGCCCATATACACATGTTTTGACAGGATGTGACATGCGCATGTTTATATCACTGTTTATACACACATTCAATTACACATGGATTATATATATTATATATGGGGGACGTAAGATTGAGAAAACCCAAACGTTATAGTGTCGATATTACTATCAAGAATCCATCCTTTGGGACATTTTGTGTTTTCTACACACACACACACACACACACACGTACGTACACACACATACATACATATATATATATATATATATATATATATATATATATATACCAACACCTCCGCACGAGTAGGATGTGACACAAGGTCATTTTTAAGCGAAGTTTAACAGGTTCTGAGTTTTCCTTCTCCTAGACCGGTTGCCTAACCAAGGTTGAAGTGCCCAGTCTGCCCTACTATTCATCCATAGCTGGCAGGAGTGTAGTCCATTTCCCATGACTAACCATTAAACCACACATTATATATATATATATATATATGTATGTATGTATGTATTTATGTATGTGTGTGTGTGTAAGAAATGATAGAAAATGAAAACTATATGGATGAAATGTATTGTTTTAATAAATTAACACACATTTTTCAATCTCTTGTTTACATGTACGGAATATTCATTTAAAAATTATTTTTTTGATAAAACAAATAAAACTACCATGAAAGCGAACCTCAAATCATCAGTTGACCAGAGAAGTATAAGTGTCGTTGATTTTTGCTTACGATCTAATACGAGGAAAATGTATTTGAAAGTATGTTACAAACGAATCTCTTTTTTTTAAATCTCAGAGCAGTCCCCGTGGTTTTGAAATATAGGAAGTTTTACTGTTTATGTTTGAAAGAAAAATATGAAAAGATAGTTTACTTTGTTTAAAACGGAAGAATTAAGAATTTTTTGGTAAAATATTTTTTTGTTTGATAAAGATAAGTATTTTTTTAAATAAATAGTTTAATTTGAAATAATAAAAATGTTGAAAAATATATTCATATATTTTAATTTTAAAAATTAGAAAGTTGAAAATTGAAGATTATTTTTATTTGCTTTATTCTATCTAAAATAATCTTTGCATAAATATTCCGTTTATGTAAAGAGATCGAAACACCAGCGTAAACATTTGTCGGATGTATTTCCATTTTTCACACACACACACACACACACACACACACACACACTCAAATATATATGTATAAATGCATACATGAATAAATGAAAAAATACTTTAAATTTACTTAATGTAATAATTTATTTCCACTGCAACAAGCTCTGTTTTTGCTGTAGGTCTGAAGATGCTGTTATGAGCTAAGTTAACTTATAGTTTAGATAAGTTATTATATGAAGCAAATCTAAAATCATTTTCCTTCATTTATTCATATATATTGGTCTGTCCGTTCACACATCTGAAACAATATACATCGATCCCACACTTAGGAGGATCTATAATTCGACAAACTCCACAGGGAATGACCTTCAACACCAAGTATATATCATCATCATCATCATCACCAGGTCGCACTGACTGCACGGATTCCCATAACTCTTTTTCGACACCCATCTATATCCTGGTCTTCCAGACGGCATCCAGAATCTACACAGAGCTGATTGATGTCGGATTTTGCTAGTTAGCCTACGTTGATGTGTCCATGTGTAGGTGTCCACAGAAGAATGTCACATGAATTTGGCCTTGCTTCTCCATTACTGTCAAGCATGTCTTTTTCGTCTTACTCGGATGGTTTGTGTACTAGGAGGTAAGTGGCCGTACATGTTTTTCGTGGGGTACTGCTTCTCAGATTTGTTCAGGACAACACGCAGCTTTTCTTCTAAGCGTTTTGTTAGATTCCAAGTGATGCTGCCATAAAATGACACGGTTACAGCTTGGAAGAATTGTCGCTATCAGATTTCCGTATGATCGATCGGTCTAGCAACCCATGCTTTTCCAATGTATATATTGATATCTCTTTCTGTAGATGAGATATTACTACCATGGTATGCGAACTCATATTTCAATTTGCGAGCCTTACAATTCAGTGTGGAGATGTCTATCTTGTTTAAAACACATGGACTTCGTTTTATTTGATTCCACATAGAGACTGGTGTTCCTTGCTGCCTTCTCTAGGCTTTTTCAATAGTGGTTCGCCAGACATATTACATAAAAAATGTTCGTATGAAATCAAAGCCTTTTGGATTTTGAAGATTTGAAATACTGGACTCATCTGGAGGGTTACTAGAAAGAAAAAGGCTTCACTCTAAAAAAAAAAAAAAAAAAAAAAAAAAAAAAAAAGGAAGAGACTATTACAGATTCGGACTACGCAGATGATCTGGTGCTTTTTGTAAATACAACTTCCCAAGCCGAATCACTGCTACATAACCTGGAGAAGGTATCAAAGGACACTGGTCTTAAATAAAACTAAGTCCATGTTTTAAACAAAATGGAGGCATATCCACACTGGTTGTCCAGTTCACATTCATAGTCAGTAATATCTCATACACAGAAACCGATTCAAATGCACTCATAGGAAAAGCATTGACGACGATAGATCAATAAATCATAGAGAAATCTGATCTCACTGATAAGATAAACTGAGAATTCTTCCAAGCCGTAGTTGTATTAGTGCTACTGTACTTGCTATCTTAAACACATCGTGAAAACAGCACTCCACGGGAAAGCAGCTGTACGGCTACTTGCTCCTATCTCACAAACTATCCCAGCAAGACGAAAAAAAAAACTGGACTGCTGGAGAAGTAGAGGCGAACTCACAAGTAGCGTTTTCCAGTGGACACCTGCACATGGACACCCCAGTATAAGCCTTCCAGCGAGGACCTACATCGATCAGCTCCATGCTGCATAGAGGACCTTTGGTAGGGAATGACCGATAAGGATGGGTAGCGAGAGAGACATGAATACCCGTGCTGTCAATATGACCTAAGGATGAACATTTTTATCATGTACTGTTTGGGATGCGTATTCCTATTTTTGATATTAAAAAATAGCGTCAATATCGAAAAACCATAAGACCAGTCCACAGGGGAGAAATACTTTACAACACCAAAAATCCGGAACACTACTGCACAGGGGACATATAATCTTCCAACACCGACAATCACATCAGTTCTCTGTGCACATTCAATCAACTCACTTTATGAACAGTGAGAAAGCAAGCCACGTCCAACTGGCCAATAAATTCTCATGGATTTCTTTAAAAATGAAAGCCAGATTATTTGACCTTTCTTTGACCACAAAATGTTGCATGTTGTGTGTTCTGAGGTAAGAAAGTGGTTATATTCCCTTACATTTTCCACTAGACAGAAGCCACTCTAACGCGTTTAAACCCGCATTTATCATCTATTATAACAACAATAACAAAAAATAAGTAAACCCATAGCTACATTTTACAAAAAATTGAAACCATTAAAATGTTCATATATAGTCGGTCTTATAGAAATTCCCACTACAACCATATGGCCTGTTGGTCGTGGGTTGCGACCAGTGATGCTTTGGGACGGAATCCCAACTCAACGACATGCAACACTTTACTTTGGTCCTTACTTGGATGGGCAGTTAGAAAGGCCCCCACCGATTAATCGGCGGGTCACGTCAAACCCTAGGACCTATATAATTGTTCCAACGGTATTGCTCCCAACCCTTTTTATAATATATGTGCTAGAAGGTGGTGGCCGAGGGCTTTAGTATAGTGGATATGACGCTAAATTACATCTAATAATGAGGTTCCGGTTCTGCAGATCTGGTGAGTTTGGTGGACCCCTTCATTGGCATTACTCACAGGTTCACTCAGCCCCGGAGGGATAGAACTTGTTATGGTTCCATTTGTGGTTAATGATAAGATAAACAATTGGTTTAAAAATGTTTAAAAAAGAGTTAAAGACAAAATTGAATAACCGAAAAGAATGAATAGACAAACGACTTGGATATAAAATCCACACTGGACATATAATCATAGTTCATATACCGTAAGAGCCAACCAGCCTGAATGACCTTTAACTCATCGCGATCTTAACATAAAACGTTAGTGGTAAATTCATTATAATCGAGAAGGATTCAGACTACAATAATAAGAGATTTTATTATTTCATTATACAGGTAAAAAAATACCAAGAAAATTCGATTCAGTCGTACTGGAAATTTGCTATGCAAAGAGTTAACATTGATGTAAATATAAACATTGAAATTGTTTGAAAATATATACTAATAGCAAGAAAACTTAATACATTTTGACTTTAAAAGTTCAGTGCGACCCGCGAGATTTTCTAGAAGTTCCTACTAAGTCACCAAACTAAACTTTTTGCCCACCTACCGATTATGTGCATTTACCCAACCCCTCCGTACAATCTGAATGTGACACAAGGTCAACCTTTAAGTGGAGTATGTATTTACACAACCTCTCTTCACGAACAGGATGTAACACAAAGTCAATTTTGTAAGTGGATTTTAACAGGATTTAATTCTCAGTTTTCCTTCTGTTAAACCAGTTACCATAGCAGGTTTAAAAAGCTCAGTCTGTCTTACTATTTATCCATAGCTCTAAAGAGAATAGTTGGATGCATACCTTCCCAAGGGTATTAGCATTGTGTGAAATACAATTGATTTATTTCTGTTTAGATTTTTCAGGCTGCTGTCCTCATTTTCCTTCTTCGGGTGTTTCTTACCGAACTTGGCAATCTTCTTGTCTAAATCGAGAATCTTCCCAGAACTTCGAACCGAACCTTTTATTTAATCCATTGGAGTAGATTGTTCTCATTCCATCAACCATAACCGAGTAGAAGTGATAAGCTATGGTCAGTATTCTATTCTATTTTTGCCTGTAGTCACTTTAAGTATGCAACAGTCCGAAAAATCTAAATCATACAAATTATCAAGCCTCATCTCAAAAATGCAAATAACCAGTCTCGTCCAGGATTTAAACTGATGTTGTCGTGTCCATTTTCTACGACGATAATCATTACACGACGGGCAGATCCATTTATAGTCCTATACGTTTCCATATCCTCTAAATATAAAGCCATTGAACGTACATCCGAGTACATAAGATAATTTGGATGTTTAAGAAGAGGGCGCATGCGTACTCCTTCAATTCTTAACATAATCGCTCAAGCAATGAAGTCACAATCTGGTGTCGTATTTTTCCTTTCGCAATTAATGGCTAACCACAACGCTTACCCTACAATCAGAAAAAACCCATACAAATGTTTACCTGGATCTCTCTACATGGTGGGAAGGGCGGAAAAGTGCAAAGACAAGTAGGACTTCAATTTCCCTTTCCACCCACCACACCTACCATCATTTAATCTTTCTTTTTCATCTTTCTTTCTTGCCTTTCTTTTTCCTTCTTTCTTTCTTTTTCATTACTCACAACTTTCATCCTTCTCACTTATCATTTTACCATTTTCCCTTTATCATTCTTTCTTTCTTTCTTTTTCAATCGTCATATAAATCTTTACGTGTCGTTTTCTTTACACATTCATCGAGAATTTCTTTCTTTCTTCCTTTGTTTGTTTCTTTTATCTTTTAATTTGTCTCTTGTTCCTTTTTTATTTCATTTTTCTTTCTTTTCTACTCAGTATGACTTGTTTTCTATCCCCCATTTATAGTAAATTTGTTTCTCTCGTATTTTTCTTTCATTCACTGTTTCTTCCTTTTTCTTTTTTTTTTTTTTGCATTTTCTTTCCCACTGATCATGACTTTCTTTCTTCCCGCTTTGTTTTCTTTCACCATTCATTATAAATTTCCTTCCTTCTACCTTTGATTATTTTTTTCTTTCTTTTCTTACTTTTTGTTTATTTCACTCTCTTTTTTCTTTCTTTCCCACTAATCATGACTTCTTCCTTTCTTTTTACTCTGCATGAATTTTGTCCTGCTTTGTTTTATTCCCCCACCCATAGTAAATTCCTCATTCTTACATTTTTTTTATCCTCTCTTTCTATCTTTTCTTTATTTCTATTATTTCTTTCCTTTCCACTAATCATGACTTTCTTTCTTCCTGCTTTGCTTTCTTTTCCTATTCTTATTATCTCTCTCTCTCTCTCATTTTTCTTCCTTTTCCTCTCTGATACATGTCTTCCAGCTTCGTTTTTTTTTCAGTATTCATAGTAAAGTTATTCCTTGCTCTTTTATTTGCTTCTTACTCTTTTCATTTCTTCTTTTTCTTTCACTCTAAATCTTTTTTATATTTTTTTCAATCTTTTCCGTTAATCATGACGTTCTTTCTTAATTTCTTGCTTTTCATTCTTTCTTTGTTTTCCATTAATCATATTTTTTTTCTTCCCGCTTCGTTTTCTATTCTCATTCCTAATAAATTTCCTTCTTGTTTTCTTTCTTTCTGTCTTTTCCAATAGACATAACTTATTTTCTTAGCGTTTCATTTTTTCCCCATCTTAAATTTCGTTCTTTCTTTCTTTCTTTCTTCTTTGCAGTTTTCTTCTTTTTTCTTTTTCCTTTTTTTTTTTGTTCGGTAATGTTTTCTACCGTGTTGACATTTTTGTCATTCTTCATAATTTCATTTTTTTTTCTTTCTTTAACCAACCGTCCATCCCACCCGCTACAAACATCCCCACCGTCCCATCTTCTTTTATTCCCTTTTCCGAACAGCACTTCAACATTCAGCCGACTGGCCTACCCCCCTCTTCACGAATTGACCAACCACTTGAACACAGGAAAACAAAACAATACAAAACACAACCCGCAAACATACACTTGATTAAAGGCTTCTCGAAAAGCAGACAGACTTTGTTTGTCGAGTCCTCCTCTCAAATACTCAGTGAATAATCCAACTCGTCCGGGAAAGATCTTTATTTCACATCATTAAAATATTCCACCCTCCGTTTCCCTCTTTCCTTCTTTTTTTATT
>CM042175.1:19563159-19573159 GCA_023376005.1 Doryteuthis pealeii
TACTCCTTGAATTTGAAAACGAGCAAAGATCGATTCTCTAATCCCAATTTTAGATGCAATGTCTGCAATGGTTTTCAAACAACAACGGTTCGGGTTTTAAGACAGTTTTTCAATGCATCCTTGCGGAGGCTTTTTTACGGCAATTTACCAGCTATATCCCTGTATATTAGAATAGCGCTGAGCCAGTAAAAGCCAAAGTGGAGTGTTGCATGTCATGGACTGCTCAACTCCAGAATTCCGTCCTGAGGCATCAAGGGTCACCATACATAACCGCTATTTTCGTCGTTTCGATTCATGTTATTTTCGAAGATACATCGCTTTTCAAAAATATTGAAATATTAAAAATATTAAAAGCTTTATAAAATATTATATTATATTCGTCGTCTGTAAAAACAGATGTATTCTTAATACCGTATGGTTCTGTTAATTCCTGTTTGTATCGATTGTTTACGCTTATTTTCCTACTCGAGAATAAATGAAAAAAATATATATATACATATAATGTTTAGAGAATAATAACACCAATTATAAAATACAGTATACATTATAAAATATATAAATCGTTTAAAAACATAAGCATTGAAAGTTACAAGTTTATAGTAATATAAATCGGAACAAGTGTACAAGTTCACACGTTTTCTTAACTCGGCTAGCCTCGGCTCAGCTTCATAATTTACCGAAATGTACCGATTACGTAGGCTAACATTTAAAACAACAAGGCTAGGCTACCAATAGGCTCCGAAATTTCCCGATTACATAGACTAACATAAGAAAAAAAAGGCTAAGCTAGGCCTAGGTCGGATAATTGCATGATGACTATTTCGACTTAAGTCATGTCCTCTGGAACCAATTGATGATATAGGGTGAGGTATTACAGTATTGAATATTTTATAGAACACTTCTTTATAGAATTTATATTTTGTCCTATGATAATATTTGATTACATTGTTCAGTATTTGAACATCAATTAAGGTGGCGCTCTGTAGGCTGGGGATAATAAATACCCTAACTTTACCTTTGCAGTGGAGTAAGACCCCCTACCCCGCAATGCGGCCATGGGTGGTGACCTGTGAGGCCTAAGGGTGGAATTCTAACTTTTAAGTAGTCCATGATATTTAAAACTCCTCTTTGGCCCTTAGACGTGCGGTTAGTGAGTCCTTACCTGATGAATCGGCTGTTTACATCAAGTCCTAGCACCTATATGGTACTTCCGACCATATTGCTCTTATAGCAAACTCCAACCCTTTTTATCATATATGTACTAGAAGGTGGGGGCTGAGGGTCTTAGTGTCCTGGGCATGACGTTAAACTGCATTGAGTGGTGAAGGTCAAATTCTGTATCCCAGGAGAGTCTGGAATACCCCTTCATCGCTATTACTCCCAGGTGCACGAATACGCGGAATGGTAGTACCTGTTAGGGTCTCATCTAGGAATAAATTAAGTTTTTTTTAAATGAATATCCAACAAAATGAATAAAACAAAACTTCTTCGGCATAAAATAACCCAACAAATCAACCATCAATCAATTAAATTGATCTATTTTATCCGAGGACTTAAAAAGAATTGGATTGAGAATATTTTTATAATAAACATAGAAACTTTGAAATAGGATTAAGATATTTTTTAATCCAGTCTATTGACCCTTGAATATGCCGACTGCTTCCCGTGTAAGACCCCAATAAAATATAGGCTGTTCTGGATTGGACTCATCCAATATTGAAGCTCTAGTCATGGAGCGATGGAGAGTGTGAAAGTCACCTCTTTGTTGCCACTGAACCAATGTCCACTCTAACGTGAAGTGGTAGTACTTATAAAAGGGAGCGCTCATCGTGTAAGAGCCATTGACCAATGACATGGATACGGAGACACGAGTTCAAATAATGGACGTGGCCAGGTGCGTTTTTACATAGAACCTTTGGAAAGGTATACATCCTACTATTCTCCCTCTAGCTGTGGGTATATTGTATATCACGTTGTAGGAAGACTGGACTCTAGTCTTGAGTTGACAAACCGGTCTTGGCAAAGGCAAACTCTAAATTCAAACTTGTTAAACTCCGCTTAGAACATGACCTTGTGCCACATCTTGCTCGTAAGGAGGACTGGTATATACATACTTATTGTGAAAGACAAAAAAATCCCCCAATCTGGAGCGTCTCTTGGGAATATCTAGGCTGGTGGAACTCATCCCTCTCTAAGTACACGACTGGTCGGAAACCAGTATTTTCATTCTCCTAGACCGGTTGCAAAATAAATGTTAAAAAAACCAATCTACCCTACTATTTACCGATAGCTAGATAAAGAATAGATGAATTCATTCCTTTCCTAAGTTTATAAGCGCAATGGGAAATGGGAAAACAGCATCGTTCAATATTTGAACTTGAGTAACCGAGTCCACTTCCTGTAACAATAACTGTGACCACACCAGCGCCTCGAGTACTTATTAATAATTGATACAAAAATATACAATAAAAATCTACATAATACTTAATCATTCTTACTACCTAGCACATATGATTGCAAATCATCCTTTTTAGCTTAAATAGATTCTCTTGATTTTTGCGCTCCGGGGAATTTCCACAAGTCCTGTGCGTAATAATATTTATATTATAAACTCGAGCAAGGAACAACTTCGTACAAAGAAAATCTTTAATTTCCAGGGACAAAAAAGTGTTCCTATCGACAAAGTCCTAGAAAGACTACTCAACCTCGCTAAGGAAACCGGGCTAGGAGAATGATATTTTCAGTTGTAGACCTAGTGCGGGATAGGCTATAGCTTCACAAGAATCATTATACAAGAAATACCACCAGGATCAAACCTGGTTACTGGATAGGTCTCTCTTTTAAATATATCTTTATACTCGATAGCTTTGAACACACATCGCTTCTATTCATGCGTATGGCTTACAACATTGACTTATCACGTGATATCACGGGTTACACAAAATGTGTGTGTGTGTATTTATTTGCGGTCTGACGTATTTCACGCGAAACTGCGTGCATACGTATTGTTCAATGACCACAAATCAATCCTTGTTCATAAGTTCGTCCGGATAGAGCAAACGAGGCAAGAGACATTGAACAGACGAAATAATTTAATATTATCCAATCAACCGACTACCCCCCTCAGGCTTTTGTTCTTTTAATTGTCAGCGTCTCCCGACCGATTCGGCCGCACCCACCACCCGCTCCACAAAATTCCCACCCATCTTGAATTCATTCATCTGTTAATTTACTCATCTCATTCATTCCGATTTTCTTTCTGTGCGAATGAAAAGGGTTAGATGGTGACGTGAGAAGGGGACATTGCAGGATGTGGGTAGGAATGGCCGCGGTGGCTTTTACGTCACAATGAAATCTTAGATAAAGAGTTATTCCTTTTATTTTGGCACCTGCCTCTTAAACTTTCTGAAATGAACTTCCAAATTGAAATATACGCGATATCCGTAAAGCATCGTTAATTGGAGTCTGATTAATGTTACTGTAGACTACATATAGAAAGTGATCAATTTCAATAAGCAAGTAAGTGTTTAATCATATCTCGGCTGTAGCCTCAGTTCTCCCAGTGATATTTTCATTAATTCCTGACCACAGCTAATTATATTTTTCTCGTTTGTAATAGCTAAGGTAAATTTATTGCGAATTCTTTCCCGTTGTAAAATCGTTTTCAATGCCTTTCGTTTTCATTATCGAGATATCTCCACATTGGATTGTAGTGTCACATCCAGCTCATGACAATATTTGAAAAAAATAAAGTTAGCGGTAATCTATTGTCGGTATTGAAAATAGTAAGGATATACTTATTCATATGAGAATAGTTCGTTAGTTTGTTGGATTTTACGGCATGTCAACCCTTATTGGTATTTTTTTTATACCGAATACGTTTTGTTTTATTCATTCATTCTTGATGGGTATTCACATTTCAAAAAATTAACTGACTTTTTTTATACATAATTATTAAAACTTTTTTTTTCTATTCAACCGATAGATGGGACCCTTATAGCCACTACAACACCGGTCAGAATTGACCTGAGAGTAAAGGGGATGAAGGGATACACCATTGTCCATAGAGATCCAGAATTGAAACTTCACCACTAGATGCAGTTTAACGTGGTTTTAATCCATAGATGGGACCATAACAGGTACTACTACTCCAGGTCAGAGACACATGTACATGTATGATAAAAAGAGTTGGAGGTTGTCATAAAGGTTTGCTATGAGGGTCTGGAAATCATATATGTGCTTGGGCTTGACGTGACCAGCCGATTGACTGGAGATCACTCCGACCGACTGTCTAGCTTAATGGCTAAAGTGGAGTGTTGCATGTCTCGGACTGCTCACCCACAACCAATAGCTGACCACATGGGGGGGGGTCTTAACCCTTTGCAAAGATGCAGTGGGTGTGTTCTACAGCTTCAGTCGATAGGGCGAACGAAATATAGTAAATGTGAACAACTTCATTCATAAAGGAATAAGTACTAAAAAGGCAATTTAAATTTAAGTAAATAGCGGACCGGCGTAGATTTTAAGTTGGCAGATATATACTATGTTGAAAGGATAAATAAATATAGGAAAGAAATTGTTGAATGGATAAAATTGGTTTAATGAAATACAAACACGTGTTTCTGCTGAGAGTTTGTTCATGTACACATTGTATTCTATTTATTATTTTAAAATATGAAATAAAATAATGATAATAAAAAATTATAAATATTTTAGTATACAAAAAAAACGGCCTTCTTCGGGGCAAAATGTTTGATATGATATATATATATATATATATATATATATATGCGACAAGAAAGGAGGGGAAGAAGACTCACTATCATTAAGAAAATAGAAAACAGAAATACGAAGAACATCTATATTGATACTTCAAGTGACAAACTTGACAGATTACACACGAGAAAACCTGGAAATGGCTAAAAAATGGAAACCTCAAGAAAAAGAATCTCTCATAATAGCAGCACAAAATGTCGTAAGTGGTAATTATAGCAAGCTGAAAATAGATAAGATGCAATAGAATAGCTAGGATGGGATGTGTGAAGAAACGGTTAATCATCTGATGAGCGAATACCGCCAAGTAGCACAAAAAGTCCCATTCTAGATACTCAGAATTGTGCAAGAAAGTACATTTTTATCGTACTACCAAATGGTATATGCATAAACAGAAATCTGTCGAAGAGAATGAGAGACATTAACTTTTGGGGATTTTGAGATGCAAACTGATCACCTACTCCCGGCCAGGAGACCAGACCTAGTGTTAAATCAGAAGAAAAAAAAAAAAGAACTTGTCATTCAAAGTGAAAATGAAAGAAAACGAAAAGATAGACAAATATTTGGATATTTTCAGTGAACTGAATAAAATGTGAAACATGAAGGTAAAAGTCAAAAAAATTGTAGTTGGTGCCCTTGGAACGGTCCGTAAGGGTTGGAAAAAAGTCTGGATGAATGTGAAATCACAATAAAGTAAGACCATCCAAACAATAAGCATTGTTAAAATCGGCTAGAATACTCAAAATTGTCCCGGGGACCTGAAGATACTTGCTGTTACTAAGACCACCTGCTAAGGCTGGCGTGAAAAACACGCAAGGAGTGATGTAATAATAATAATAATAATAATAAGGAGGAGGAGGAGGAGGATATGTCTCTCCTCATTTGAATCACCATTAATAATATTCTAGACATTATAACTAAGCGATCTAACTAGTCATTGTTCACAAGCAATATGCTCAAAACACCAGATGGTCAGGTGAATGTAAAATTCGATGAATATTTAGATACAAATTTAAAATAAAAATGATTATATGAAATTATTAATAAATACAATTAAAGTTGTTTTATTTTCTCTCCTGAGGCTATATTTATACATATATATGTTTTTAATTTTATAATATTTTCTTTATATCACACCATATGGTCACAGATTTCAAGTTTATTTTCATTTTGCATTGCTATTGTTTATGTCTTCTTCCATTCTATCTATTCTAATATTGAGGATTTATTCACTGGTTCTTTCTTTTATTCTTTTCATGCTGGCTATTTAATTCTTTTTATCTTTCTTTATAACGAGCGAATATTATCATTATTTAGCTTATTTTCCTCATCTTTAACATTTCTTTCTTTACTCTCTTCATCATATTCTACTTCGCATTTTTCCTTTTGTTGTCTATTCCGTTTTCTTTTGTTTTCATTTGTTCGTTTATTCTCCTTCTGTTTTATCTATTCTGGTATAGAAGACGTATTCATTCATCGGTTTATTTTTCTTTCCTTTTTATATTGGTTATTTAAATTTACTTCTTTCTTTCATTCTACCGAGTGAATATTTTTCATTACTAAGTCGATTTTGTCCTTCTTTAGTATTTCTTTCTTCCTGTTCATCCTCTTCTTCACCTCTTTTCTCTCTTCCGTCTTCATCCATTTTCACATCTTTTTCCATTCTATCTAACTATAGTGAAAAAAATGATTTATCTATAATTTCTTTCGTTTTTTTTCAAAGAGACTATTTATTCATTTTATTTTTTTTCTAGCGAGGGAATATTTTTCACTATTCTGCCTATTTTCTTCCTTTTTTATCATTTCTTTTTCTCTCTTCTTCACCATTTTTTATTCTTTTTTTTCTTTTTCTTATTTCCCCCTCCTCTATTTTGTTTTCTTTCAATTAGTTCTTTCTTCTTTCTAACATATGAACTAATATTTTCATTAATTTTCTTCCTTTAATTTTCATTCTTATTCTTCTTTTGTATTTGTCTTCTTTTTTTAATACTTCTTTTTTTTTTTGCCTCCTTCTACTCCTCTGCTTCATTTTTTTTTTTTTTTTGCTTTTTTCCTCCCCGCTCGCCATCATCAATTTTCATTACATCTTCTTCTTCTTCCGTTTTATCTTTTCTGATATAGAATATTTATTCATTGTTTCTTTCTTTCTTTTTAAGTTTGCTATTCTTTCTTTTTTCTAACGAGCAAATATTTTGTTATTATTGAACCTATTTTCTTCCTTTACCATTTCTTTCTTTTTCTTTCCCCTATTCTTCATTCTTTTCGTCACCTGCACTTTTAAAAAATATCATTCTATTTTTTTTCTTTTCCTTTGTTTCCTTTTTCTTTATTTATTTTATTTTCTAACAAATGAACAAATATTTTCGTTAATTTTCTTCTTAACTCTAATTTTCATTCTTATTCTTTCTTTTCCCTTACCGAATTCTTCATTCTGTACTTCACCTTCATTTTTCCTATATTTTCTATTTTTTCTTTTCATTTTTTCCTTATTTTGATTTCTATGAATTTTTTTTTCTTTGTAATAATTGAACTAATATTTTCGTTAATTTTCTTCCTTCCATTAATTTTCATATTTTTCTTTCAAAATTTTCTCTCTTTCTTATGTTATTTTCTTTTTTATCCTTACAATGTTTATTCATTCGCCTCAGTCTTTTTTTTTTTTAACTTCCCGGTGTTTCTTCACTGTCCTTTTATTCTTTCTTTTCTTTCTCCCTCTTTTCTCCTTCTGGGCATTCCCACCCCCCACTCTACAATATTTTACCCCACCCTAACAATTCCCTGTTCTTGAACAATCTCTACTTTAAATGCAATCTTCGTTTGCCTTAACCGCATTATTAATATGACCAGGCCCATCGTGCAAACCAAATTAAACGGACACATATGTCGAGAAACGAGAGGAGGCGGTGCAAGGTGTCCGAGCTCTTGTTCACTACGGAGAAAATTAGGGAAGGGTCGTATCTGGTCACAGATGAACAGGCGTGAGCAGTTTGGCTACTGAGCAAGCTGAAACGTATTTAGGTGTAAACATACAGTGTCAACAAATACATATATACGCCATTCGTTGCTCTTGTTTTTGGGATTCTTCTTCTTTTTCCGTTCTATCTATCAATTTTGATGCAGAGGTTTATTTATTTATTTTCATGTTGGTTCTTTCTTTCTTTTTTTTAACGGGCAACTATTTTTCATTATTCAGCTGTTTTTCTTTCTCCTTTTCCATTTCTTTCATTTTATTCACTTTTCTTATTTTTGTTTTCTTTCTTTTTCTTTCCTTTTTTGCTTTCTTTTGTCTACTGTGAATTTCCTTCGATTTTATTCTGTTTTTTTCTTTCTAACGAACGAATATATAATATTATTCAGCATACTTTCCATTTCTTTCTTCCTTTTTCCATTTCTTTCTTTCTCTTCTTTCTTTTGTCTACTGTGAATTTGCTATTTTCTTTCTTTCCTTTCTAACAAGCAAATAGTTTTCACTATTCAACTTAATTTTCTCTCTTTTCTTTTTCATGCTTTCTCATTCTCTTTTTTTTTCTTTTCTTTCCTTTCTTTTTTCTACAGTAAATCTCTTTATTTTTCTAAGAAGTGAATTTTCATTATTTTTCACCTTTCTTTTTCGTTTCTTTCTTTCTGATTTCTTCTTTTTCTTATTTCTTTCTTTTTTATGGATTTGCTCCTCTTATTTTTTTTCTCATTTATTTATTTATAACGAATAAATATTTTGCATTATTTAGCATGTTTTCTCTTTCTCTCTCTAATATGGATGATTTATTTCTTGTTTCTTCTTTACTTTTCATGTTGTGTACTTCTTTCTTTCTTTCTTTCTGATTCGCTCTATTCTTTTCCTTTCTTTCAGTTTCTTTCTTTTTTACCTTTACTTTCCTTTGTCTATAGTGAATTTGTGTCTTTTCCTTTTTCCTTTCTTTCTAACGAAAGAATATTTTTCTTTCTATTCTGATATTGAGGATTTATCGATTGTTTTTTTTTCTTTTCTAGTTAGGTATTTCTTTCTTTCAATGACCAAATATTTTCTTTATTTAGCTTATTTTTACTCTTTCTCATTTTCTGTTTTCTCTATCTTCATCCTTTTCCATTCTTCCCTTTTTTTTTCTTTTGTCATCTGTGAAATTACTTCTTTCTTACAAGCGAACGAATATTTTCGTTATGTTTCTTTTTTCTTTTATGCTATTTTCTTCTCAATTCTTTCTTTCATTCTTTCTGTAAACATACAGTGTTAACAAATTCATATATACTCCATGCGTCTTTAACAAGACTACATTTGTCCCTCACTTTGAAATATCTTCTAAGTCTCAGCTGTTAAATAATGCAGATGAATACAGAAAAGTCCGTACCGGAAAATCACGTTAAGTTGGAGAGGGAGGGGGAGAATCAGCATGGGCTTTTTACTTGAATTACATTAGTGTAAACGTTGATTTATTTTTGTTTTTCTTAGTGAAAATTGTTAGTAAAGTTCACAAAACTTTTAGGGTTAGTCACTCGTTACACGTTCGACACATGTCGCAGTTAACGATCATTGTGTTAGCATATGCATGCGGGTCTCTGCATAATTTATACATACATACATATATATATATATATATATATATATATATATATATATATATGTATATGTATGTATTAATATATTATATATATGCTCCCATAAATTTGGTAATGAGCTCTCTAATTGGTAATTTAAATTAACTCTCGCTACTAAGCAAATAAGCAATGATCATTTCTCCGGAAATTTGATCTCTCAGTGACCGAAAGATACATACATTCCTATGTACTTAATAGTTTAAAAAACACCAGTCCCCGCATCAGCTGTCAGTGGGCGAGGGGATATGATATCGGACTACCATGCGGTCAGTCTGAGTTCGACCCTACCCAAGGATAGTTGAGTCTAGCCACACTGAAGAGGCATGATATGCCGAAACACGTGTCTGTCGATGACTTATTATATATATATATATATATATATATATATATATATATATAGTTTCATCTCACTTAAAAATAATTTTTGGGAAGAGATTCATAACACAAGACAAAAAGACGAATTCGAAGAAACTCTTTAAAATTGCGGTTATAAAATCAGCTTTATATATAACGTTAAGGATTATCAATCCATAAAAAGAGAAGAAAAATAGATCAAGAAAAATCTTATAATTTGTCCTACCGTTTGATAGAGCTGTTAAAATTAATTAGAAAATGACTTTTTCGAAATATCAAA
>CM042175.1:19578159-19585659 GCA_023376005.1 Doryteuthis pealeii
CTTCTTGTATAGATAAATGACAATTGAATGGCCTATAAATTAAACATAAATGAAAGAAAATGTTTAAAAAAATAAATTAAGATTTATTTGCTATTAAATGTCGTGAAAGATATAGTATGAAAAAATAAAATTATATAAATGCGATATTTCAAAGTGAACCCCGCTCTTTCCTCGGGGGAAAGAAAAAGAATTCAAAAGTGTAGACAGTCACTTGAAACAGGAAGTAAATGCATTCTGATTTTTTGTTGAGACTCGTGATAGAAAATGTATCCAAAAATATAGCATTCATTTCCTTTCAGTTGTATTCTGAGAGATGTGTTGTTTTGTGTATGTTGTTTGAATATGTATGTAGCTAAAAATAATTTGTGTCTCTTAAAAGAAATATTGCAGGTTATATCGAAATTAAGTTAGTGTTCGTATGGGTGTAATTTATAAATCGGTTTTGTTTTGTATGGGATCTAGTGATTTGGATACATTTTCTAACCCGAGTCTCAACATACAAAAACTCAGCATGGATTTACTTCCTGTTTCAAACGACCGTCTACACTTGATTTTTCTTTGCCCGTGGAAAGACATTTTGCATTTATATAATTTTATTTTTTCGTGCTTCATCTTCCATGACCTTTAATAGTAAGTAAATTTTAATTCAATTTTTTCAACAATTTCTTACATTTATGATAGTTTAATTTGAAATATTGAAATATTGTTCAATATCAGCGAAATTATAAAATGTTTTCACTTTAACAGCATTTTGTGGTGTTTCATATCTTTTTTTATATATACTCATACCGTCGGATTCATTTCCTTTCTTTTAACATTATATATATATATATATATATATATATATATTATATATATATATAAAGAGGGAAAGACACGCACATGGAAACAAACCCCTTAATCTAATATGAAAATGATATATAAAAAATCAGTACTTTAAGGAAATTGTGATCTTACCTTAAAAGGTACTCTTCCGTAAACGAGAACTATAATACCTTTTCTAAAAATGCAAATGATTGGTAAATTCTTCTAAAGACACCCACCCTATAAAAATGTTGTTTTATAAAAGGTGCTCTAGGATATTTTTTTAAAATACAACCAATGCTGGATATTTTTGCAAGTATATATATATATATATATATATATATATATATATATATAAATCATGTCCCATTGACAGCATAGATTATCAAAACAATCTCGTCACCCGTCCCTATCGCTCAGGGCTCCACGAAAGTCTTCTTCACGACATCCAGTACCCATAAAGAGAGATCAATGTAAGTCTGCTCACTCTTTGTGTGTCTTGGAACGATAGCCAATGGGGATGGGTAGAGAGGAGAGAGTTTTGTTAATACTTGGTCTCAACACGATATGATGATAATAGTTGACTTGTTACCAGAACAGTACTTAGCACATTATATACAGCATTATAATCGAATAAGTATGGTAATTTATTTTCCTGGTTTGCCATTTTTTTCAAAAAACTTTCTGTGTCTCATAAAAAAACTTTGTATCTCTGGTTCCTGACGTAGAAACCAGTATCATTTGACTCTGAACAAAATACCAGTTCAACGCCTACACTTAGATTAAACGACTTATCGGCAACAAAATATGTGTTCTATAATATTATTTAACCGAGTTAATTTCTAAAAAAAGAAGAAAAAAACCAAAAAACCCAGACGCGGGCATTTAAAAATAAGCTTGAATTGGGATTAGGTCTATTTGTTTAATGGCTAACCAACCTACGTGGTTTATCTAATGCCAAAGCCATTATTGTAAGAGAACAGTCGTGTTACTATTCAAGCCATAACTGGGGAAGAGATTGATAATGTAGATTAAATTCCGACAAGATCAGAGATTTTCATTGCAGAATTAAAGCGCAAAAGATTTCTTCAAATACCAAACATTTATTTTCATGTTGCAAAGATTTCACCTAGTAACGCTTTTTTTTTTTTTTTGCACAAATTATTTCCCAGATGACATTATTGTTATTATTAAATCTGTGAAAAAATTACTTAGTGATATCTTTAGAAATATTTCCAACTTTTGATTTAAAGAAAGATTCAGTGAATGAACACACGGATTACAAAATAAACATTTTTCTTGTACACGCACACACACACACACACACATATATATATATATATATATATATACATGTGTGTGTGTGTGTGTGTGTGTGTGTGTGTGTGTGTGTGTGAAAGAAAATGGGTCGCCAGAACATCGTGCTGATAGCCCAGTGTGTGCCTAACAATCTATCCGTACGATTAGGTTGTGACATGGTCCTTTTCATAAATGGAGTTTAGCAGGTTAAAAGTTTTCCTGCTCTTAGACTGATTGTCTAACCAAAGTTAAAGAACCCAGTCTGTCTTTCTATTTGCCTATATCTAGAGAGGCAATAGATAGACGCAGGCGTTTTTCAAAGAGTATGTGAAATACCCTGCGAAATACAGCTTTGTCCGGGATTTGAACTCGGGTCGAGAGGTCCATTATGCCAAGCACGTATATTCAAGTTACTTAGTGTACTTGCCTGACAGAGCTGAAAATGTTGTGGAATATAAAGGTAGAGGTGGTACCAATCAACTAATCAAATGCAGCAAAATTGCACGACGAGATTTCAGGCTAGGCTCAACAGGGTTAGAAAGGTGACATACTGGGCATTGTGTAAGTACCTAAATGGTATATGCACAAGTCAGAATCCGTTCTTGAGAATGAAACATATGGAATGTCCTGGGATTTGAGATAAAGACTCATGCACTTATCCAAGTCAGGTGACAAGAACTAGTATTGATTAACAAGAAAAAATAACTTATCAATTGGTAGATTTCACAGTGCCAGCAGATCTTAGCGTGAAAATAAAAGAAAACGAAAAGATTGACAAATACATGGGCCTTGCCAGAGATTTAAAAACAGCGGTATAATAGATTAAAAGATAATACCAATTGTAATTAGTGCATTTGGAACGGTCACCAAAAAATTAGGAAACACACAAGAAGAATTGAAAATCAGAGGAAGAATCGTGACCATCTAGACAACAGCATTAAGATTGGCAAGCAATAATAATAATAATAATAATAATAATAATAATAATAATAATGAGAAGAAGAAGAAGAAGAAGAAGAAGAAGAAGAATGGAACAATGTTCTAGAACCCGAGAAAGAGACAGGATGAACTGGACATCAGAGGAAGGATTGATATATACAGACCACAGCGACGTTGAGAATCATGAAAAGCTGAGGAGACTAATTGTCCACTCATACTTCAGTGAAAGCCACCATTTTTGTAATGGTGGGAAAACTCACATTGAATAATAATAATAATAATAATAATAATAATAATAATAATAATATGTATATGAATAATGATAATGGAGTGTATAATGGCTAGGTTCTACATGGAGGTTGGTGGGGAAGCGACTCTATAGGTACTTAATATTGGTACTTAAAATTGCCGAACAACTTTGAAGGCAGATTTTAATAGTATCCATTTGCCCGCCGTATCGTCAAACATAATTTGCCTTGGTCAGATCTCAGTGCTTCTACCTGATAGGCCACCACCCCTCAGCCTCTCTTCTCATAATTATGGGAAGAAATATAGCGAGACCAAAAGAAAGCCATCAAAAAATGAATCTAATATACTGACGGACAGGCACGAATTACTACAAGAACATGAAAGGGATATGTACACATTAACTGTCTCTTTTGGATGCAAACTGGCGCCAAAAGTTTGCGTTTTTACAATGTTTGTTTCAGGGCGATGCATTTTTATCTTGTCTTTGGCGCGTTGATAGCGTCAAACGAAAAATGTTGGGAATTCTTTGGTCGACCCCCGGTTAGTACGGTTTGGTGGACAAGTTAACTGATTGGCGGTTGCCTTAAACAACTGTTGGAGCCTGTACATCAAACATATCCAAGCTCTGATCTAGACTATTCAGACAAATGTACCGTCTCTCAGAGACCTGCACACCGATTCGGGGGCAGAGATGTCATGGGATCTAAAAGAGTCTGCAGGATGAAGAATTATGAGAAATGGCCGGTCTTCGTTACAAAAGGGCCGAAAGTAGGGAATTGTGGGAGATAGAGAAGGAGGATAATAAATAACGCGGGAATAAGAAAAGAAAAAAAATAAAAGATGGCAGAAAAGAAGAAAGATGAAATAGACAGGATGATGTTAAGAAGAAAAAAGAATAGTCAAAAAAAAAAATGAAATACTTGTTGGGATAGAAATATGCACGAGATGGTTTTGTAAAGTAATAAAATGATCGGAAGAAGAAAAGATGAAGAAGATAGGAACGAGAAAACAATCATAATAGAAAACAACCACAACAATAATAATAATAATAATAATAATAATAATAATAATAATAATAATAATAATAAAGGAGCGAGAATTTATTAAAAAGAAAAAGAGAACTTTTGAACTGATAGATTTCAATCCCAGCAGATCACAGGGTGAAGGTGAAAGAAAACGAAATATAGACATATACCAGGACCTTGAAAAAACGAAAAAACGGTGAAATATGAGATGGGAAAGTTATACCAAATGTAGTTGGTGCCCTTGGAATGGTCTCCAAGAGTTTGAAAAAGAGTCTGGATGAATTAGAAAAGAAGAAATCGAGACCACCCAAACAACAGCATTATTGATATCGGCTATTATAATCAGAAGAGTACCGGAGACCTGCAGAAACTGACTATCACTCGGACTCTTGTGAATGACCACCAGCTAATGCTGGTGCAAATAATAATAATAATAATAATAATAATAATAATAAATCCCAACCTATATGAATTACAAGAAATTGAACTTTGCGGAACTGTTTATGCTCTTATGAGAGTACTATCAATATGAGTGGAAAAGTTACTCCTAAAAACATGTCGAGACACACTCTGTATATACATGTCTTATCAAAAGCTTTGTAATTCGAATTAGTTATTCTTAACGCCAAAGATTCAGTTTTTTCGAACCAGCTCAGTTTTGATAGTTTAAAAGTTGTATGTACATAAATAGCATTATTTTTTTTCCTTATATTCTCGTATTAATTTAAAATTTGGTGATTTCTATTTCCGCTTCATTCACAATTTATGATGTTGAATAACTTCCTCTTATACAAATTATTTATAGTTGTGAGCAAGCATTTTTAGTTCTCTTATTTCGTTTCTTATCGAATATTCTTAAAATTTTTCAGTTTTTCTATACTCATAAAATTTTCATTTACGCTAATAGCGTTTCCTTTGTTTCGATTTTCAGTTGTATCATTTTTAGTATGTTATATTTGATTTTCTTTCTTATCTCTTAGCTTTACTTTCGATTCTGATTAAGTCTCAATCCATTCACATATTTTCTTTTCCTTCATTTTCGATTTTCCACCAGGTATGTAGCAGTATAGTAATTTGCATATTTTTCATGTTCAGTGTGACCATTATTGAAATTCCCTTTACTTTATCAACTGGATAAAGAACACTTAATAATAATAATAATAATAATAATAATAATAATAATAATAATAGCAGATCACAGGGTAAAGCTAAAGGAAAATGAAAAAAATGGACAAATTTCTGCACCTTGCAAGAGAACTGAAAAAGTTATGGAATATGAAAGTCAGAGTTATACCAATTGTAGTTGGTGCACTTGGAACGGTCCCAAAACGATTGGAAAAGGTTTTGGAAAGTTTGAAAATCAGAGGAAGGGTTGAAACCACAGAACACTGCATTGCTGCAATCTGACAGAATACTCAGAAGAGTCCTGGAGACTTGCTGTCACTCAGACTCCAGTGAAAGACCATCAGCTAACACTGATGTGAAAACTCAAAAGGAGTAAATAATAATAATAATAATACTTCAGAAGAAAAATAAAGCTCCTAGAAACCAAGCTATGTAATAGAAACCTTATGAAGGCAATAAACACATGGGCTGTCTCTCTCTTCTAAAATACTCGGAATCATTCCTAAAATGGACAAGAGTGGAGCTCCGGCAGATGGACTAAAGGACAAGGAAACTTATAATGGACAAAGCATTTCACCCAAGTGACGACACAGACATACTATATGTGCTAAGGAAAGAAGAGGGGAGTGGTCTTACCAACATTGATGATAGTGTAAATCCGAAATAATTGCAACATATTGACATGCATCAAAACTGAAAAAAAAAAACAGAAATTGGAAGAAAAACAACTACATGGGTACTTCAAACGTCAAACTCAGGAGATACCACATCAGAAGACATGGACAGGCTAAGAAAAGGAAACCTCAAAAGAGAAACCGAATCGCTTATAATTTCAACAAGAGAATGCCATCAAAACAACCGATATAAAGGCAAAATAGATAAGACGCAACGGAATAGCAAGAGCAGAATATGTGGAGACAGAGACGAAACAGTTAACCATATAATAAGCGAATGCAGCAAACTAGCCCAAAGAGAGTACAAGACTATGCACGACCGGGTGGGAAAGGTGATTCACTGGGAATTGTGCAAGAAATTCAATTTTCCCCATACAACTAAATGGTATATGCACAAGCTTGAATGTGTCCTGGCGAATGAGACGCATAAAATTCTCTGGGATTTCGTGGTACAACGGATCACCTAATCCCGGCCAGAAGACCGGACCTAGTATTGATTGACAAGAAGATCCGGCCGAAAAACCGACTAAAATGAAAGAAAGCGAAAAAATAGGCAAATACTTGGACCTTGCCAGAGAACTGAGAAAGCTGTGGAACATGAAGGTGAAGGTCGTAGCAATTGTAATTGGTGCCCTTGAAACGCTCCCCAAAGTTCTGAAAAAGAATTTGTAAAATGTACCGACTGCACCTCTGCAGAGGGGCAAAATCTTCCCAATGGGACCTGTGACTCTTCAGGATGGAACCGTTGTAGCATGCAACAGTCCACGTTTAACATGACTTAAGCTATATGGGCAGTCGTATAGACCCCCCCTCCCACCATCAATTGGCTGGTCCCGTCAATTCCTCGTATCTATATGATTGTCCTCATTCCTACTGTCCTTATGGCAAGCCCCAACCCTTTTTATCATATATGTGCTAGAATATGGTGGCAGGGGTCAGTATCCTGGGTATGACGCTAAACTGCATCTAATGGTATAGTTCCAATTTTGGATCTCTGGATAGTGTGGAATACCCCTTCATCGCCATTACTCCCAGGTCCACTATAACCGGAGTTATGTACCTGTTAGGGAACCATCTATGGGTTAAATAGAAAAATGAGTATAAAAGATGTGTTACAAATGAGTTTAATTTTTTTTTTTTTTTGGAATACCCATCAAGAATGAATAGGACAAAACGTCTCCGGCATAAAATAACCCAACAATGTTTGGCCAACCGTAAAATCCAACAAATCAACCATCATATTAGAAATGATTATGTAATTGGAACTATTTTTCAAGTCTATCATATTTATTTTTAATATATTCATACTTTTTTTAAATGTGTTTTAGTTGTTTTCCACGATTTCATTTATTATTTCCTTACACATATTTCTGCCCAGATTTTAT
>CM042175.1:19590659-19625659 GCA_023376005.1 Doryteuthis pealeii
ATCCGCTGTATGCCATATACTTGTCGGTACGAGTGAGAATTATATTCGAAATAATGATCTCATCTTGAAATATACACTACGTTGTCTGGCGGACGTCCAATCATGGTGTAATGGTTAGCAAGCTAGTCATGCAGTTGTCTTACTTCTGAATAGCGATTTCAATCCTTTCTAGATGAACTGGTGTCACATCTAAACTGTGCAGAACGAGTTGTGTTAATAGGGCGTCCCATCGATGTGTAATTGTCACAAGCTAGACGCGCTAATCCATAACTACTGAATAGCGAATTCAATCATCAGTGGATGTCCCCATGCTTGCAACCTGATGTCACATCCTACCCGTGGCGAACGGGTTGGATAAAATTAATAATATAGCGTCACATCGTGGTACAGTGCTTAGCAAGCTAACCATTACAATTGAATAGCGCGTTCAGTCTTTGTTAGATGTTCCCATACTTAGGGTTTGGTGACGCATCCTACACGGGTTGTGTAAAAAGGGGATCGTATCGTAGTGAAATAGATAGAGCTGGTATCACTAATCCATTACTACTGAATAGATAGTTCGATCCTTGTTTAGATGTCCTTATACTTGCGATCTGTTTTACATCCTATTCGTGGCGAAAGGGTTGGGTATATAACTACTATACATTACCTCAATTAAGTTATTACCAAACTCGTTAAAATGAGATGTTGTGGCTAAATTCTGATTTCTGTTTTAAATTCAGAAACTCAAATTCAGTTAAGATAACAATTCCCTTAAGTTCCTTTTTTTGTTTTTCAGGGTTATCAAAGGTTAACACTTGGATAATCCATTGAACAAATACATTAGATATATAATAATATATTTTATGTACCTACGGATATTTTCCTTTTAGTTTTCGAGTGTGTCAAGCTAACATAGAGAAGGCATAAACAGACTAAACTAAAAGAAAGCTAACTCGCCATGCCCATATACGTGTGGTTTTACTACACTGGTTTCCAAGTAAACCGGGTAAGGGAGTTAATTATGAGTACACCAGCTCTCCTATATGACGGTCCTTTCTCAAAGATAAATACAAAACACACACATATGTATGAAAATCTTAAATTATGCGAAACATTTATTTCAGCTACCTTCGCCTCTTCAAATCTGATTTCATAATGGACAATGTTGGATTATGTGTAGCATATAAGCCCTGCTGCAATCTACCACTTAGATTCATAGACTAAGTGAGGTCACGTGGTTTAAACCTCAGCCAATCAACAGTCCGAATATAACTACTTAGTCGGCTCATATTGAACGACCTGTCAGACTGAGGAGCACTAAGGAACAATCCAAGGATTATACCCAATATTAAGGGATACTAAGGAGGGACGCAAGGGTTCTTCACTAAGGATCAGCTTAACACCAGGGATCTCCGCTGGACACCGCTATTGCTTGAAGCCTAAAGGATGGCCACAAAAAATTAATAATAATGAATTTATATAGACCTAATATGTAATCATTGTCCATTATGAAATCAGACTTGTATAGGAGAAGGTAGCCGAAATAAATTTATTTCTGATATTTTTTTTTTAAATATTTATAATATCCTCTGTATATGGAAAATATTATATGTATATACAAAATATTTATATGTACGTCTGAATCGATCAGCACTGTTTGGATTAAGGATGACATGCAGAGAACCTGCTTCTTATCACAAATCATACAAGACAATCAATGCGTTATGGGCACTGTTGGAGAAGTAAAAATAAACTAAGTTATGTTCTCTTGCGGGAACCTGCACGTGGAAACACCAGTGTGGGTCGGCCAACAAAAACCTACACCGACTAGTTCGGCACTGTAGCGATTGTCCGCCCGTTGGGATGGACATGAGTCCAAAATGGTTATCTTCCTTTTCCGCCAGGTTTTCACCCATGGGTGGCTGGTGTATTTAAACAGTATCCCGGAAATTCTGGGCTCTTGTTTCTCTCGGTCCGGCAAACACTGCACATGGGTTAGGCGCTTGGTGCCTCTGCCCTTAATATATGAGAGTATGTGTATGCCTCCATGTGTGTACAGACTAACAAAGCCCATATGTGTTATATTCTTGTTGCTTCGTCCGACTTCATTGTGAATCTTTTCCCTCACGTTTTCTAACATTATAAGAATATTAATATCTTATAACACGAACACTGGAAGTTGCACAGAAGACGTTCAAGGAGCGATAGACGATAGGGACAGGTGGCGAGGGAAGAGTTATGGAGATATGTGCTGACGAGATGACCTGATGATGACGGTAATGATTATGATGCACATGATAGTACAACACATGCTTTTCACAGAGACTGTTTGCATTTTACACGTCTTCAAAACAAGATTTATTAGTACCGCCTACAAAATAACGGAATCAGTGAACAGAAGGTGGAAAGAAAAAAAGAATTGGAATCACATTTACAAATACAGTTTTGTAGTTTATTTAATTTTCTTTCCGATGCATTTTGCGAGAAATAAATTACAAAATATGAAATATTCAATAAAATATTCTAAACTAATAAAAGAAAAAAAAGTGGACAGTTTTAATACACTTCTTTTTTTTCATCAAAATTACTGTTTATAAATTCGTTTGACGCCTCGCTTCTCAGTTGGACTTGCAAATTGGCACAAGAAGAAGAAAGAAGGTAATAAAGTGAAGCGCCAAAAATACTGGACAGCTACATAATCATGTGTACGTGCTCCATCCTCTTGAATAATGGGTGTTACACAAAGTGGCATGCAGTCTACGAGATTCTTTACTCGTTGCGGGAATATATATATACATATACATGCATATATAAAAACACACACACATGTAAATAAGGCACCCGTGGTGTACTGGTTACCGTCGTAGAAAATTGATATGATAATACGTGTTTAAATCCTGGACGAGGCTAGTTGCATTTCCCATAGCGCTAATACCATTGGAAAAGGTGTGCATTTAAATATTCTTCGTCCAGTTATGGATAAATAGTAGGGAAGACTGAACTCTTTAATTTTGGTATGGCAACCGTTCTAGAAAAAGGAATATGTTCAATTCAAATCTGTTTAAATTACATTTAAAAAGTAACCTTGTTTCACATCTTTCTCGTGTGAAAGGGGTTGGTAAATACATATATACATCAAGGAAAATTGAGATATATCTGACAACATGTAATTATACATAAATACGTAAAAAAAGGAATTCAGAAGATGATTTCCTTATAATTGAAGTTTTACCAACGTTTAAAGTTTCATTTCTTTTTTTAAATATTAAGCCTCCTCTATCAGAACACTGTAAATATGCGATGTTGTATAGTCTGGATTATATTCAATTTTTCACATGGAAGGAAAATAAGAAAAAAAAAACTTTGTATTCTATTCCTCTCTGTTTTAAAACTTTGTGATGTAATTCGTGTTCGAATTATTTAAAAAATGTAACATTTTATATATATATAACCAAGATACGCCTTTTTACCCGACCCATTCGCCACTGATAGAATATGACTTGGGGAATCCAACAAGGATCGAACTTGTCATTCAGTAGTAATGGATCGGTGAGACTAGCTTGCTAACCCTTACAGCACAATGGGACACCCCTTTTACCCAACCAGTCCGTCCCGGGTAGGATGTGACACAAGATCGCAAATAAGGGGCACCTAATCAGGATCGAACTAGCATTTCAATAGTTTTTCTAAATAATTTGCCCACAATGAGACGCTCTTTTTACCCAACCCATTCGCCACGGGTAGGATAGACATCCAGTGAGGATTGAGTTCACTATTCGGTAGTAATGGATCAGCGAGCCTAACTTGCTGATAATTAAACTTCAATAGGATGCCCTATTTACCCAACTCATTCGCCAAGAAACGAAATCGCTATTCAGTAGTAATGAACAGATTTCTAACCTTTACACTATAATGGGACACTCGCAAGACAACGTACTGTATAGTTGAAGATGAAACCATTGTTTCGATTATTTTTTCGCCCACACCAAGTATATGACATGCAGCGAAGATCTAGCTCACTATTTAGTAGTAATGGATCTGCAAGACTAGCTTGCTAACCATTGCAACATAAAAAAGTGACCTTTTTTACAATCTACTTGCCATGGGTAGAATGTTACATCAAGCATCCAGTGAGAATCGAACTTACTATTCTGTAGTAATGGATCTACGAGATTAGATTGTTAACCATTACACCACAATGGGACGTCTATAATACATCAAGAGTAAAGAATGGAATAGGAAGGGAAATAGAAATTATATAAAAGGTTTTAAAAAATTAAAAAATAGATATATGGAAAAAAACAATAAAAACAGCATGAAATGAAAGCGCTGAATTGGTGTATTTGGAAAGAGAAGAAAGAACAGGAAGGAAGAGAGAAAATAAGATTTTACAAGAAAGAAAAAAAATGTAAAGAAAAGATCAACAGTTATAGAAAAGAAAGACCGAGGACCAAATATGACAAAAGAGGTTCGGATTTTTTTGTTTTGTTTCTCCTCTTACTCCTCCTCCTTTTCCCTTTTCTTATGGGAATTGGTCCGTGAGGAGCCAGGCATCTCAGTCTGTCCCGCTCGGTATTTATTGTGCACGATTGGCGATAATTGTCTGGCGAATCGAAAAGGAGCAAACTGTGGCGTTTGTTCCTCGCAGACAATTGGTCTCCCGGAATAAGAAACGCAAGGTTCCAAGTCGATCGACAAAGAAACAAAAAAGTGATGTGTTCATTGATCTGAAACATTAAACCCTTACGCTGACCCGCACATACCTACATTTTTTATTGCTTTTTTTTCGCTCAGCTCTCAGATACTTTAGTCATATATTTTTTTGAATAGATTTTTTCTTATATTTATTTGTATTTTGTAAGTTCTTTTAGGGTTGTGTTTGATGCTATTATCATTGGCTTTTCGTTGGTTTGGTACTTATTCCTGGTAAATATGTTTGCTTTTATCTACGTATCCATGCAAATACATCAATATTGTCCGCAGCGTAATACTAAAAAATATGTATTTTCAACATATTCTCAATTTTTGCCAGTGCATTTGATTCACTGGGAATTATTGATCACCAAAGTTTAACATATTAATGCGAAAACTATAGACAAAATACTGCAAAAAGTTTCAATAGATACAACTAAATATATATGTTTATCAATGAGTCCAGAATCTAACATTATTAACCATATCGTTAGAAAATTAATCTAGGAAAACGAATAAAGTTTTTTTTTAAATGCCGAGTAGTGTAATACTGTACTTTATTTTCCTGTTTGTTTAAACTTACAAAATCAGGAATCCATACGAATAGAATAGTCAAACCGTTATAAAAAGAATGTGCATTTTCAACATATTATCATTTTTTAAAAGATCATGTAATTTGCTGAGGATTATTGATTGAAAATTAGACAGTGATAACTTCCGATCAAAATGCTGCAAAAAGTTTCAATTTACAAACCAGAATATGAAAGTTCATCAATTGATATCAATACGAACAAAGTAGATAAACCATTATAAAAATAAAAAGTGCATTTTCAACAGTCTCCTTCTTTACCAGGTTATTCAATACAGTGGGGATTTCTCATCACCGAAACCAAACTATAAAGTAAAGATTTCAGACCAAAATGCTGCTAAAAGTTTTAATATCTAAATCGATGGACGTGGTGAATATTTATTCAATTCAAGTCAAATAAAATAGGGGCTCAGAGGGTAATTGAAAAATTATTTGAGTACTGAGATGCTAGGGAGTAAAGTCAACTGGTTTAGGATTTAAATCTTTTTTTTTTTTGCAAATACTTATGAACAATGCTATATATATATATATATATATATATATATATATATATATATTGCATTGTTCATAAGTATTTGCAAGAAAAAAAAATTTAAATCCCAAACCAGTTGACTTTACTCTCTCGCGCCTTAGTACTCAATCATTTTTTAAACAATATTTCAATTCCCCTCTGAGCCCCTGTAGGCAGCCAAATACCGCCACTGCACTCCCAACTTTTTCTTGGCGGATTTTACTTTGACTTAAACTGAATAAATATTCGCCACGTTTAGAGAGAGAGAGAAGAGAGAGAGAGAGAGAGTGAGAGAGAGAGAGAGAGAGTGAGAGAAAGAGAGCGAGAGAGTGAGAGAAGGGAGAGAGAAAGACAGAGAGAAAGAGAGAGAGACACAGAGAGAGAGAGAGAGGGGCTTACAAAGCAAAGGTTAATAAAAAAAATCCTTGTCTGTCAAATCTAATAATATTTCTCCCCCGCCTCTCTCTCTCATTATATATATATATATATATATATATATATTACAAGGATTAGTAAAAAAAATGTAAATTTTTGTCTGTCGAATCTAATGATAATATCTCTCTCTCTCTCTCTCTCTCTCTCTCTCTCTCTCTCTCTCTCTCTCTCTCTCTCTCTCTCTCTCTCTCTCATCCATATGTAAGTACAGTCCCATTATTTTAATATAAACGCAAACATTCCTCTAAAACAATTATACAACAATTTTATAACATTTTGTGAAATACTATGCTATCAATATGGATATCATTAAGAATTATTTATTATCAGTTATGAGGTAAATAATACCACTTGGAGATGATTTAACTCAGTCGGTAGATCACCCGTCTAGAAACTACAAGGTTCAACACTGGCTCCACCAATTTATCACCTTAGTAGCACAACTTAGATGTGTGGAGCTAATTGTAGATATGGTGCTCCACCTCAGATACAAAAACAATCCCTAATGTAGCACAATTAAAAAGTGGAAAGACTCCCTCGCTGTCCAGCTGATACCGACAATATTCGGCTATTATTGCTATTCTACTTTTTACTTCTGTTATCCTAAATGATGACTTTGATATTAAATAACCGATGTAAGTTGATATGTCATTAAAAGAGACCAAACCATATTTTTGTTTTCTTTTATGCCATAATTATTGGTAATAAATAATACCTAATAATATCCGTTTTGGTTGTATGAAGTTAAAATAATCAAATCGTGGTATCTTTTGTTTAGAATAAAATCAACTTTGTATAAAAATTGTTGGTGTATTTAATAATTATATATATATATATATATATATATATATATATATATATATATTAAATAGAACTGTGCACTATTATCTCTTTAGTTGCCACGTATTTCTAAAATCGATGTAAATTCTATTTAGGAATGAAAAATGGTACAGAAAATTAAATTCAGATGTGGAATTTTTCAGATTTTTTCTAAATTATTTTCTTGTTTCTTTTATTTTTCAAAGAATTTTCGCATCAAGCAAGCCGACTATTAGTGGAATAGAATATTGGAAAGTATAAGCTTACACTTGACGGGATAACATTAACCGGAGTTGACACTAGCTGTTGGCAATCACTGATTGGTTCCAGTTGCTTTCAATTTTCACTCAGAGATATACGAGGTGTGTTCAAAAAGTATCGAGACTAAATATTTATTTACCAAGACAGAAATGAACAATGTATGAAACGTTTATATTCTTCAAAGTAAGGGATTTGTTAGAAATATCGAGACTAAGCTGTATTTACCAAGGCATAAATAGACAATAATAGAAACATTAATTTCTTTCAGAATATGAGTTGAAGCTGTATTTAACAAAACAGAAGTAAGCAATGAATTAAATGAAATATTTCTCTGAAGTTTTGAGATGTGGCTTGATAATTAGTATTATTAGGATTATTCGGACTATTGTCCCCATCTTCATTGTTATCTGTACAACGTTTCGGCGGATATGCCCTCCGACCTTCTTCAATATTTCCTGTCGGACTTGGGAACCAAAGTTCCGTGATAGCTCCCGATTATGACAAGAAAGTTCCCGAGTTCGAAAAGAAATACCTGAAGAAACGTTGTACGGTGAAAATAAGGAAAATAGTCCGAATAATACAAATAATACGAATTAAATGTACATTTTCTTTTCTAAGTATCACAACTGAAACTAAAACTGTATTTCCCATGACAGAAATATACAATAAAACCTTTAATTTCTTCATAATATGTGGTGTGTTCAAAAAGTATCGAGATTGAAGTTGTATGTACCAAATCAGAAATGAATAATGAATTAAAAATTAATTTTCTTTAAAATACGAATAGTACTAAAAAAATAATCGAGACTGAAGCAGTTTTTACCAAGACGGGAAAATAACAATGAATAAAACATTCATCTTATTCAAAATACGTGGTTTGCTAAAAATGTTTTCAGATTGATGCTGGATTTACCAGGATGGAAATAAACAATGAATGAAACGCACATTCAATTTAGAATAGGTATTCAAAATTATCGAGACAGAAGCTGTATTTACCAAAGCAGAAATGAACAATAAATAAAGCGTTCATTTTCTTCCAAATAATCCATTTGCCGTTCCACTCACGCATTTTAGTGAGTTTTAAATAGATAGTACTTAAAAATGATATGTGTGATTGTGATGTGTTCCTTGATATACTATACTTCATATCCAAGCCGTAAGATTATATTAAAGTATGAATAAACTCATAAGTGACGTTCTCCTGTGTACACCTACACATGGATACCACACTTCCAAAATTCTTCAACATGAGATGCAATTTAGTTTCATCCACTTGGCATCCCTGACTGTTTAAGTTTTACTCATATTCAGAAGGAATACTTGATAACATGTAACTTATTTATTTGTATTAAGAATAGTTACCTAAAGCCAAAATTGTATACTAATTTCTTATTATTACCTATTTGAAACTATATAACTGCGGGTAAACAAATTATTATTATTATTAAATAAAAATAAGTATTTGAAATCATTATCTATTAACATTATATAGAAATACGTGAAACGATACGATTTGTGCAAATTACTTTTATTTTTAAACAATATTTGATTTATATTTGATACCTTATATACATAAGCAAATAAAACTCTTAAGAAACAAAAACACAAAAATCATAATATAAGCGTATAATGAACGTAATTCCATATCTATGTATAAAGTGCCCTGGGTATGACTCTAAAATGCAGCGGAGGGCAAGGTTACAGTTATGAATATTTGGGAGTGTGGAGTACCACTTCATTGACATTACTCCCATGTCAACTGACCTGAGGGGACCTCTCTAGGTCAAATAAGTGTTTAAAAATGATTTTATTCGATAGGACCGTGTACAAAAAAGACAACTTAAGAAAAAACTACTCAAAAAGTGTAAATATAAATTTACAATAAACGTGATTATCTAAACTCGAAGCATAGAATAACTCGTGACGAGTTGACATGCCGTTAAAATCAATCATTAAACAATTCAGATACATGAGCACCCTGCAACCTTATAAAGATAGCTCAGCCGAATTTGGTCACGTTCCGTAGAATTTGTTCCAGGCGGTGGAGCGGGTAAACAGAATAAAAAATAATGAAATGTTTGAGAAACAAAAAAAAATTCTCCCTCTTTCATTTGCCAGCAGATGTCTAGGTTTACAAGGGTCAAACGGCGGCTAGGACGTGCCGAGCAACTCCGAACAACGTTGCTACCGTCTTTTGGTCTCTGAGGAAACGTGTCCAAGGTTGGGAATCCGCAGATCTAGTAAGAGGGAGGTGTTGATCAACCTATAGCCTTTAAAGGACCCTCCAAATTCAATGTGACACTGCAGGAATCGCAGAAATGTCATTAGTCATAAGAGGGTTAAATCGAATTATTCAAAATTAGTGGCCAACAGCCAATCTGAAGTCATCCGCCCATTTCTCCTTCCTACCTTCCCCACACCGCTGGTGTTCCTCAGTGTCGCTTTGGTGGGACGACTCCAAGAGCCAACAGGAAACAAAGCAAGAACACCGAGTTGCGGAACATTCGTGCCCTATCACTCCACCTTAGTTTGTTGGCAATTATCAAATTAATGGAGCAAAACGTATTCCAGTCAGATAGGGCAGTGTAAGAGGGTCGGTGAGTTTCATTGTCAACTGGAATCGGTGACAGAAGCGAACGTTTGGGCAAGCAATCGACCTTCTCCTCTTCACATTATATCACCGATTTATTTGGCCACATAGCTGTCGGCATAATTTTCGACGAATGTCTGAGTGTTGCAGGTGAAAAAAGAAAAGAAAAAAAAAGAGTGTAGACCAATAGAGAGGACTATATACTACATCCCTTCGTTTGTCCACCGTTTACAAATAGAAGGGACAGATGGTCGTCTAGTGTCTATTCGTCTCCCTTTCAGCCAGTTGGATAAGTCTTTAGGGATTTAGATGCGCATATTTCTTTCTTTCTCTTGTTAGCTTTTCAGCCTCCTTCTTCCCCTTTTGAATATCTTTGTTTTCACCTCCTTTTTTTTCCGTCTCCTTCATTGTAAACGTAGAAAATTTGCACACAATAATCAACGTTTTACTTCTTTTATTTTCCTTACCATCATCTTCAACTTGATCATCATCATCATCTACTATAGACAATGGCACTGGTATGGAGACGGAAACCTTGATTCTTAGACTAATACCCCTTCTTTCTCTCTCTTATTATTTCTATAACATCTTTTCATTATCTACTAGCTTAAAAGCCGCCCAATTGGGTGGCAATTAAGCAACAATAAGACTTCATGCATTGAGTACATATTAAATTTTATCAAACTCCATTTAGTTGTTGCATTAATATTAAGCTTAACTTTTGAAAGTTCAATGATAATACTTCTGCTATCACTTAATTTTAAAACAATTTGATGTACAATAAGTATACTTTCCGTACAAACAATTATTTCTATTTTATGGGTGACTTTCGCTGGATCTCGCAATATTTACTAAGCTTAGCTAAGGTATGGCACAAGGCCACAAATATGAGGCGCCCAGTGAGAATCTAACTCACAAACATTTACACTACGTAAGGTGCTCTTGGATATAGTACCAGTGAAACTTATTCTAACACCTTTTTTTCATGAGTTAGTCAATCAAATTCAAGGAAGAGAAAACATGACATTTCATCTAATATGAATGGATATTTCTACGGATCATTTTCATTCACAATTAAAATTTAACAACTAATTAAGTGAACAATAAGATTACTGGATTCCGCATTTATATTTAAGCTCTACTTTTAAAAGTTCATTGATAATACTTCCGCTGTCTCTAATTTAAAAAAATTGATATACGTAGGTCCTGACTTTCCACACAAACAATTATTTCTATTTCCTGGGTGACTTTCACAATTAATTTCGATTATTCACAAATTTATTTCTAAGTTATAAAAATTGCTATCGTACAAAATATTTTGTTGCAAAAAATCACGTAAAAATCACTAAAAACAATCACTGTAATTAAAATTTGGGAATCCAAATTTCAGGATTGCGGGTCAGGATTCGGTCCGGAATGCTTATAATTTGCTCACGGAGTCGGCCTGATTACAAAATGGTATAATATATTGGGCACCGGCCTTTAGGAGAAAAGTTGCACAAATGTGGCACAAGGTAAATCTTTTAAGCAGAGTTTAAAAGGTTTCAATTCAGAGTTTCCCTTCTCTTAGCCAACGTTAAAAGGCCCAGCCTACTATTTACCCATAGCTGGGGGAGAGTAGTTGGATTCATACCTTTCCTAAGGGTATTAGCACTATATGGAATGTAAACAGCCTCGTCCAGGATTTGTACTCGGGTAGACAAGTTCATTTCCTACGACTACCCATTACACCACGCGCCTCATTTATCATAAGATGTAAATCTCTTCATATCCATCTTAGTCGCCAATACGAAAGTGGCTTTGGTGACTCACCTTGTTTTTAAATATCTATTGTTTCTTTTCCCCTTTTTCATTATCAAAGACATTTTCTGCATACCTGAATCCCGAGGTTGCATTGAGAACACAATTTCTTTCTATCTATCTTATAGAGTTTATTACTATTTATGAAGGAGAGTAAATAATTTCGCCATAACATATATTTATTATAACCAAACTGTGTTCTCCGCATGTGTGCATATAGTTGACACTGTTGTGGCCACCTGATTGAAGTTTGAGCCAGATTATGCCATTTTACTTGCTGTCTTTGAGATGAAAACATGGCCGCTCTATTGGCAGTATATCCCAAGAAAGTAAGCCGCTTGGCTGGAAGGAGTGTCAAGGACTGAAATTTATCGAAAGCTTTTAGCACAATGCAACGACAATCAACAACCGCATAGTTCACGGGTGGATGGAGAAGTTTAAAAGTGGCCGGAAAAGCGTGACGCTAGAAGAAGGAGCAGGATGCCCGTAAACATCCACCACAGATGAGATGATTCATCGAAAGATGGTTATGGTGGATTCATCGGTGAGGTAGCGTATTCTCTGGAGATTAGTCATGGTTCTGCCTTTCAAATCATCCATGAGTAGCTCAGCTTCCATAAATGTCTGGATAATTTTTGAATCTCCCTCGTAGACGTGTAGTTTTAATAGTACAGTATAGTTAGTGCCAAGTCTGAATACTTTTTATTCGGCGGTTTTTCGTGAAACAAATGTACAGCACTCGCCATTCTCACTAGTAATAATTTGTACAACTTTTTCTTGTTTCCCAAACTGAAACATTATCTCAAGGATAATATTTGAGAAAGTGAGGGACATTAAAACAAGACTAGATGCAGTTTATCGTTATACCCGGTATACCTAGACGGATTGATATGTCGTTAAAATCATACAATCGTTCAATTTCGGACTAATACCCTTGGAAAAGGTATGAAACCGACTCATCCCATAAGAGTACAATGAACGCGATCCTCTAACCTCGGGTCATCAGATAACTCAAGATTGGTTGACATGCTGTTAAAATCAATCAATCGTTCACTTTGGTATGAAAACCCTTCATTTCATATCTTATTATAATGGAGATTGTGTGTTTTTCTGTCTGTAACCGAAACTATATTACTACTCAAGTAACAATTCCCTTTGTTATTTACGTCACATTCTCCATGATTTTATTTTTATTTAAACCTCAATTATAATAAAACTGTTTTTACATTATTAATACTGTTGACCATATCTAATACTAACAATATGCAATTGTATTTATATACACAACAAAATACCGTTTTAGTGTAATGGGAAAGTAATTTGCATATTGATATTAAAAATTGATTTTAATAAAAATGTGCTTGGTATTATTGATTTCTAATTCTTTGGTTTTATCTTAATGAACATGAGCAAAAATCTCTCAATAAATCTAAAAGAAATTCCCTTAACAAGAAGAAATAACTAATATTATTCTTTACTTCCTATTTTAACTAAACAGTTAAATTAGGAAAATTTAACATTGAAAGACGGAAGGAAAATGATAATAGTTTCAAAGTTGTTCTATTTTTCAATCATACCCCCTCTGTTCAAATCTTTTTATTTACATTCTTATTAGTTTCATTAGCCTTTCTAATTTAATCTAAGATTTTATTAATTTAAACTTAAATACTTGCGCCCGGAGGGTGCATATATTTGCTAGTATGTGTAATAAATGTAATTCCCTAACCTCTAGGCATCAAATAAGCTAGTATTTGTTTATAGATAAAGGGACAGATTCTGCGTGGTAGAAAAAGAATAACAAATAGTTAGAAATTCGCATCTCATATATTTACTTATCTATGAGGATACGAATCCATCGCTATTTATTTTCAGAAATGTTACGGCGCTAAAGCTTAATTCGCGTGAATCTTGCAAATTTGTCTTTTCTTCAGAAAGAAACTTCGATCTAATTTGCTTGGCGAATTATCAAATGAAAATTCAAAGCATTCAATAGACGAGCATTGACGATAACTTCAAAGGATTTCTACCGGTGGAAATTTCATTCACTCTATGCCCGAAATTAATTAGCGGGTTTTCATATCTATAAAGCACAAACACAAATATATATAAATATGAATAACGAATTCAACAAGACATATATTTAGAACCGCTTCGCTTGAACACGTTTTTATGCAACTTTTATTTCTTGCATTCTGTCTCTCTTTCATATATATATATATATATATATATATATATATATGTGTGTGTGTGTGTGTGCGTGTGATTCGCAGAGCATAATTTTGATATTTTAGTTATTTATAATATTATATATATATATATATATATATATATATATATAGAGAGAGAGAGAGAGAGAGAGGGGAGGGAGAGAAAGAGAGAGAGATACAAGAAAGATGCATAAAAACTTGTTCAGTGAAGCAGTTCTAAAATCATGTCCTAGTTCAATTCATTATTCATATGTGATATATATGAGTGTGGTGTGTATTAATATTGATAATAGTTTGTCATATTTATAAGTAAAGAGTGTTCAATGTCATTGATAGAACATGTATATCTATGTTAGAGTAGACTTGGAAAGGGAAACGGGGGCGGGGGGGTAAGAGCAAATCGTGAAATCGATAAAATAGTAGATTAGAACGTTCTCTTCTAAATCCCACACAAAGACAAATCAGCACTGCCACCATGCCCCACAAACTAAAACATAATCAAGTGTTTAACCCTTCCAATGATGCACCACACAACAGCATATAAAGAAAGACACAAACAAAAATATTGAATTGGTTCGAAAATCACAGACTAGAAACTGCCAGTTACCAATACACACACACACACACACATATATATATATGAGGTTAAGTAAACAAACAAATGTGTTTATTTTTATATGGCTTTCAGCCGACAATTTTTGGAGGATATGTGCTTAATTTAAGTCGTACCTAATTTTGAAAATTAATTAGTTACTAATTAATGAATTTTAGGCGGGCATATATGTTCAAATGTAAGGTTAAACGAATCGAGAAAATGTCAATCCCTGAATGTACATTTCGACCTATTAGGTCTCATCAGCAAGGTTTTTTTTGTTTACTAACAGGACCATCTTAACAAACAACACCACAGTTACCTTCTTTTTTCATTACACTTGCATTGTGATAGCCTTCAAAACCAACCAACAAACCAATATAAACCTTGCTGATGAGACCTAATAGGTCGAAATGTACATTCAGATATTGACATTTTCTCGATTCATTTAGCCTTACATTTGAACATATATGCCCGCCTAAAATTCATTACTTAGTAACTAATTAATTTTCAAAATTAGGTACGACTGCAATTATATATATATATATATATATATATATATATATATATATATATAATATATAATTGAGGTCAGTGTAAAAGGAGAAGGCCGGAGCAGAAACGAAATATTAATTGAACAAACTTTGTTATTCGCCTCTCCAATATATTTCCTCACTCACTGTTGTATACTGGATCATGAAATATTCAGTATACTAGTACATTCAAGTAGATTTGGCGCCAGGCGTAGAGTAACTCGCAATAAAGTGCTAAACGTCGGGGTAGATGGTACACTTAATGGTTCCGTAATCTTCGCAGTCTCAGTAATCACACCGATGTTCTAAAACAGAAGTGCATAAATAATCCTGAACCAGCACATTCACTCTCTACGATAGAGAAGCTAAGGCTAGTCCACAACACACACCTAGAAATTGTAGAAGTTATCCCCCAGATATCATAGAAACAATATAATACTCACCGTCGCAATGGGATTCTAACTACTGTCGAGTTAGCAGACAATAACAACATGCAAGCTGTAACTTAAATACAGTCCTTGCAAACTGATGGCTGAAGAGTGGGTACTTATCCATATCTTTACTCACCCTGAAAACTATCAGCCAATCAAATCCCAGGAAGTGAACTTGCCAGAGCTCATAATGGAATAACCCAAAGCTGGATATAAACCACCTACCAACACTCTAGAGTTAGTTGTATTCATCTTGTAACAGAGCTGAATACTTGACACAAAATCCAACAGAAATATATAAGTCGCGGTGGCTTAAAGTCGGTATCAACCAGACAGCAAGGGAGTCTATACTCCTTTTCACTAGCGCTAGACCCAGAAGATTGTTCTTGCATCTCACCTACCATTAGCTTCTTACTTTACCGCACAGAACTCTGTACTACTCATATGCTGAGTTAGCGAGGGCCGGTACTGACTCAGGAACCTTGTGGTTCCTAAACTAACCCTCTACTGAATGTGCTAAACCAGCCCATATATATATGTATATGGGGGTGAAAAGAGGGTAACTTAACAGTGAAGGCAAAAAATCGAGCTAATTGCAATTTTGAATGTCGATAAAAAATATTTAACCGAATATGTCATAATTATGAATGAATATAAAAGTGCTCAATGCATTTGTAGAGCTGGTTTAGAGAGCCGATATAGTCAGAGTAAGCCTGCTGAAGTTTGACTTACTCTGACTATATCGGATATATATATAGATATATATATGTATATATATATATAGATAGATAGATAGATAGATAGAGAGATAGAGAGATAGCTATATTTATAAGCTAATAGTGTTCAATATCGCCCAGTTCTTCAGTCTCGGTACAAAGACAAAGTTTGAAGGCAAAATGGCCATTTTCTATACTTTTCCAATAAAAGCCATTAAGAAATAACATTTAGTATCCAGAAGCATAACTTGTGTTATATAGCGTTATCTAGGGTACAAAAGCAAAATTTGAAGGGAATAATACCCCATTTCTATACTCTTACAACATAAGCAATTAAGAAAAAACATATACTATCCATGACGATAATTTAATGATAAAAAGACTGACTTAAGTATTAAATAATCCAACAAGGGTTTATATGTCATAAAACCAAGCTACCATTTATCTCATTGTATTCTCATCTATTGGGCTGTCTTACATAGATTATATATAATGGCGGACTTTGTTATCTTTCGTTTTATTATACCCAAGGGATTTTATCTATTTATCATTTGTATGTCCCTTTATATATTGTTGCTAGTCTTTTTATAATATTCTCTCTCTTCTTTCCTTTCCTTTATATCTCAGTCTTCCCATATCTATGAATTTCTCTTTAAATTTATACGTCTTTCTTTTATTCCATGTTCCTTTTATTCTTGTCCGTATTTGTGTTTATATTTACTTTGTTTCTGTTATTCTTACTAAGCGATGACATGTTTGTAATTGAGAAAAACTGCTATCTTTCAGTCAATAGATATACATACTTACATACATATGTATATATACACACGTGATTTTCTTTTTAATGCCTCCATAAATCCTAAAAAAAAACGCTTTATACATTAATTTATCAGTGCAGACAGTGCACGGCTTAATGAGGAAGAAATAAAGAGTCATTGTATTCTTTTCTTTTTGTAACTTTTTCTTTTTACCTTCTTAAGCCTCAATAGTATGAAAAGTAAAATGATGACGTAGCCATATTTGCACAGAGCAATATGTCTGCCTCTTTATATAAAAGTACATAACCTCGGAAAAGGTTTAAAGTCTCTAGGATGTATTAGATAAGATAAAAGAAGAAAGAAAGAAATACACATGTAGACTATGAAAATAAGATGATAAAATGAATTTGAGTGAGGATATGCTGATAAAAGTAAGAATATATCTTTATGTATATAATTTCTGCAAGTTTATATGTGTGAGGGTGCCTGTTTTTTGTGTTCGGAGGACGCATATAGAGATAATACTCCCAGATTAAGACAGTTTGGGTTTTACTTTGCACTAATACTCTTGGGAAAGACATGAATCCATCTCTTCTCTTTTCAGATATGGGTAGATAGTAGAGGAGAGAGGGCTCTTTAGCTTTGGCACGAGTACCGGTCTAGGAGAATGAGCATTTTTAATACAAAACTAGAGATTTTGGCCTAGTAAGTCCATTCTATAAAACCAACTAGCTACGGATTTCGGGTTGTTTTGGCCCTATGATCCATTTGGGAAGAAGATATACGAGAGTAATCCCAACAGTAAAGGAAAATGTTCGTGTGGCTATTGGCAACACTTTTGTGTTTGTTGTGCATGCGCCTGACCCTGTGCGCGCCGTCTTGGTCTCAGTCCATGCCTTTCTTAAGCATACATTGGCATCGCTTTCAGTAGACACCAAGGTATGTGAACTGATTAACTAATTTCAGAGGCATGGACATGTTTCAATCTAGTTTGATATGAGTTCACGTAAAGTCAATGCCTCTTGCTGCCTACTTCAGACTATGCAACAGAGATTCGGCTTTCGGCAGGTGTATTTGTAAAAAACGGAACTACGAACGTCAATGGATCAAATAAAGAAAATCCTTTGGCATTAAAAATGCAATAGGCAGAAATATCCCACTGAATCTATTGCGGATGAAAACTTCGCAAATGATCTAGGTCTTCTTGCCAGAACACCTTTCAGATAAAATAAAACGGGAATTCTTCCAACCTGTGGCCTTCTTAGCACTTTAACGAAACGTGGAGTAAAAAGCTAGATGGGAAATACACAAGGTTGTTGCGGCTAATTATCTCCCATATCACATACACACTCACACACACACATATGTGTGAGTGTGTGTGTGTGTGTGTATCTGTCATGAGGTCAATTTTTAAACGAATTTTACATGTCTGAATTCGGGGTTTCCCAAACTTCTAGACTGGCATAACAAGGTTAAAGAGCTAAAATATGTCCTGCTATTTACCAATAGGTGATGGAAAAAAAACGTAATTTTTTAGCTTTCCCAGTGGTATTAGCACCATAGGAAATACAGACATCTTTGTTTCATATATATATATATATATATATATATATATATATAATATATATGAAAATAAATGGTTAATCCGACAGTATGAAATTAACATTTTTGAAAAAACAAATGATGTTTATAATTGCTGATAGAAATCTGTTTCGACCGCTTAAATAGATCGGTCATCATCAAGAGCAACATATGAGAGAAAGACGGGATGAATAACCGTTAGAAGAAAGGGTACAAACAAAACGCTATTATTGAATGCTGGAATTTTTTAAAAATACGTGTTCTGTGTTAAAAATTAAAAATATCTTTAAAAATCAGAAGCATTATAGTTCATTATAAAACTCAAAAGAGTTTGATGTAAATTAACATTATTTGTTTTTTCAAAAATGTTAAATTCATATTATATATATATATATATATATATATATATATATATGTGTGTGTTGTGTGTGTGTGTGTGTGTGTGTATCCTTTAATTCATGTTAGTGTAATTCATAGGCCATGTGATTGTCTTTTATATTAATTTTGGTAATCATTTATATATATATATATATATATATATATATATATATATATATTATATATAAAAGAGAGAGAGAGAGAGAGAGAGGGGGGGAGCGTCCAATTAATATATACATCATCTGCCATCTGGCCTCGTCAATTGTCCATATTTACTGAACATGGCATTTATTTACTAATGAGCATACAAAAGTAATCTTTGAAATATTTATTTCACCGGACAGTTCATATATATCATGTGCATATATGTCCACACAAATACATATAAATGTGTATATATCTATATATCATCGGCGGCTTAATGTCGGTATCAGCCAGACGGCGAGGGAGTCTATCACCTTTTCACTAGCGCTAGACCAAGGAGATTAATTGAGCATCTGAGGTGGAGCGCCACAAAGAGTACTTAATATCATTGATAGAGCATGTACATTTTAATTAGGGTAGCGAAGACAAAGTCAATGGAACTTAAAGACAGCGTTTCTCACCAATGCGATTTTCAAACCAAGCGAATATTTGTGCTTGCCTTTTCTTTATATTATATGTGGTGCATCATGGGAAGGTTCAATCACTTGATTCTATTTTAGTTTGTATGTCAGGGTGGGGAGGCTATTTTATTATCTATCTAGCATGTGTCTTTGTGTATGTGTTATAAACTTTTGTACATACCCAATCAATCTATCTAGTGTGTATCTTTGTGTATGTGTTATAAACTTTTGTACATACCCAATCAATCTATCTAGTGTGTATCTTTGTGTATGTGTTATAAACTTTTGTACATACACAAAGACACACACTAGATAGATAGATAGATTGGGTATGTGTTATAAAATTGTGTACATACCCAATATATGTATCTATCTAGTGTGTGTCTTTGTGTATGTGTTATAAACTTTTGTACATATCCAATCTATCTATCTAGTATGTGTCTTTGTGTATGTGTTATAAACTTTTGTACATATCCAATCTATCTATCTATCTAGTGTGTGTCTTTGTGTATGTGTTATAAAATTGTGTACATACCCAATATATGTATCTATCTAGTGTGTGTCTTTGTGTATGTGTTATAAACTTTTGTACATACCCAATCTATCTAGTGTGTGTCTTTGTGTATGTGTTATAAAATTGTGTACATACCCAATATATGTATCTATCTAGTGTGTGTCTTTGTGTATGTGTTATAAACTTTTGTACATACCCAATCTATCTATCTAGTGTGTGTCTTTGTGTATGTGTTATAAAATGTGTACATACCAATATATGTATCTATCTAGTGTGTGTCTTTGTGTGTACATACCCAATATGTATCTATCTAGTGTGTGTCTTTGTGTATGTGTTATAAACTTTTGTACCTACCCTATCTATCTAGCGTGTGTCTTTGTGTATGTGTTATAATCCTTTGTACATACCCAATCTATCAATCTAGCACGTGTCTTTGTGTACGATTTATGGGAGGGGGGCTTTCGAATTTACTCCTGTATTAATTTCGAGATTTCCTTTCTTTCCTTTTTCTATTTCAACTTCCGGGTCATATAAAATAAAGGATGTTCGTCCATCATTTTCGACGACGACTTTAACGGATCTAAAGCTTGGTAAATATTTTATTCTCTCGATTTATTCATAATGATGAAGGCTTTTGTAGAACCAGCCATATTTTGGATCAATTGATAAAAGAAGAATGTAATAACACTTTACCACAAATTATCTGAACAACTCAGGATTTTAATTCAGAGATTTACTTCTCCTATACTGTTGCAATTCATGAGAGTTAATGAATTGTGTACGTACCTGTAAGTTAGTTTTAAATACAATTCGTTATATTTAAAACCGGAGGTGGGTAATTTTCCATATCATGAGATATGATTGATATTTTAAATTATCCCCAACTGACCATCCGTACAGAGTTGTGAGAATAGTTAGTTTTAGAATTCAGATTCGACCTGGTTTTGGAAGGATAAAGACGTAATTATCGTATCTGCTGGGTAATCTCACAGCGCGGAATTGAATTAATCATTACTAGATGTAGCTGTCGCCTTTGAGTGCGCCTAATAGTTAGATATATTTATTTTTTACCCTCAAAATATACCCTTAAATTTGGACAGTGTAAGGGAAACAACTCTGTTAGGGTCTGATAATCAAGTGACTCACAGGGCCTGAATGGCATTATGGGAAGATATCCTTAGGGCAAAATAGAGACTTCCGCCAGGCTGATGCAGCAAAAAGGTTGTGTAGGAAATATCGTCATAAAATTAGAATTTTAGTCTTTAGTTAGTTCTCGGTACTGCGTACCAGTACCGAGAACTAACTAAAGACGCACAGGTATGTTTCTTTCCAATTTTCCCGTGAAGTTGCTAGAATTTGTCTAAAGCTAACAACAAAAAACACAGTAGACGTTTTTGATAAGAAATTATTCATAGCCAACCGTCGAGAAAATTATTTTCTCATATTAAAAGGAAAAGCTGATAATGAGATGCCTCAGGAATATGTTGAACCAAAGTCTGTTCAGTGTAAACGGCGCCATGAACCCGTCGAAAAAGTTGCATTGTGCACTCAGTTAGCTATAATACATACACATACACATATATATATATATTTATATTCGTTAGCTTCTGGGTTAACGTACGGAACGTAGAACGCTAGAACGACCGATTATTTCCCCAATAATTCTGTTTATCAAGGCATAAGCATTTAAATCTTTTTATCAGCAATAAATGAGTAGAAAATAAAAAGGTTTATAAGTACAAACATTCACTCCTTATTTCAGATTCTTTCGATTTCCATATTTGAATTTAGTCATTACAAAATATACGCACCCCACAAAAATAATGAGCAATGATGGGTCTGTTCAATACTTAATTAGGTGATCACTTAATTTAACAGCAGGTACTATAAGAAACCAGAGTCTTTTTGTTCATAAAAATGACTTGTTTCAGCATCAAATGATCTAGAAAGGGTTAATATACCGTAAAACAAAACCACTAATCAAAATAATAAACAGGATAATTACTATTACACATAAAATCATTTTTAATGCGTAGAAGATTATTTTCAGTACATTAATCTATATTTAATTTAGGCAATTATATATATATATATATATATATATATATATATATATATATATTTTTTTTCAAAAATTTTTTTCTTCCTGGTTGATGTTTGGTAGTATATTTTTACAATCAAACTCTCTGCCGGGTTTTTTCTCTCCGCAAGGATCTACCAACACACTTGGTATATTAAATTTAGCTCTAGTTTTAACTATTGAGCACTCCCTTAGCTTTGTTTGTAATGGAGCAAAAAAATATAAACTATTCATACAAAAATATCCCAATCCCAGAAAATCATAAATATAGGTTAGCCCTACTTAGAAAAATTGAAACTTTCATCTCAAATATGAGATGGAAAGCATATTTTTTCCTAAATGCTAAACAAAATAAACAAAAAAATTATGAGGTCTATGGTTTTAGAACCAATAAACACCCTCCCAAATTAAAGAATTGAGTAGGTTTGAGATAGAATTAATAGACATTGTAAAAACTATTAAATTTAAAAAGAAAATCCATAATAAAATACAAACAGAAATAAATAATGATATAAAAGAAATTAAAAAGAACAAAGAGGTATATATTAAATCAGATAAAACCGATAATCTGTATAAAATAGATAAAAATAAATATAGGCAGTTGCTACATAGAGAAGTAGTTAAATATTATGTAAGAGCCCCGCCTAATTTAGAAAAAGAAATTAACAAAGAGGCCAGTACCTTAGCTACTAATTTAAAAATTGAGGATAGGGTAGAAAAGTATAACATTAAGGACTGCTTCATTACTCTAAAAGACCATAAAAGCGGCTTTAAGGTAAACCCTGAGTGTAGGTTAATAAATCCGGCCAAAACTCAAATAGGAAAAATTAGTAAAGTTATACTAGAAGACATATGTGCTACGCTCAGAATAGCGTTAAACATTAACCAATGGCGTAGTACATATGACTGTATTAAGTGGTTTAATGAGTACGGTGATAAAAAGGGTTGTACCTTCATAAAATACGATATTAAAGAATTCTACCCTTCCATAACAGAGACTATACTCGATAAAGCTATTGAATTGGCTAAGGATTATATGGCTATATCCGATGAAAAAATTAATATAATAAAACATTGTCGGAAAACTTTATTGAGTCATGATAACAATTTATGGATAAAAAAGGGGGAAAAAGGGAGCTTTGACACGCCCATGGGTGGATTCGACGCCTCAGAGACTTCTGAAATTGTGGGGTGTCTGCTCCTATATAACCTAAATAAAATGATCGATCCCGCTAACCACGGACTTTACCGTGATGACGGATTGATCATTTTAGATGATAGTACCCCCCAAAAAAGTGATATTTTAAGAAAAAAGCTACACTCCTTCTTTAAAGAATTTGGTTTTGGTATAGAGGTCGAAACTAACCTTAAAATAACCGATTATTTAGATATAAGTCTTAACTTATATAATAACACGATATCTCCATATAGAAAAATAAATAAAAGGCCATGTTATATAAATATTGGGTCTAATCACCCAAAACCAGTTTTTAAACATATACCAAATGGCATAGGTTATAGGCTTTCTACTAATTCTTCCAATATCAAAATATTTGAAAAAAGTAAAACTGAGTACGAGCAAGCTTTAAAAAATAGTGGATATACTGAGAAAATCCCTTATAGAGATATAAATGAAACATCTAGAGTTAATAATAAAAGAAAAAATAGAGCCAGAAAAATTTTATGGTTTACGCCTCCTTATAATATGGCCGTGACAAATAATATAGGCAAGGAATTCTTTAAATTATTGAAAAAGAATTTTCCCCCCTCTAATATACTCTATAAAAATTTTTAATAAAAATACAATTAAATTGAGCTACAGTTGCACACCCAATGTAGCCAATATTATTAATAAGTTGAACATAAAAAAACTTAGTGATAAACGAACTAACGAAACATCTAAATGTAATTGTATCGATAGGACTAGGTGTCCCCTTAGGGGTAAATGTAAAACCGAATGCATAGTGTATAAAGTTGAGGTCTACGAGGGTGACCCTAAAAAATATAGGGATAAGAAAGTTTATATAGGCTCTACTCAGAATGACTTTAAAGCTAGATTTTATAATCATAAGTGTAGTTTCACTAATGAAAGATATAAATTTAATACTGCACTATCTAGCTATATATGGAAGGTAAAAGCTAGGGGTATTGACCCTATACTAAAATGGGAAATTGTTAAAAAATGCAGGAAATATAAAGCTGGCGATAGATACTGCCAGCTTTGTATGGAAGAGAAATTAGCGATAGTAACTTTCCCTAATAATAAAGAAATTTTAAACCAAAGATCTGAAGTTCTAAACAACTGTATGCATAAAAAAACATGGCTTCTCCGTAGTTGTTAACTTTATGGATTTAGTATGGGTGAGCACTCTTCAGTTGTTTTCATTTCCCTAACTTTGCCAACATTGTTCGTAATTTGCTTGTTTAAGCATACGTTGTGTTGCTTCCTTGGGTATAAAAAACCCCGTTCGAATTAAGGGATGCATCCCGACCGTTTTAAACGTGTGCCTTTCTGATTGCTCGCCATATAATGGAGGTAATGGCAGCAGTGGAAATTAACCTCCTTGTCCTCAGGGGTTTGGTAGCAAAGGGGAAAAGGTATATTGGCATATGTACCAGCAACGGGAGTCATGCCCAATTCCCTAATTCATTTGCTGCTTCTCCCATGATGGGTTTCGGGATGTCGAGGTTTAAAGAATAAACCCCGTCTCCCTAGATTTAGTCGTATCGATGGATCGTTTAACTACGGGCAAAGAGATGGACAATCGTTGGCGTGCTGGGTTCCATTTGGTTGAGGGGATGAGAATGACGACGGGGTGCTTACACTTAATTTTTGTTTCAAATCTGCTTGATTCTAAATAATATATAAATAATAATAATAATAAAAAATAATAATAAAAATAAATAAATAAATAAATAAAAAATCAGTTAATATAGAAATTAAATATTTTTTAATTAAACAATAAACTAATGCGTTCTGTGTTTTTATTGGTCAGTATGTTTTGATAATTTAAATGATTAATGTGGTTAGTAGTATTTATTTGTCTTGCTCCTTTTCTTCTTCAGTCAGATTTTAGCCCTGAAGAGCTTTATGCGAAACTAACAGTAGGTTCGTCTGACTCAGTAGATATCCTTATTATATATATATATATATATATAATATATATATATAAAAGTGTGTGTGTGGTTTAGTTTCTTTGTTTTTAATGGCATAGCAACTTTCGTGGATTATTTCATGATAAAGCCATTCTTGTAAAAAATCATAGAGGTTATATATATATATATATATATATATATATATATATATATAGAGAGAGAGAGAGAGAGAGAGAGGGAGAGAGAGAGAGAGAGGGGGGGGGGCTATGTAGAGGTTATATATATAGATAGATAGAGAGAGAGAGAGAGGTCTATGTAGAGGTTATATATATATATAAGTCATCCTCTGTTACCGTGTTTCGACGTTTCACGTCTCTTTGGTGTGGCTAGACACAGCTACTATCTCCGATCAGGATATATATATATGTGTGTGTGTGTGTATATATTTATATTTACAAATATATACATATATATGCATAGACACACACACCTATATATATATTATATATATATATATATATTATGTATGTGTGTGTGTGTGTGTGTGTGTGTTATAAGAGGGCGATATCAATATACCCTCCATTTCCCTTTCTATCATGTATAGCTATACGTTAAATAGAACCTCTACGACTTTACAAGAATGGCTTTGTCATGAAATAACCCACGAACGTTGATATGCTACAAGGTTTCTAGTTCGATACCGGCCCTCGCCAACTCAACTAATTTTTTAAAAATAGCTATAACCTATGTCTAGAAGAAAACAATCTCCATCATTAAATCTGAAAACAGAAATGTATAATTAAATCAACGGAAAAAGATAGATTTCAAGTTTCGTCAAAGGAATAAATTCAAACACACATAGAATGCATTTTTATGTATGTATATAAGTGTGTTTACCTATTTGTTTGTGTGCTTATATATTCTGGTATACGTGTGTATGTACAAAATATTTGATATTTGTATATGTGGGTGTGTGTTTTGTCTCCTCTTGCATAAAATACTTCATCAGCCTACCACAATTTGTTATATGTTGCGAATGGCGCATCTAATATAACATGACACTACATGACCTACTCCCTTCTTCAAACAGTCTGATCTCATTCATTGTACAGTAAAATCTGATGAAACAACAGGTCAAAATAAATTTATCATTTGATGAATATCTAAAAGTTCTCTTTATTTGGTTATATTTTCCTCTGTAAATCAAAACACAAGGAAATGTACGAAAGGCTGCATCCTCCTCTTCCTGAAGAAATGCGACTTCGGAACCATAAAGCTTAAATATGACTTTTAGTATGAAGTTGGAATACAGAGTTTCAATTTCTGAAAGAGTTTGTTGTTTCTAAGTTTGTTAATGAAATATTATTTAATTTTATTTCCAGTGCCTGCACTATGATAATCGATTCATAGAGAAAATTTAGACTACCCATAACCCGTTGGGATCCTCTGGTAACAAAAGCCATTGATATTGATTCTTCTATTTAGAAATGCATTGTTGCAGAATGATATTCGGTTGAATATCATTTCCTCGTAAGGAATAAATGCAGAAACAATTCACGACGAATAACAAAATATTCTATTTCATGAATTGATTTAACAGAATAGAAATACATGACAAAGAGTGATAAAAATGTCCTTTATGTCTGAATTTTTTTTAATGAGGTTTGATAATTAGTATTATTTGGACTGCTGTCTTCATCTTTATTGTTATATATTTAACGTTTCGGTCGATGTGCGCTCCGGCCTTCTTCAGCTCCAGGTGGATACATGGCGCAACGGATATAAGGTTTGGGTTTATACAGTTCTAAGTGACAATCATCTATAGGTTGCTGGTTCAATCCTAACGACGGACGATAATAACATAAAATACTCAACATAGCTTAACACTTGTATCCAGTTATGGTTAGCGGAATGAGAACAGTCTCCCTCGGTGGATTGAATAAAAGGTTCGGTTCGAAGTTCCATGAAGGCTCATAATTATGACAGAAAACACAGGAAGTAGACCAGAGGACACTTCGACCGAAACGTTGTGTATAAAGATAAAAATAAGGGCAACAGTCTGAAAAATACAAATGATACGAAGAATGTCCTTATATGAAAAAGAACAGTCTTAAGTACGATATGTAACAAGCACTGATTAGCATATCAAAACTTACATATTAGATATGTCCTAGTATGCCACGCAATAACAGAATTTATGGGGCGCTCAAAGTCACTGACCGTGTACAGGACTGCAATGAATGCGTTGTTACTTCTATAGAAGCCGGAAAACGAGATTTAACAAATAGATTTTGTCGCGTTCCTTTTTATATGAACTGTTTGTCCACGCCACCTAGTGGCTATTGGTAAACACTAGACCTAGTTACCTTGTGTGTCTCTTAGTATTAAATAGGAGAACCGTCCATACAACCTGAAGGATTTCAGTTTTGGAGAATTACATCGAAAGAAGTCTAGCAGTTACTAGGTTCGAACCTTGAATGTTGCCGAAGAAAATCCTTAATGAAATCGAGCGTTCTTCTTGACTTTGGCTTACAAAAAGCAATAAAGCGTATCAATCAGAAAATTAGAGAATGGAAAGTGTTCATTTTTAACTTCATTTGGGAGACAATGAGTTCTTGGAACTTGATCATCTTTCAGCCCGGGGATTATTACTCACGTCTGTAGACTGCCTGTTGATTATTTTTGCAATTATAGTTGCCTTTCACACGCATAATACAAACGCACGCACACGCATTCACATATACACTTCATCGCGAAATTGTGCACACCTTAATAGCTACCTTTCATTGTATCCACATACAAGCTTTAATGCTGTTTTTTTTCTTTCTTTTTCGTCTATATCATTTTGGTTATCTCAGTCTATTTCTCTCTCTCTCTATATATATATATATATATATATATATATGTGTGCGTGTGTGCGTATGTATACAATATATATGTATGCATACATAATATATATATATATATATATATTATATACACGCATAGTCATAAGCATATATGTACACATATTCATACGCGCATATATATATCTATATATACATACATACACATGTATATACATATACACTCAGACATGTATATGGGTGGTAAAATTTGAAATAAATCCGACAGTATGTAGAAATGTAAATAAGAAAAAACATTTTGAATATGTGGAGTATTGTCTAACCTGAGTTAGAATTATTTTCAAAATGAAAACGATATATATATATATATATATATATATATATTATATATATTATATATAGAGAGAGAGAGAGAGAAATATATATATACATATACATACATATGTATATATATATATATATATAACACACATATATATTCATGTATATCTATAGATATATGTGTATATGTATATACACATGTTTATATATTCGTATACGCATATATACATATATATACACGCACACACATATATATAGACACTCACATACATATAGAGAGAGACACACACACACACGTATATATAGACACACACACACACATATATATATATATATATAGACACACACACACACATATATATATATATATATATAGACACACACACACACATATATAGACACATACGCACACATATAGACACACACACACACATATATATATATATATATAGACAAGTATATATAAACAAACATATACACATACACCCATATATATATATGTATATATATGTGTGTGTGTACAGGCACATTATATATTTATCCATAAGTATATACTTATATACGCAAATATATACATGCATATATATGTACACATGCGTACATATATATATATTATATATAAATATATATATATAATCGTTCTCGTTCTACTTTATTAATAAGATTATATTTGCATAATAATTTAAGTAAATTTGTCAGCAAATATTCCTTAAAGCCACCATTTATAATAAATTCATATCGTTGGTTGAAAATTGAAATTTCCAGGTGAAAGCTTCTCTATTGTTTCTCTAAAGAAATGTCGTTACTGGTTAATTTGGTTATTGGGGAAGATCCTACTTTAATGATATACGAATTGCATTCAAAATAATTTTCTATTTACTCTTTTTTTTTTTCTCACAAATAGTAAACAGTTCAAATGTTCATTTGTTTTATACGTGTTGTGTAATCCTATTAGGTATTTACTCAACCAGTTTACCACATATAGGATGTGACACAAGGTTATAAATATATGGCATATAACGATGATTGAATTTGCTATTCAGTAGTATGTCTTTACCAAACCCTTTTGTCAAGGTTAGGATGTGACAAGGTCGCAATTTGGGGGCATAGAATGAGGATCTAACTCGCTATTCAGTAGTTCTGAATCTGCGAGACGAGCTCACCAATCCTTACACAGGTGGAGGGTGCCCTTATTTACCCAAAATGTTCGCCAGCGTAGGATGTGACAGTCGCAAGTAGGGGCCCACAACAAGAATCAAACCCGATATTTAGTAGTAATATATCTGTGGGACGAGCATGTCTTATGGATTAAATCATAGTATGTGTTGTAGGGATGGGTGGCGACGGAGGGTCAAGGGGATGATGATGCGTATGCATTTATTGAGTGAGAGGCAACACAATGCCAATTGTTAAGCAGGGTTAAACAGGTTCTTCTTCTCTATACCGGTTTTCATGCCAACGTTAAAGATCCAGTCAGCTCTACTATTTACCAATAGCTTTATACACACCTTTCTCAAGTGTATTAGCGCGATGAGAAATGCAACCAGCCTTGTTCAGGATACGAAAAAGTTTGGACATGTCCCTTTCCTACGACGATAACCATTACACCATCAGCGTATTTTCAAAATCATAGAATGTGTAAAATGGAGGGATGGCGATGGATTTTCAACAGAAACCGCGCTGCCAGCATGCCTTACTTTTAAAGATGAGGATGTTGATGATGTCTACAATTTTCCAGCGAAAAAAAGAAATTATTCCGCTGAGTATGCAGTTTCTATTTTCCAATAAACTGCGCTGGCACATAATTTATTTTCTTACCTTGCTTATATATATAAGTATCCGGTCCTGTCCGGACAAAAAGGGTTTTAGGAACATGAAGGAGGGAAAGAGATAAGGGGAAAAGAATGAAGAGATTGTAAGTGAAAAATAATCTAGCAAATGTCTTATTAAAATTGTAAAAAAATCGCTAAGAATATCACAATATTCCTTTATTTTAGGTTTGATTTTTTTGTTTTCATTTTAAATATTATTTTTAAAATGTTAAACTAAAACTGTAAATGTATTGAACTATCCTCATTTTTCTATAAACTTTTTTTGTACATATTTAATTCAGTTCGTAATTGTTTGTTGATTTGAAATGATAAAAATTGTATTCGTTTAATTTTTTACACCTAAGAATGTATGTAAGAAAAAAACGGTAAGTATTAAAGATGTGCCCTTATTTATCGGTGAAACATTTTACATATCAATTCAAATTGAACATTTCCTTTCAATAAAAAGTAAATTATTAAAATGTATCCTAAAAATGAAAAAAGAACCAAGAATTAATAATGCTTAAGTTTTCGTATTAAAATTTCTTTTTTTTTGGGGGGGGGGTTACATTTAGGATAGTTTTTTTTAAGTATCTCTGGTTTTTAAACATTTTCTAATTTTTTCAGTTCTCCAAAATATCAAGAATCTTTATACAATTAGTATTAATTTACACAACAATAATTTTTATGTGACTCCTATATGTGGGAGTCTCTCTTGCTTATCAATGTAACTCGTGTTCATGTTCAGAAAATAAGTTACTACATGTATTATTCAGAAAATAAGAACAACTTGAGGAAATAACTACATTTTTTTCTTAATACAGTTCAACAAATCTCTGTGCCTGCGTTGGATTGCACAGCTGATACTTGACTATTAACCATTGTACCAAAAATAATATTGTCTCTTTATATGTTGTATGTTTAGAACTAGATGTCTTCGATCTAGGTTAAGCGCTTCTTTCAGTCGCCACTAGAAATGTTTCATGTTAATCGATCTATGTCAAGGTCTACGGACCACATCAAAGATTCCCCCACATACACAGAACATAGATATGACTCGAATCCTTGGAGACCAATATCTTATTTTTTTCCAATTTACTTCATATGATACAGAAATAGAAAAATATTTACACGCAAAATGTAGCTAGTAAATTGAAAAACGTTGAAGATATACCAGTTAAAATAACAATCACGGCATTTACTATATATTTGGGTAGAAACGTTATAAAACTCGTTAGATATTACGAGGTGTGTTCAAAAAGTATCGAAACTGAGGATTTATTTATTAATTGAAAAATATACATTGGATGAAATGATAATTTTCTTCAATACCTTTCCCATTCAGCTTGCTTATGAGTTTCAAACCCCTTTGACACGTATTTTGATTAGGGTGTGACACTGCGTCATCGTCGTATTATCTAAATGTCCTACCCGTCCGCTTGAAATAAATTTTCAGCCTCGGAAAAAAGAAAATATCTGACGAATGTAGGCCTGGGGGACATGGCGTGTTAATGCACCCGCACAATCCAGTTTCACTAAAAAAAAAACTCAAATGTATCGACTTTTTTTTCCATTTTTTTTTCAAACGTTATTTTCAAATTGGTACTAAAACATCTGAATCCATTATGGTGAAATGTTTAGCAAAATGGTTTCGCAGATCCATTATTACTGAAAAGCAAGTTCAATTCTCGCTGGATGCCCCATAATTGAAACCTAGTGTCAAATCCTTCTCGTAATGAAGGAATTAGGTAACTAATTTTTTAAGGTTGATTAATGTGCATATGCTTTAAAACTATTTAAACCCCAGCCAATAGACTTCAGATTGAAATTATTCAGAATTATGTCTCGATACATTTTGATCACACTTCGTATGTTTGTGTCATCTTTTTTTTAATATTCTTATTTAGTCACAGATTCAAAATGTTAAATCTAATGCACTTACCTTTAGGCAACAAAGCCTCTTTTCTTTCAATGTTTTTCTTTCAAAGAAAGCAATATTCAAATTCGGAAGAGTACTTACCTGAAAGAAAATAACATAATAATGATTATTTACGTAATAGAAATGACCATATTGTTACATAATTGATAGATTGTCTATTGATTATTTGCATTAAGTGTACAATTCAAATGTTGGTAATTCTTTAGAAAACGAGTCATTGAAAATAACTAGTAAGAATTAATGCAGGGGTTCATATCAATAGGATAGACAAGACCTAACATTTGTCTAACCTTTCTAGTTTTGATTGGTTAGTTGGATCGTTAGAATGAGTTAGAGATTCAGGGTTAGTTGGGTAACCGAAGGAAGCAGAAGCTAGTGGTGTCTCTCCTGTGAGCTATTTCTCTCTACGTGTGTGGTTTTATGTGATAACTTGAGAAATAGACGTCTAAAAGTCCTGTTTTCATTTATATGGAAAAGAATAGACACACGGACTAAGAAACACACAAGAAGATCAGAAGACCAGAGAGAATTCAGCCCAGCATAGCATATAATATTATATAAGAGGAAGCAAAGATATGATCAGCTAAGAAGATAAGTTTAAGTTTATCCAATAATATAAGGAAAAATTTAACTGTTTCTATATGTAGTAAGATTAACTAGCAAATATCAAAGTTAGCCAGTTAGTGCAGACTTAATATTTTCAGCGAAGCAGACGCTTGGGTGCAGAGTTCAACCTTGATAATAAGCACAGTATCGGAGACTGAAATCTGTAATCTACATGGAGAGAACAGTATTCCACTGATATTAAGATTAAATGAAATTTCGCTTAAAAATTCTACATGCGACAAGGGGATATGATTTCATGTTTCAGATTAGAGGCGCATTGAGTAATGGTTATATTCCTTGGAAATGGACTTGGCAACCTGATTTCTTTATCTTTAGATAATATATTTAAAATTTTATAGTTTAAATGAGAGAAAGGATAAAAGATCTTTCCCGTGATCTACATGGTCCGTGTTGTCGACAAGGGCTGTAGAATACATAGACTGTACCTCTGCATAGGGGTAAAATCCCCGCAATGAGACCACCTGTTGTCTGTTTGTGGCATCTCACGAAGCTTAAGGACTGAATACTCATGGCTGAGCAAGCCATGACAGTCAACACCAACATACTTAAGCTAGAAACCCCTTTTGATCAATCGTTGGACCACGTCAAGTCCGAGCACCTATACGACTGTCCCTAAAACAAAATATTTTCTGCATAACATAACCTAACAAAGGTTAACATGGCAAAACATCCACCCAAACAATCAACCTGTTAGCGTAACCTCTACTTGTTAAGTACTGAAATTTATTATATAATACTAGCAAATATATGCACCCTCCGTGTGCAAGTATTTAAGTTTTAATATAATAAAATATCATGTTAAATTAGAAAGGCTAATGAAACTGAATAAGAATTCAGATAAAAATATTTGGAACAGAGGGGGTATAATCGGAAAATAGAACAACTTTGAAACTAACTGTTCCACCATTTTCCCTTACTCCCGTCTTTCAGTGTTAAATTTACCTAATTTAACTATTTAGTTAAAATGGGAAAAGAATAAAATTACAGTTATAGGAAGAAAAGAATAAAATTACAGTTATTTCTTTTGTTAATAGATTTTTGTTAAGATTTATCCCCGAGATTTTTGCTCATATTTATTAAGATAAAACCAAACAATTAAAATCAATAATACTAAGAATATATTTATTAAAATCAAATTTTTTGAGATCAATATGCAAATTAGCCTTCCGATTCACACTGTAAACCGCTATTTCGTTGAATATATAAATATAATTGCATGTTATTAGTATGTAGATATTGTTAACAGTCTTAATAATGTAAAACAATTTTACTAAGAGAATGTGATGTAAATAACATAGGGAATTGTGAATTGAATAGTAATATAGTTTCGGTTACAGACATACAAACCCACAATCTCCATTATAATAAGATGTCCAAGGGCAAACACATATGTTAGATTTACTAACAAAAATGTGAAAAAGGGTAGGACACTCCCTACAAAAGGGGTACCCTGGGTAAAGCATTAAATGCACTTGGTGATGATGCTCTAATACTAGGAGCATTATGGGGTGGGAAATACTCCGCCATTGCCATTACTCACAGATCCAGTCAAATTTAATAAACACATAAATCATGTTCATTTTTAGGCATATTGGTGAACAAAAGTATATCAACTCCCCCACATAAGCAGAAGATGACTCAAGGTAATTTTTTTACAGCAAGTTTGTATGAAAATCACATTGGCGAGAAAGTACCAGTTACCTACCGCCGTTACATTCGTCTTCCCAACTATATATATATATATATATATATATATATATATATATATATATATATGTATGTTGTGTGTGTGTGTGTGTGTGTGTGTGTGTGTGTGTACCCGTATTTCGCGGCGATCTTTTTTTTTCTAGGCAGTGTTTCAATTTGCATTCATCTCCAAAGCCAATAAAACCCTACTTGATATAGGTGTGAGAATTTGTATACAAATACCTGCCTACATCTGAAGAAAATCCGGGTGGTGCTAAATGAAAATAAAGAATAAAGACTGATAAAATATACGTGTGGATATGTGGGTGTTTGTTTTCATTATATTCGCCACAAAACAATTTGTTCTTAATTAATCATTCGCTTTGATGTTAGCAAGGGCGCTGAATAAAACACGCACAGACAATTCGCAATTATTCAAATAAATATATTATATATATATATATATATATATATAATATATATATATTCATCTCTCCATATGTGTTGACGTCTGTTTATATCAATCTATGCCACAAACACATACATAAACAAAATATATGTATCCTTCTATATTTCTTTCTTTCATTCTGTATATATATA
>CM042175.1:19633159-19776576 GCA_023376005.1 Doryteuthis pealeii
AGTCGAGTTAAGATATTTCAAAAGGGGAGACGCCCAATGGAACACACACACATACATACACGTACACACCACTTGCGTGCGAATTCACCAAACCGTGGGAAGTTCTATATTAGTTTCACATTACAGAAAAACACATCTAAGAGAGCACATAGTTATTCACTAAGTTCTGTCCAGTATGGCACAAGGCCAGATGCATGGTGCAAGGAAAACGTATATAAATCGTTTTAATTAGTGCTATCGACCTCTACCTAACGGTAAATTAGAGGTTGGGTGCCGTTATAGTATGTGGCCTACCTTTTTAATTCTGTTATAGTATGTGGCCTACCCCCCGGTTTGAATGTGGCCTACCTCAGTAGGAGTATATTTATAGGTATAAGTAGTAGGCAATTTATTGAAAATAATCATTTTTCACATATATTTGATTTCAAGAAATGCAATTCAGTCATAAGCTGTATATAGTAATTAAGAATAATTAAATAAGAATTTACGCATAATACACCTGAATCATACATCTATTTAATTCTAAAATATTCTGAATATGGTTAGGGGTTAGGTTTAGCAGTTATTATTATAACTTTTTTATGGTAGGCCACATACTATAAGAGAAACATGATTTCGTAGGACAAATTCAAAAGGTAGGCCATATATTATAATGGTACCGGAGGTTAGTTGGTTGAATTTTATGGCATGTCAGTCCTTGTGTTATTATATGCCGAAGGCGTTTTTGTTTTATTCATTCCTGTTGGTTATTCAATGTTTTTAAACACATTTTCAAACTCATCTTTTGACCTATTAACTTATATATGGGGCCCTAACAGATACCTGAATTGCTGGATACCAAGTCATATAGGAGTGAGGGGGAATGAAAGAGCTGACTCTGCAGCTAAATCGGCTCTAGATTTAATCCCTGACAAGTTCCAGATACCATATACTGACTTGAAACCTAAAATTAATAGATTCCTTCATACAAAATGGCAGCAACACTGGAATCCACAATAAACTCTTCCTAATCAAACCGACTTTGGGAGGCTGCAGACCAACTTTAAGGAAGTCTAGAAAGGAACAAGTCATTATGTCCCGGTTATGCATTGGTCATACAAAACTAACACACTCTTATATACTCAAACAAGAACAACAAACACAATGTGAAAAATGTCAAACACCCCTGACAGTCAAACACTTATTGATGGAATGCAGATTTTTTGCTCACATAAGAAAACATTATTTTAAAGCAAACAATATGAAGGACCTATTTGAAAATGTTAACATAGAGGATATTTTCTCCTTTTTGGGGGAAATAAAATTATACCATAGAATATAGACATGAAACAAATCAATGGCATACAGTATGATTCCCAATAATGCTAACACATTGTTAAAACCAATTACTAAATGTATATGTATGAATACACAATATGTATAACAACCCAACCGCTAGGCATGATATAACCCTGGACGGGTTGATATTGTAAAATTAATAAACCAACCAACCTAACAGATACAACCACTCCGGGTCAGAGTAGATCTGGAATAATGGTAATAAATAAGTAATAAGCAATCCACAGAGCTACAGAATTTGAACCTCACTACTAGATGTAGTTTAACGTCATAGCCAAGATATATGTGCCTTGTAGTACATATACGATAAAAAGGGTTGGGGGTTTTCCATAAAAGCAATACGGTCTAAAAGATCAGAGAGGTTCTCGAGCTTGAGACATGACCAGTCAATTGATTGGAGGAGGTCTCTCCGACCGCCCGTTTCGCTCAAGTAAGTGACAAAGTGTAGTGTTGCATGTCACAGACTGCACAGCTGCAAATGTTCTGTCCATAAGCATACCGGGCCACCCCCTACGGGCAACTGATGGCCCCATTTGCGGGGATACCTGCAGAGGTGCTGTCGGTGTATTCTACAGCCTCAGCCCTGATAAATAATAGGGTAGACTGGTCTATTTCGCCTTGGCACAGGAAACTGTCTAGGCGAAGGAAACATCCTGAATCCAAATTAGCTATACTCTACTCGAGCATTTACACTCTATTGCATCCAGTCCATAGTGAAGGGTTGATTAAATGCATAACGGTTATCGTCGTAGGAATTTGAATAACCGATTTGAATTGAAATCCGGGATGAGGCAGTTTCATTTCACCTTTTGGTAATCAACCCCTCCCAGTTTTTGGCATATAATAGGGTAGACTGGGTTAAGTGACCCCTCTAGAAAGAAAGATCCTGACTGTAAACCAGCTGTAAACCATTTTTCCTGTCTCTGGCAAAGAAGGTTGGGTACATACATGCAAACATACACTGGAGACACGCCCCATCGTAGTGTAATGGTTAGCAAAAACTTGTCTCCAAGATCCATCGCTAGTGAATTACGAAATCGATCCTAGCTGGATTCCCCATACTTGCGACCTTATATCGCATCCTACTCCGGGGAACGGGTTAAATAAATACCTACCACCAAGCAATTGTTAGGTAGTTTGATTCTCACTCTGTGCCTTTACTTGATTCTTATTAGTTATTAGTCTTGAATGGTTCTTGGAGATGTTAACTATTGTCATTAAGTTTAACTTAATGGAATATCTACAGATCTTCATCTAAATAATGTGCTATTCTACCAAACTAGAACTAAAATTATAGTGATGTTAATCCTCACTGGGTGTACTACAAGCGTGGCCTTATACAAGAATAAATTCCAATTGTAGGTTTTTGAGCTGCAATTGGTGTGTGTTCTTCCTTTTAATCGAAGTCTTACCTGAATGCAGGAAAAAGACAAAAGAAAATGAGATGAGTCTGGTTCCGAAGATTACCGCAGCATATCCTCCACTGCAAGAGTCAAGAGAAGTCCGGTGCTAGTGTGACAGTTTTCGTGAAGACCTGGGTTATCTTGTGCTTTGCCACATGCTTACGCGCACATGTGGCTAAACCCGTCATTAAATTGACCATGGCTATCTGCTTGTTGGACTTAGTGTTTAATAAATCGCTATAGAAAACCAAACACTTCACCATGAAATAGTGGTTATCTTAGCAAAGATTTTCTCTTTTTCTTTCTTTCATAGGTTGATGATAGAAAAGAAGGGAGAAACGAACAAGGAGACGTGATATATATATATATATATATATATATACACATACACACACATGTATATATATAACTTCATTTACGGACCCGCATTAATGGTTTTCGGATACAACGGATAAAATCTACAGACCAAAAAACACTTTAAAATAATCAGCGATATATTTCATTAGTTCAAAAAGTGATTCTGCGATCAATGCAGAAAGAAACATTTCCACTACATATTCAAAGTAAATAAACTTTAATAAGATGCAGTGTAGACGTTAATATATATAGTAAATATACATTTACTGCATTTTAAAAACTGTGTATATTAATATTATTCCCTTTGAGAAATAGAGAACGTTATCGATACTATTCTACGTAAGTGTATCATGCAGTATTTTAAGTGCTCTCTCTCTCTCATTATATATATATATATATATATATATATATATATATACATACATACATACATACATTCTCGTATTATATACATTATAATCATTACTACTATTTACTATAGTGCTTTTATGACTCAAAATATTCACTTCCCATCTACGGACCACTCTTCCCCCTATTGGTCCGTTGAGAGGTTTGTCTGTATTCTTAGAATTATCAGACAAGTGCTTTTCATATCCAAAAGCCCATAGTCTCCATCTTTGTTATTCAGTTTCCTGTATCTTTTGCAATTTCCGTGTAAATAAATTTGAGACTGTACTTTCGGCGCTTCCTTCGTTTATAGACAATGTAAGTGTTACAACGTTGATCAAGAGGAGGTCAGTTCTAAATTTGGTTGACTGAAGCCTGGCTAGTCTTTTGAATTAATTATCCAAAATCATCCAAGCACATTTCTCTTAGTTCACCCTTACCAGTTTTGGCTCGTGTCCATTGACCAAATATTCAGACAAGCAACTCCCAGACTCACAAGAATAATGCTTCCTGAATTCGTTTGAGTCTCACACATGAAACAGTTTCAATTAATCAATCTATTTACCAGACTATTGTCTTCATTCTTGTCATTTTAAACGTTTTAAATTAGACTGACAATATAGTTCTTTATGCGAGAGGAAAGATAAAACAAAACCTGCTCGATATGAAGTGTCTGAATTTCATAGATGAAGCATTCACACTCTCGCATATCCATGATTATTGAATAGCGAGTTCGATACACGCTGGGTCCCCCCATGAAAATCCCCACGTAAAAAGAACTATGCGTTAATCTGGCTTGGTAGGAGGTCAGGAAAATATTTTTATTATATCAATATTTAAAGAGTTCGTTATGCATCTCATTTATCTTCATTTTTTATTGTACCAATCCCTCCACATATATATAAGAAGTAAGAATAGGGAGTTTTGCTAAATTTACATTACGTTTGCTGGTTACTCTTCTTAGATGAAGTAGATATTTGCCATGCATCCAACTTATGCAGATGTGACAAAAGGATATTTTTATGTGGGCCCAGCCATGAGCTTCGGTGATAGGTGCAAAATGCATTGATCCAGTCGGCATTCCCTCTCAAGGGGGCGCCTTAGACACTGGATAATAAACCCAGCCCTGCCCCTTTAAATCAAGGGGGCGGGTATTGACTGGAGGGATAGCCCCCTGGGATCAGCTGTTAATTACTTTATCGGTCCAGCAGTCGAACCTCACTGGACCCTCGATGATGTGAGGTAAGTAGTACTTCTTAGATAAAGTATTTTCAATTAACAATGATTTTTTACGTATTTATTTCATCTTATTTTTATTGCAATCCCGTCATATGCGAAGTAGAAATCGGGAATATGCTAGATGGCTAAATTTGCATTTCTCCTTCTGGTTAGCCCTCTTAGATGAAGTATTGTCAATTATTATTATTTTTACTAGAATTTATCTAATTTTATTTGTCTTCCTTTATTCGCAACTCTCATATATAATGGTCTGGTTTCTTTGTTTAATTACATCAACATTCGTGCGTTGTTCGATACCAAGGCCATTCTTGTAGAAGAACAGCTGTGGTACTTTTTAAACCACTGCTGGCGAATGAGTGAGTTCAGTCCCTAACACTATATACATAATGGTTTGCTTTGCTTTGCTTTATTTGTTTAATGGCATATAAACCTTTATGCCAAAACCATCGTTGTAGAACAGTAGTGGTACTATTTAAACCATAGAAGGGGAATAAGTGGCTGAAGCCACTACACTACGAGAACTAACTCTCCTAAACATAAGTATTGACTACAGCTATATGGTTATATTTGAATGTGTCTTGTCGGGTAACCATTTTAAGTCATAATAAATACAAACAAAAGAAAAAAGTATTTACATTTTTTATTAAAATACTAAATTTTTAAGACGGACTTTACGCAATGCCACACAAGCAGGTGAAGCCAGTTTTGAACGTGAGAAAATTTCTACATCCACTATTATCTGGCAGTCTAACTCCCCACTTTGCAATCTCCTTAATTATTATGTATGGTGCGCAGTTAAACGAGGTACTAACACATGCAATACCGAAGATGAACTGAAGGCAAGGATAATAATAGTATTTACTAATATAAACACGGAAACCATCATCTGGGCTTTGTGGTTGACGTTAATGATCATTTCCTTTTAGTATATTTTAATCTATAGTATTTCAAGATATTTTAATGTAATTTTGATAAATATATCTGATAAAGGATGTTGCCAGTGTTATTTTGCTGTTTGTATAGTTTAAACCAATGGTATTCAACTTGTTTTTTTGGGGGAGGGGGATATATGGACACTTGAATCCTTTTTTTCTGGCGACCCTAGCTATTCGATGTTTCAAAATATTATTGTATTTTTATAATTAGATATTTTTCTACTTGCTTGGACCCAAAAATGTCGTATGATTCCTGCGGGTAGAGGGTATGTCCCCACCCCTGTTGAGAAAGGCTGGTTTAGACGACAATTTAATTATTTTATATCTGTATATTTTAACAGAGAAGTATACACTCATTCATATGATAATTGACAAGTATGATAAACACTTAATCTTTTTTTCTATCTTTTCTTTCTTGCACTTTTAAGTTACCACATTTCCATATATCAATCATTACTTTCTAAATTATTTTATGTTATTCTGTTTAGATTTATTTTTCTTACAACATATTTCCTCTTCGCTTTTTCTTCTATTCTTCCTTTTTTTATATATGTTTTTATTTCATTAATTTTCTTTCTTCTCATTACTAAAATCTTTTTTCACTTTCTTATTTGCTTAAGTCTTTTCCCACCAAATTTCCTCCATAGTTATACCAAACTTTCTTGTTATTCTTTACCTGTATGAAGGGATATTTCTAAGTCCACTATTACCTCAAAACTCATTCTATTCAAATAAAGTCTTATTATTGTAATCTGAGTAATCCTGCTCAATTATAATGAACTAACCATCAGTTAGTATTATTACCGTTATTCGGACTATTGCCCCCACCTTCATTGTTATTTGTACAACGTTTCGGCCGATATACCCTCCGGACTTCTTCAGGTATTTCTTGTCGGACTCGGGAACCTTCTCGGACTCGGGAACCCTCTCGGACTCGGGAACCTTCTCGGACTCGGGAACCTTCTTAAAAAGTACATTCCCGAGTCTGAGAAGTTTCCAGAGCCCGACAAGAAATACCTGAAGAAGGCCGGGGGGTATATCGGCGCAAACGTTGTACAAATAACAATGAAGATGGGGACAATACTCCGAATAACACAGAAAATACTAATCTTCAAGCCTCATCTCAAACATTCAGAGAAATAGTAACCATCAGTTATTGTACATTGCTTACGGTAGGATCGCGGTTGTGGGAGAGCAGCAGTGAGTAGCTTAAAGTAAACAAATTTTAAAATCCCCATCTGGTTTTTATTTGCTCCATTCTTCGTTTCTTTCTTTATTTTTTAGAATACTTTTTACTCTCCCATTTCAATTTCTGTCTTCTTTCGTTTCTTTTTTATTTAGTTACAGTTCCTCGTGATGCAATCTCTACGACATCGTAGGAAGCGAGTTCGAACTTTTTTTGTCGCGCTGTTTTGCTTACTTTCGGAATAATACGCTTGGTAAAGGCATAAACCCCCTAATTCCCATCACATGGGTTAAACAGTACCAATAGTGTTTTTCTACAAGGTTTGATATGCCATTAAACAGAGAAACCAGGTGTTCTCATTGTATATTCGTTTTATCCCCCCTTGTAACATCTGTAATTTTACAATATTTCTTTCTTTCTTTGTCATTGACAAAAATCAAGTTTCTTTCCTTTTTTCCCCTCAAATTCAGTGGCTTTTTCTACTTCCGTTTTTCAATTATCTGCTTTATTTATTTATTTATTTATTCTGTTAAATTGTGTAATGTCTCGTATTGACATAACAGAATTTCTCATTACATTGTTGTGAGATTAGGTTGAATGGACAATACACACACATAGTATATATGTGACAGCCGAAGTGAACAGACGTCTTTTTTATCACTCCAAGAAAGCGATGTATTTATTGTTTTTAAAGTAAATTCGGGAACTGATGATACTTTTTATCTATTATTTGTATCATTCTTTATTCATACAGATACATATATGTACTTTTTCTTAAATATATTTCATTTGTTTTATTTCTTTCGTTTCTCTTCATGTTCGAAATATTCATTTCTATCTCTTCGTATATATCTATGCATACCTATATTTATCTATCCAGCATAGGCATGTATAGATAGATACATACATACATATGATGTATTTTTATCATCTAAAATTTTATCATTTTCCCCTGTGTATCATTCTTTCTGTTTCCTTTGTTCATTATATATATATATATATATATATATATATATATATATAGTAAGACTAGATTGAAAGGCTAATACACGTGCGTGCAGACACACACACACATATATATATATATCTTTTTTCTAAATAAATGAATTGATTTCCTGTTCATTATTTCCCTCGGTTAACTTAATATTATCCTCTCATCTTGCAACATCCATCCATATCCATATATAGGTATATATATCACTCTCCCTTATATACATACACACACTCATATATATATATATGTGTATATATATATACACACACACATATATATATACATATATATATACGTACGTATGTTTATATCTATATACCACACATATATATCTACAATATATCTTTATCCTTCTGTTTTTCTTTCATTCTCTCTCTCAAACACATTCTCTTCATTTCAGTCATTCCTATATATATATATATATATATATATATATATATATATACACATACATACATGAAGATGTATGGGGTGATTTGATATTGATCTTCTATAAGCGCAACGCCGTCAGCCGAATATTAAATAAGAATTACAAGGTAACATGAATCGATGAATAAATTTAGATTAAGTCGATTAGGCTCTTGTTTTCCTGTCTCTGTTTGCAATGTCATACCAGCAAGAACGCAATAGCTGCGACCCTTGCCAAACGAGACCCGACCCCCGGGACCGACCAACAAATCCGGTCGGTACAACTGTTAATTTGTGCTCGACTCTTGTTGTTGTCAACAACTTCTGGCAAACAAAACGTCCGGACACGTTTGATGATATCTAACTCTTTTTTTCTTTTGCCTCGGTTTGTTTGGGGTCCATCGGCATCAAATTAGCGGAGATCGAAGCGCATCGAGAAATAATGGAATTCAGCAACAAACGCGGGTTATTTGCAGAGAAAAGTGGTTATAAATAGATTTGCTACGGTTTCCACCGCTTTTATGTACACAAGAGTACGGGTTTAAGCCGGAAGAACGTTAACGATCCGTTTTCTAGATATTCTCCCGCTTCGTAATAGTCTTATTTGGGGACTTTTTTGTTAAATAATGCTATATATTATTACAGGATATATCCAAAGACATTTTTTAGGCTCCCGTTCTGGAGATGTGTGGAGGCCTCATCTTCATTGCCCTTACGCCCAGGTCCACTCTGACCTTGGTTGGTAGCACCTGTTAGATTCCCATCCATGGTTCAAATAAATCTGGTTAAAAAGTATTTAGATTCGTGTAAAAACAAAAAGAAAATAATTGTAAAAATAACTACACAAAAATGTAATCTGGCTGTCACTCGCACCTGCAGCTAGAGTTTCCATACCTTATCTTTTGCCGTCTGTCCCACAGCTGGACACTAGGATCCCTAGTAGTGGAAGGCATATATATATATATATATATATATATATATATATAAAGAACTCGCGTTTGCTTCTAAATCAGTTAAACAAGGATCTATTTTAAAAGTTTTAAGAAAAGTTTTTCAAACATTTTTTGATTTTTTAAATATTCACATATATTAATTTCAAGCTTCATATATGTCCAGTTTTAAAGATTTAAAAAAATTTTTGTCCATGAAAATTTTTAAAATATTTTACTTAAAAATTTTCTTTTAATATTTTTTTAATAAATCTTTGATTATTTATATATATATATATATATATATTATATATATATATATATATATATATATATATATAGTCTGCTATATCTTTATGTAAGAAATGCTTAATATCATTGATAAAGTATTATAGCAATGTTACAGTTTCTTGCCAATACGATTTTCAAACAAAGTGAATTATTTGTTTTTGTTGTTTCCTATTATGTTGTTGCGTGGTGCATCATGGGAAGATTACATATCTGAGTAATAGTAAAAAGGCTATTTTAACGTGTGGAACATGATGAGAAAACATGGCGTTCTAGTCTACTCCTGAAAAATCTTTGCGATATGCTATTTCATTTCTTCTAGTGCGTTTAATTTATTTTGGTGATTTTGTTTGTTTGATATAGTCATTTATCTATTTAATTTTAGCTTTATTCTAGTCTTTGGGGAAGTTAGTTTTTAGCTGGTTTAATAAGAAACAACCAGAGCAAAGAGGTAAATACAAATGTACAATGACCGCAATTCCCCTAATTCTAGGCATAAAATAACCCCATACGAGTTGATAAGCCGCTATAAGGCAAAATTATGTAGTTCTAATTGTTAAATACACATATACATTGACTATTCCTAAACCGGGTGAAAACATACTACGCTTTGATCTAAAGGCCTCCTATCGTGGTTTAATGGTCAGCAAAATTGTCTCGCAGATCCATTGCAACTCAATAGCGAGTTCGATTCTCGCTAGATGCCTTAACTTGTGACCTTGTGTCACATTCCATCAGTGGCAAACGGGTTGGGAAAATACCATTGGTGTCCCATCGTCATGTAATGATTAGCAACCTAGTATCTCAGATCCATTACTACTGAATAGTGAATTCAGTCCTCGTTGAATGTTCCATACTATAATATGGCCTTGTGTCACATCATATCCATGACAGATGGGTTGGGAAAATACAATGGCTGTCTCTTCGTAGTACACTGGTTTGCTAACTAGTATCAGTAGATCTTTTTTTAAATATAAAGTTCGGTCGTAGCTGGATGCTTCATACTTGAAACCTTGTGTAACATCCTAGACGTGGGAAACGGATTGGGTAAAGAACTACAATATATTGATCTTAGGCCGGTCGCCTAATCCCATAATCTTTAACAGGAATTATGCTATATACTTATTAACTATTTTAGGAAAAAATAGCAAAACTCAGATTTGAATAATTAAATGTTTTGCCGCCTCCACCTTAAATTATATATTTTGGCAATGCACAAAATCTAAAACTAATGGGAGAGTAATGTGGTATTGGATGCATTTATCAAACTCCCTGCAACGAAAAAGATGTGACGCAATGTTATTTCTTAAGAGGAGTAAAGCTGTTTTGAGTTTAGCCTTTTCCTTCTCTCAAACGAGTTGCATTAGCAAGCTTAAAGAACCCAGTATATCCTACTATTTATCGTCAACTGGATGGAGAACATATGAATTTATACCTTTTCACGCGAAGCAAAACACAAACAGGTTTTCAGCCAATCAAAGTTTCCGACAATAATTTCTGATTCAATCGTCGCTTTTTTTTTCGCCTTTTCTTTAAAGCTTATATATATATATATATATATATAATGTGTGTGTGCGCACAGATGTATGTATTTATCAGTTAAAATCCCCCTTCGAGTTTGTAGGTGACGATAGCCGGGTGGTTAAGGAGCTTGACTGATGATGAATCGATCGGGTTTCCATCCTGAGGTTACCTGCAAATTTCTAGCCACTCAGAAGAGACGTGATACGTTGGAACATGGTGTCTGACGATGACTATATATATATATATATATATATATATATAATTACATATATAATTGTTGTAAAGTTGGTGTCTGTATCTACCAGACAGTGAGGGTATCTATTCATTTTTCGCTGGCGCTAGACTAGGCAGATTGTTTTCGCTGAGCTGGAGTTCCATACCTATCGTCAGCATCCCACTTTACCGGACCGATTAAAAAACAACCTTTGGTACTCATGAGTTGGCAAAGGCTGGTATCGAACTAGGTGGTTCCTATGCAGGTGCTCTAGCGACTGATCAAAACCAGTTATAGATATTAGTTTTTGTTTCATTTTAGCTACGAATTGAAAAATCAATAAACTTATGATATATAAAAGAATTTTTGTTCTCAAATCGCAATGAATATTATAAAGTGATTCGTTCAGAATCATAACTCAGGGCACCGGTTCCATTTCGATAACTGTTTTAATAATCTTGTATATACATATAAATTTCAAGAGCTTTAAGACAACAGATTATTATTTTATTATTCTATTTCCCCAACTCCTAATGTCAGAAATTGTTATGTTGCAATATAAATAAGGGGAGTCCCTGGGGCGTAGTGGCTAACATGCTGCAATGTGACATCATAGTAAGTTTGAACTCCAGTCACACTATTATATTCACTTTCAGGCTAAAATCCTTGTGAAAGGTATGAACTTCATCACCTCTCCACTACTGAGATAGATATTACCACAAATGTTCTTCTACAACGATGGCTTCGACATTAAATAACCTACGAAGTTTGATATGTCATTAAACAAAGAAACCAAACAAATAATAATGAGTGAATAAACGTTTTAACATCATCTAATAGAACCTACCTGTGACATCAGACACCTTTATAAACAGCTAGTTTAGCATGTAATATCCCTATTCTCCCAGTAGTACTTCATTTCCATATAACAGACAATCATTTTTTCCTAATGTTCAATGTAAAACGTACAAGTTGGGAGCTAAAATATGCTCAAAGAAATTTTAAGTTATATGTTAAAATCGAGCGTTTAATCATCAATTCTCCCACCACAAATCTTGTCGCCTGGGGATGAATAATACAGAGGGCTAAGACCGCACAAATAGGTCCACCTGTTAGTAGTGAGTGGTACTGACCGAGGACTGGATCCTGGTGCCAGAGGTGTTCATTATCCGGGTACTAAGTGTCCCATAACATGCAACAACACACTTTAGGCTAGACGGGCGGTTGGAGAGGGTCGACCAGATCCACCAGCTGATCATGTCAAGCCTAGCACATATGATTAAGTCCAGACCGTATTTTAAAAATTATTCTTAAGGCAAAACCCCAGCGATTTTTATAATATAGGTAGAAGGCGGTGGCTGAGGGTCAATACACATTAAAGTTATTTCTTTTGATTTATTGGTACACATGAAGTAAATCAATATTATTCCTTCCGGTTTATAAAACCAAACAAATATTTTCCTAAAAACAATGTGTTTACAATTCTTAAAAAAAGATTTGATATCAAATAGTCACAAAAGTTGATATACCATTAGACAAAATAACCATCATATTTTTTGCAAATGATTATATCATTTCAAGTATCTAAGAGTAATCATTTGTTAAAATTCAAATAACTATTCTTAATACAAATAATTTGCAGTTATATGTCTTCAAGTATTACAAGCTATTATATTGTCTAAAGTAATGGATAATAATCCTTAGAAAACATTATGGGATCTAGTAACTATGTTATAGATAGGTGTGCACACAGTTATGGGGTCTCAAATAGTTCGATCACATGCTAATAATTTTCAAACAGATCTATTTGACTCATAGATAGAAATCGATGATGATTCTAAAGGTAATGTTTAGCTCAGTTGGTAGAGCGTTCGGCTAGAAACCACAAGGTTCCTAGTTCGATACCGGTCCTAGCAAACTCGGTGTATGAGTAGCACAGGGATCTGTGCTGTAAAGTAAGGAGCTGATGCTAGGTGTGGCGCTCCACTTCAGTCGCCAAAACAATCTCCATGGTCTAGCGCTATTGAAAAGGGGATAGACTCCCTCGCTGACTGGCTGATACCGACTTTAGGCCACCCCGACGACTTTACTTAATTGTATATTTGTATTTACATCATTTTAAAGTTTGAACGTGTTTCTATTTTTCTATATAATCACCATTTTGGTCGATGCATTTTTGTTGGTGCTGTGGTAGTTTTTGTATTCCCATGTCATACCATCTCGCGTTGAACCTCGTCGTGGTTGCAAGCTACCTACACCACTTCCACACCTACTTACTTGGTGAAAAATTCCAATCAATTTAATGCCTCTTAAGTTCAAAATTAGAATAACTGCGTGATCTTAAACTTGGTAGTAGCATCAATAGAAAGTCCAATCAGAAACAACTGCTAGCCAAGACTGGGCGTGGTAGCATAGATTCAGGGGCAGGCTAAACAAACACAACAGTGTTGCCCATAGCCGCACGAACAATTTTACTGACGTAACATTTGGGATTATCCTTGTATAACCATTCTGTTTTTGTTTTTTAGCAAAGAACCGGCTGACTCCTCAATTCACAGTTCAAAAACAGGGGTTTTACTACCGGATGCAGCTTAGTTTAATACCACAGGAATCATTTTTAATGTAGGGTGTTACCTTTATGTAGTGGATACAGTAAGTGTATTCTAATTCCCATGAATAGGACTGATAAGTGTGTAGGGAGATACATATTTTATACAAGAAATGTATTGGATTTATATGAGAATTGTATGTAATGTGATATTTTCCTTGTTTAGGCAGTATATGTCAGTTTTTACGTATATATATATATATATATATATATATATATATATATATATATATGCCACAACCTCTACCATGTTCATCCTGTTTGGGCCTTTTCCCACTCCTTCACTGTGAATCTACCTTCCTTTCTTGTTCCTCTTCCTGATACCACTTCCTAACTTTTATACCAATTTGTATAAAAAATAAAATCACCGTGAAAAGGTTTCTGAACTAACAGAGATGAAATACTAATTGAATCGATTGAATGTCTTATTCACTTTATTGTTACAGACACACATACACACTCATATATATACATATATATATATATATATATATATATATATATGTATATATATATATATATGTAAAAACAATTTTTTTTGTGATGAAACAAAGAAAATACAGTGCTCAATCACAAATTGTGAGAGCTAATATTTATTTATTTTACAGAGTTTTCACAGATCAATGTTCATTATAAACAGCGACCCAGGTTTCATGCCAAGGGGCAATCATCAGGTTGTTGAGCAAGATCCCATGGAGTTTGTTGAAGATCTTTACTCAATGTCACATTTTGGACCGCAAATAACGTCGGTTCGTTCCGCGGACGCTATTGTAGTTCGGATTTACTAAAAATAATTTTTTTCAAAATTTGCATTTTTTTGTAATAATGCCAACGAAGTTGCCTCCCTTTAATCGTTAAAAATAGAAAAAAAATTTTTATTTTGAAAAAATCTTTTTATTTTTAAATTAATTCCGTTTGCTAAAGGATGTATATGTCTTCAAAAAACCATTTTTATATATATGGTAGAGTCTTTTAAATTTTTTCCAACATAATACAAAGGTGGATGGTGTTGTTCCTCTGTCGAAAATCCATTTTTTTATTGTTGAAATATCAGATTTTTTTCGTAAACAATTGTGGAATTGATTTTCAGGGTGGATGTTTAGTATCTCCCCTCCATGCATTTAAGAAGAATTTTCTTTTATGGGGACATTGCGGAACTAACCGACGTTATTTGCGGTCCAAAATGTGACATTGAGTAAAGATCTTCAACAAACACCATGGGATCTTGCTCAACAGCCTGATGATTGCCCCATGGCATGAAACCTGGGTCGCTGTTTATAATGAACATTGATCTGTGAAAACTCTGTAAAATAAATATATATATATATATATATATATATATATATATATCCCACGCAAAGAAAACCAACCTTCCCTATCTTACCCAAATTCTAAACTAACCTTATAACCATGACTCAGGTCATTGATCATTCCTATGATGCACCACAGAAAGAAAAACCAGCATCCACACCATGTCCCATAAACTAAACGAGAATCGCGTGTTTCCCTGTTCTCATAAGGCAGTACACAACACCACAGAAGGACAACACAAACATAAATAATTCCCTTGGTTTGAAAATAGCAGAGGTGAGAAAGTTACCAAGCAATGTTGATTTTATTTCTGCGATAGCCAAACTTCGTTATACACACCCTTTCAATGATTTTGGACACTCTTTACTCATAGATATAGCACATTCTATTATCGAAATTATACATAAACACATACACACACATACACACATATATATATATATATATATATATATATATATATATATATGTATGTGTGTACATATATATAAAAGGTTTTATTATTGATATTGTGCACTTCACAAATAATACCGCGAAAATACTTGGTAACCACTAACTCAGTAAGTAAGCTAATGCTTATATATATATATATATATATATATATATATATTACACAACATAGAAAGGTATTCAGATGGACGATATTTCATCATATTATTTATTTGAATACTTTGTTGTTTGGGGGGGGTTCAGTTTTTTTTATATACTGCATATCGTCGGATTTATTTGCATTTTCTTGATTATATGTGTGTATATATATATATATATTGGTAAATATTATCTAGGTTTCCATGATAGGATTCAACCAAAACTGAGAACTCGATTATACATATAAAGATTTTGCTTATTTAGATATTGATATCGGTGTATGTACTTATTTTTACATATAGGGAGTATATAATAAATAAGTGTACGAAAGCACTATTTCATCAGAAATAAATTTATTTCAGCTATGTTGCTCCTTCAAGTCTGATGTTAGAAAGGATAAGAATTACTTATTAGGTCAATTTGAATATGTTCTTCCTTCTGTTAACGATTTTGTTATCAAATTTAAGAAAATCGTTAATAGGAGGAATAACATAGTTAAATAGACCTAATATACAATTCTTGTCTAAAATCAGACTTGAAGAAGTAAAACAAATAAATTTATATCTAATTAACGTTTTCCACATATTATAATTATATATATATATATATATATATATATATATAAACCTAAGTTTTTCACACACATTATATATATATATATATATATATATATATATATATCGTATATAAACTAATATACAAAAAAGAACAACTGAAATTTCACTCTCGTCTTTCACTAATTTAAGTATTTCACAGTTAATGGATTTCACTTATATTCATTATTATAATACTATATGCAAATTAACACTGTATATGCATGTTGTCAGTATGTAGACATAGCTAACAGGCAGCTCGACTCACAGACCTTAGCTATTACCTTTTGACATAGAACCACATAAAAATGAAAATTACAGAACTTTATAAATGGCAATTGACAGCCTTGACCTAATCCCACCCCCATAAGCGATTATTTTTATTCTGTCCTTTGTTTTCGAGACCAGAAAGCATTCAATAAATTTGCTTCGATAAGCCCTTTTGATCAAAGAGAGACCTTGAAACAATCTCCGGGAATAGAACAAAGGACCCTTCTCACATGACTGCCCCTGCGTTGCCCGCTCGTAGTAATTTAAGCTAAATAACAATACTAGACAACCTAACACAACGATATAAAAATTGTGCGCCCTGTGTAATCGGAAAGAAAATCAGCGGGGATCCCTGCAAATAGAGATTGTTATGATTATAGAATTTATTAAAAATGATCATTATATATAGAGATTGTATATATATATGTGTGTGTGTGTGTGTGTGTATTTGGGCAGAACATACACATTATACATATACAGACATATATATATACGTACACACTTATATACATATCGACATATATACGCAACACACATATATACATATGTGTGTGCGTGTGTTTGTATGTGTGGGTGGGTGTAATATCATTGTGAGAGTTCAGGATGCGCCAGATATTTGAGAACGTGTTATGAAGGAAAAAAATTGAAACTATTTTTATCCTTAGATGGAATACTATAAAATATTTTCATTCCGGGTTAAAGTGGATCTGAGAGTAATTGCAATAAAGGTATACCGCACAGAACTCTAGAACTGGAGCTTTGCCACCGAATGTAGTTGAATGGCAGGATTTAACGTTTTAGCATCCCTTTTGCGGTGGGGGGCTTCCATATTTTACTTAGACTTTCCTCCTCTCTGGGAAAGGCGGTTTGGAAACTCTCAGAGATGCCCGGTCAAATTTATTTGTTTTTAATATCTCGTAGTTTTTATTACCATTTGATAAATATTCCATTTCTTCATTTTTATTTGGATTTTATTTCAGATTTTCATCTGACTTATCTTTTTTCAATATTACATAGCTCCACAGCTTTCGAGCTGGAATCCAAATACATTATGTATTCCTTCAGCTCATGCATGAGCTCTCACACACACACACACACATATATATATATTTGTGTATGTGTGTGTGTTTGTGTATGTGTGTGTATGTGTGTGTGTGTGTGTGTATTTACCAATCAAAAGGTCAATTTCTTAAGCGGGGTTTAACAGATTTGAATTCAGATTTTTCTATCTCCTAGACTGGTTACCTAGCCATCGTTAAAGAATCCAGTCTGTCCTACTATTCTACTCATAGCTGGAAGAAGATTAGTTGGATGCATATCTTTACCGCTATGTGAAATGCCAACAGCCTCGTCCAGGACTTAAAATCCGGTCGATGAGTCCATTTCCAACGATTCTAGCCATTACACCATGGGCCTCCAATGTGTGTGTATGTGTGCAAAAATAAGAAAGAACAAAGTATTCTAAAAGATAAATCTATTTGTAGACGGTGAAGTCGACGTTAAAAAATTTCGGTATATTAGCAAACCTTTCATCATTATGAGTATTGTCTAAACTGATTTAGAATACTTTTTCATGTTTCATTTTTATTTTTTGAAATACCTGACCCGTTAGTCATGGGTAGGATATGATACAAGGTCGCAAGTATGGAGCATCCACCGCGGATCGAACTCGCAACGAATAGTCATACATATGAAATCATTTCGAGACTCAAAGAAAGGAAAAGTTTGGTAATCATTAATGAGAGATGCAAACTACTTTTGGTTTATTTTCTATTTCGATCAGTTCTTATGACATTAAATTAAGTCATTTGTTTTTATCTTGCGTATATGTTTTTCCTTAGTCTTTGTCCTGACATTTCTTTTGTGTCCGTCGGGTTCAGGCAAGTCAGATTGCTATTTCGCGCTAAATTAGTCGATATAGTCCTATCTTCCAATCCGGTTTCGCGGGTTAGTTGCGTGTCTAGGCGCCATTAATTCTCATTGAACGAAGCTCGCAGAATGCACAGATGGTACACACGTCACGAACCGAAATAAAATCTACTCAACCAATCAGCTTACGGATGTAAAAACCGTATCATTCTAAACATCTTTTGCTGGGCGTAGAAATGGGTTCCCTATTACTATTATTTTACTTGTGAGTTTTTCATTCCAGCTTTAACTGGTGCCTTTCACTGGAGTTTGTGTGACAGCAAGTATCCTCCGTTCTCCAGGACTCATCAAAGCATTCTATCTGATCTTAACAATCGTGTAGTCTGGATGCTCTCGATTCCTTCTTAGTTCTCCAATTCCTCTAGACTCCCCTTCAAACGCTTGGGGACATTTCAAGCGAACAATCTAATAGTGATATCCCAGTCACCTTCATTCTTTCATACTTTCCTTTGTCGGTGGTTCCCTGGAGGCTGAATGACATCAAGATTCCTCATGTCTTCAGGGCTCTAAGTATTCTAGCCGATCTCAACAATGCTCCCTTGTCTAACGCTAGTGAAAAGGGGATAGAATCCACCACTGTCCGGCTGAGACCGACAATAGGCCACTCCGCCTACTTTACATTTTACTTAGTAGTAGTAGTAGTAGTAGTAGTAGTAGTAGTCGGTGGAGTGGCTTATTGTCAAAATCAGCCGGACAACATCATTTTCCCTATCCTAGCGCTAGACCAGGGTGATTGCTTTTGTGTCTGAGGTGAGGCTCACGCCTATCAGCAGCTCCACACTTAATCACACAGATCCAAGATGTGCTAGGACTGTTGGCAACGACTGTTTAGCTCAGTTGGTAGACTATCTACCTAGGAACCACAAGGTTCTGGGATTGATACTGGCCTTCGTCACCTCAGCACATGCGTAGCGCAGTTTGGATCCGTAAGGTAAAGTGGGGAACTGACGGTAGGTGTGGCGCATCACCAGGCACAAAAACAATCTCCTAGGTCTAGCACTAATGAAAAGGAGATAGACTCCTTCGCTGTCAGGTTGATACCGAAAATAAGCCACGCCGTCGACATGACTACACTAAGAATAGTATAATCAAATTGTATCTTTTGCTCAGAAGAATATTGATATTTTGGAATGTACTTATTTATAAGCGCTAAAGTCTTTTTTAGGAAAGTGATAAAAAGAGAATGTTGCTTTAATTATCTTTCATATTTCTAGTTGGTCCACAGAAGTTAGTTTAGGGTTAGGGTTAGGGTCTGGGTCAGCTAGTGCGGACAGCTTGAGACTATCCTTTATTTATTATTGATTACTCGGATTAGCTTAGACACAAACGAATTTAATTCAGATTTGATACTTTAAATGTACTTTCGCGTGTTTAGTGAGCTAAAAACCTAAAATAATGGAAGCAGTGTGAGTATTTAGATAAAATCGAGTGAATGAAAATACCGAATGTTTCTTGAGAATTATATTAATGAAATTAGATACGTGAATTGCTCATAAATAAATAAAATAGCAGAGCTACTCAGTGTTACCCGGTATTTAAAAAGTTAAAATAAATCTCTTATTTTTATTTTTATATAAATTAATAAAAATTATTTTTCTACATATTTGTTTTATTATCTTTTGTTCTTCATATATTCTTGTTTTTAAGTTATTTTTATTATTCTTGTTTGTATTTTTTCTTTTGTATTATTTGCTACTTATTATGGTTTATCCTTTATTATTTTGTTTCATTTTGTAAAATTAACTTTATGATATACCATTGATTTATACCATTATTGTATTTGATATAGGTTTTTTTTTTATAGAAATGTTTACCCCCCCTCTTGGACAAAAATAGGGTGTGGATTTTATTGAACTTTGGTCTTTACAAATCCTCACCAATAAAGTATGTGCACTCGGTCGTTGTACAAAGAAACATACAGAATCTTTCTTTTATATATTTGTATAAAGTGAAATAGGTGATTATTCCGCATTAATCGGAAGACTTACATATTATTTACAGTAGATAAAGAATAGCCGAAAGCGCTTGGATCAGGAGAAAAATATTCATTAATTCTTCTATATTTTCCATTGTTAAGAGACAAGAAAATTTGAATGAAAAATTAAGACATTCTTTCCTTCTCACATTCAATAAAGCTTATTTGCATGAACACTGCTTCTCAAACAGACAGCAAATGTCTGACTAAAACTACGCCGACTGCACCTCTGTAGAGGGATAAAACACCCCAATGGGGTCACCTATTGGACGAGGTTGGTGACCTGTAATTTCCTGAGGAGAGGATAGTAGAGGCTGAACAGTCAATGATCCGGGCACTAAGTAGATTCGAATAACTCCATTTCAGCATTCTAGGACTAGATGAGTGGTCGGGTTTGTTGGTTGGTTTTTACGGCACATCAATCCTTTTAGGGTCATTTAATGCCCAATCAAGTAATTCTGATAAATAAAGGCCTCTGGTTGTTTACAGTACATGCTGTTAATTAAGTGGTCACCCGATTGAGTATTGAATAGGCTCATCGCTGCTTATATTCTGTGAATTAGCGGTGATCTAGCGGTTCAGTGTTGGGTAGTCGGAGAGGCCTGACCCGATCAACCGGCTCGTCATGTCAATCCCTAGCATTTATATAATTCTCGCGACTGTATTCTTTAAACTACTCTCATGGTCAGCGCTCAACCCTTTTGATCATATGGGTTTGAGAAGGCGGTGGCTAAGGGTCACCCACCAGTTTATTAATTCTACCGATTACTTAAACCACATGAAGTTAATGAAAATTATTTCTTCCAGTTTATAAAACTAAACTAATATTTACCTAAAAACTCTTCACTACACACACACATATATATATATATATATATATATATATATATATAATGTGTGTGTGTGAGTATAGATGAAAGGAGATGAAAACAACACAATATGCAGTTAAAGTGCAAATATTTTATATCATATAATAGCTAATATTGAACAATATTTCGATTTATAAAAATCATCTTCAGAGCTTCAATAGCGGAGACGAAAATAATATGAATTCAAAACGAAAACATTGATGTTGCAAAAAAGTTATGCGGTAGATTCAAATATAAGCACATCCACCCACGCGTTTCTCGGTCAGCTACAGACATGTATATCAACAGTTTTTGAAAAAAGAATACATATTTCAAAATCGACAATAGAAAAATTCTCTTTTTCAAAAGGCCTGCAACGGATTTTTGGAAAAAAAATTTTTATTTTTTTTGTATTTTTATTTTTGTATTTATATTTTTTCTTATATAAATAAAAAAGTTATGAAGGTTGAAGTTTTTTTTAGCGGGGATAATGTGAAAATTTAAATTTGTTGGAATTATATGTCGGAAATGGTTATGTGAAAGGGATTTTATTATTTCTGACTACAAGTGTCGCTAAATAAGGGAATATATTTGGGTGATGGTTTGATGGGTGAGAATAACGCAAGAATCCATAATTCTGCGTAGTGTTCTGTTGTGTGTATATATATGTATATATATATATATATGTGTGTGTGTGTGTGTGTGTGTGTGTGTACACGTGTATGTGTGCTTGTTTGATTTGGTTTCTTTGTTTCAGGGTATATCAACGTTCGAGGGTTATCTAAATCCAAAGTCATACTTATAAAACAGCAGTGATACTATTTAACCCATACCTGGGTGATGTGGGGATCGATAACTTTCCAAAGTGTATTAGTCCGAAAGTAAACGTAATTGCGTGACTGGAGTTTGAACTTGGTTACTACGATGCCGTAGTCCATGGAAGTAGCCATTGTGCCACAAGAACTCCCCTTTTTGTTTTTACGCGTGTATGTATGAACTCATTTGGAACTTGGAATTACATAAAAGACAAAAATCCTCATGGAATCGACTACACTTGTATTGAAGAAAGAGTTTGTTTCCTTGAAATAAACCGTAAATTTAGACCCGATGCGAGACAGAACGATTAAAACCGGAAACCCATACAGTTGCCAGATCTACTCTTGCAGCTGCTCTGAAAAACATCTTGTTTCTCATGTGGGGTCTGCATCAGCCAAAATAAACTTCCTGAATCGGAATCTGTGTAGGTATTTACCCAACCCATTCACCGCGGGTAGGATGTGACACAAGATCACAAGTATGAAGTATCCAGCGACGATCAAACTCGCATTTAAGTAACAATAGGTCTGTAACACTAACTTGCTAACCATTAAACCACAATGGCACACCCAGTATTTATCCAATCTATTCGCCATGAGGAGGATGTGACACAAGGTCAAAAGTATCGGGGCATCCACTAAGAATCAAAATCGATATTCAGTAGCAATGGATCTGCGAGACTAGACTATTGTGTCCTCCATTCTCCATACTCCATTCTGTATTAGACTAGAGTTATGGTGCTTTTGAGAGTATCAAGTCACCTCTTCGTTTCCATTACTCCCAGGTTAATTCTGACCGCGATTAGTATTAACTATTTGGGCCATATCTATGAATCAAATGGATCTGTTTGAGATAAGAAAATAAGTTATATGTTTTAAGTGATTGGAGAAATACTTTTTGGTATCATACATAATTGGAAGCGCACATATATAACGGTTATCGTCATTTGAAATGGGCACTGTGACATGAATTCAAATCCTGGATGGAGCCAGTTGCATTTCATATAGCGCTAATATCCTTGGGAAAATTATACATACAACTCTTCTCCCTTCAACTATGGGTAAATAGTAGAGCAGAGTGGCCTCTTTAACCTGGGGTAGTCAACCAGTCTAGGTGAAGGAATATATATATATATATATATATATATATATATATATATAATTGAGAGCCATCATTGTTAACTGAGTAGTAAAACATCCAAATCAAAAATGTGTCCTGGATATGACACTAACCTGATTCCGGTGGTGAGGCCCCGGTACTGTTGCATCGGAGAGTTTGAGTCTCCCCTTAGTTGCCATTACTATCTGGGGTGGTACTAGCTTTTAGGGACCAATCTAAGGGTCAAATAAATGTTTTATAATTACCAGATAGGAATAATTTAAACTATATAATTGTGTATGAATTATTCGTATTCAGAATAATTGCTTTGTCTAAAAATGATTATCCTTATGAATTTAACGTAGTGGTCTCCCCCCCCCCAACAGTTATCTAAATGCATTGCTATGTTAAAGAACACACTACGTCACATTAGTTACTTGAAACTACAAAAACACTGGTTCTAGCATAAATTAACCCACAAAGAGTTGGGATGCTGTCAGAATCCAACCAACCAACCAATTTCCTGAATTTTCATTCACAAAATCATGACAGGCACATGAGGTTATTAGATCTTTAAGGCTAACAAATTTTAATAATTAAAACCACAAAAGAGAGTACCTTTATCACTGAAATTCACCGCTGCTTTCAGACCTTCTCTTGTTGCGTGTGTTAATCTCATTATAATGGAGATTCAGTGTCTTAGAGAAACTATATCACTGCTTACGCCACAATAACCCCAGGAATTGCTTAGTTTATCAGTTAGTATTTAATTCATCGTCAAAATCAATAATAAATATAATAATCTATTAACGAGATGTCTAATCTAGTAACCACTACGCTATATGTGATACTTGAAATTATATAATTAATTGCAAAAATAAAAGACTAGCTTTGGCATAAAATAACCCAAAAAGGGTCTCCATGCTGTAAAATCCGACCAACGAACCAACCAAGCTTCTGAATTTTCATTCACAAAACAATGACAGGGACATGGGGTCATTAGATCTTAAAGGGTAGCACATTTTTCTTAATTAAAGTTTGAGAAGAGACAGTGCCATTATCACTAGAATTCCCTCTAGCTTTCAGCCGCTACAGTAGAAAAAAAAAGAAAAATAATTCTTCTGTTTACAGCAACAGACGCGGAATCTTTTCTCGAATCTTCGTTTTCGAAACCAAGCCATGACATGACATATGGGCTCAGTGAAGCGCTAAGAAGGCACGCTGTCTCTCGGATTGTTTATTTCATGTCCATCAGTCGACTAGCTTATCTACAGAAGCGGTCTGCCTAGTCTTGCGTTTTTATCTACGCGGTCATCTGCCTTCTCCGTTGATGTGTCCATTTAGTCGGGCCCTTTACAAAAGTGAGTAGCTCATTCCGGCATTCTTTTCGCGAAACCCGTTCATTGCTCAACTCATTCGTTCAATCATTTGTTTGTTTGTTCATTTAGTTTCTCCGTCTAATTTTACTTATGTTACTTTAGCGCTTTCTTCGTTTTTCAAGTTTTTTTTTCTTTTTTCATTATTCTGTTTCTCTTGCTGGATCTTTAAAAAACATCCGATGCTTGTTATTCTATTTACCCTTATCGTTCATCTAAACGCAAATTGCTGTTAACACGTCAATACGCCTTCTTTAACCCTTCAATCTTTGTAAAAGAATTTGCGCGTGGAGTAATGCTACTTACTGATGCAGAAAATGGAATAGTCAAGCTGAGTTCAATTCCGTTCAAAGTTGTTTGCGTTTACTTAGCACTAATCCCAACAAAAGCATAAAACCTCTTCGTCTTTCAACTGTAGGTAAGACAATGGGATATAATGAGATGTACAGCCTTCGTTGGCAACCAGACTAGGTGAAATACAACTAATTCAAAACTCATGATAATGAGACCAGCATGCCCATTAAAGCATAACATTATTTCTTCTTTCATTTGTATGAACAAAATAGATTTGGGGGTTCCTATGCTTCCGTGTACTGATTTGACATGGAGAAATACTACTTTTGATTTTTTTTAAAACTAGAGAGCTAGGGTAAAGATAAAGACACGGATAATAGAAACCGCGTGCCGAGTTCGATTCTGCTTAAGATTAACATTTAATTAGCTCTATCATCTTAAGAATGAAACCAACTCTTATTCCCTCAGTTATTGGCAAACTGATAGTATATACTAACCATAACAATCGAAGCGCGAGTTTAAAAGCATCTGACACTCAAGGGTTAAAAGTTATTTTCTAGTGAAGCAAGGTATAAGAATGTTTGCATTTGATCGAGTTGCATTTTGGGTGTGCTGCAGAACAAACATGTGATTTTGAGTTTAATGTTTTAGGGGTTGGGGTGGGGGCTTTGTTATTTTCATTAGAAAATGAAAAGACTCACTATGGGGAATGACCAGCTTGGATTAATAAATCCAAGTAAAAATATGCGCCCTCTGGGCGTAATTAATCAAGTTTTCGTGTAATGAAATACATTAAATTGGAAACATACCGAGCAAGATTTTGAACTTTGCGAATTCGTCTCTCTTGCAGGTGCTGATTAAAAAAATAAATAAATAGATAAAATTCGCATCCTCACTAATTCGAGATATAGACATAGATGCATGGTCTTCCGTAGCAGTACCTCTTGTTGTTGTTACGGCATTCACCCTGGGTCGGTTGAGTTGGCTCCATCCAACGATTTAACAGTTTCCTGAATGAATGGGATTGTTAGTAAATTCATAAAAAGAGTAAAAAGGGAATAGGAAAATCACAAGAGATCCCCAATCCCGCATTCAAATTCAGTCAGGTTAATGAGATTCCTTGTTTGCCGCAAATTTTCTACAGACAGTGACAAGTACTAAAAAATCTGATCCCTAACGATGGTAGAGACGCCTTTTGAATTTTTACCGGAGTCCCTTTGGCCGGGTTGTGGCCCTAATACCACCGGAGCCAGGCCAATTGAGTGGGTCTACCAGGAACTTGAGTTCTGGGTGGCATAGCTCTGTCACTACCACTTTGTCTCACCCCATCCACAGTGAAGAGGGTTTGGACTTTAGCAGTATCTTAACCCTTTTGTCTCTAGATATGAATTAATCTGCACATCCAGTAATTATCATTACTAATTAGCTGTGATTTAAAGTTAGGGAACATAAGTAAATACTTAGGTGTATATTCCTATTATAATCATCAGAATCTTTATCCCCACCTGTTCCTATCGACCATCGCTCGAGGAAGATTCTCTGCACGGCATCCAGTATTAGCGCATATTTTATCCATGTAGTTTTATGCTGACCGATCCACATTGGTGTGTCCATGTATCGTCTCCAATAGGAGAACGCCACTTATGAGTTTGTTCTTGTTTCTTCACCAGTGTTCAATGTCTTGTTCGTTTTACACGGATGGTTTGTGTAATAGAAGGTAAGTGGCCGTACAACTATTATCTTATGGATGATGTTTCTAAGATTTTTCATGACACCAGCAGTATTCTTATACATCTCTTCTTGCCTTTTCTTCTAGCATTGTTGGTAGATTCCAGGTTGTGCTGCTATACAGTAGCACTGATACGGTTACAGCCTGGAAGAATTATTGCTTAATTTTATCAGAGACGTCAGATTTCAGTATGATCGATATAATCTGTCTATAGTAATCCAAGCTCTTCTTATTTATATATTTACATCACTTTCTGTAGATTAAATATTAGTCAAGGTATGTGAACTGATCTAATTTGAGAGGATTATCATCTGGTGTGGAGATGTGTCCATCTTTTTTGTAATACACAAATGTTATATCTAGGTTCACATAGAGACTATTGCCTCTTGTTGTCTTTTCTACGCTATGCAGTAGTGATTAACTTAATGTTTGAGCTGTCTGTATTTACTCATCCACCGTCACCTGTACGGACAGGATGTCATGCAAGGTAGTTTCGTAAACCGAGTACAGCTTAATAAATGTAGTTTTCCTTCTCCTAGACCGGTTAACATACCAAGATTTAATAGCGCTTTCTATCCTACTTTTCTTACTCTTAGCCGAAAGTTAGTTGGATTCAAACCTTTCGTAAGGGATGTATTTAGTAGCATTCGAAACAAGCATGTTATGGCTGGTTGTTTAGATTTTATAGCATGCTAAACCTTGCTTATTTCATGCCAAAGACGTGATTATATGAAATGCAAAGCCTCGTGCAGGATTTTAACTGACGTTGCAGACTCCATTTTATACGACGATACGTGTTACGCAACAAGCACTTCTTAGATTTTTGAACTGTCATTTGTAAATGTATCATGCCAAAAGCAAAATAAATTAGCTTAGACTTAAAAAAAAAGGGAATTGCAGATGTTCACAAAGCATTAGAAGGATATACAAAGATTATCAAAGCGTTTCCAAGTGCTATGATTAGAATAAGAAGTATTATCAGAATTTTCAAGGAGAGTCACACATTACAGAATAAAAAGGGCAGAAGTAGAAAGCAACAGATTTCAAAGTTTCTAGGAGCCAAGATTAGAATTGAAGTCTCACAGTAGAGATTCACTCGTGCACTTGCAAAGTAATCGACAGAGAGGTTGCTAACTAAAAAAAACTACATTTCTGTAGGAGAGACAGCCCCAAAGCCGATTGAACTTTCTGAAGAATAAACTGGAATCTAATAGAGATGTTACCTATGTTTGGAGAAAAATTACAGTCGTAAACCCAAACAACACCATCCTCACAATGAAATGATTTTATAATAGAAATGCACTGGTAAAAAAATTTCACTGACTGGAAATGGCTTTACTATAAAAAGCATTGGAAATAATTTTACAATATATTTTTTATTTAATTTATTTTTATTATAAAAATGCATAGGAAAGGATTTTACTGTAAAAATGCAAAATGAAATGATTTTACAATAAAACAAAAAGCATTAGAACTGACTTTACAATAAAAATGCATTTGAATTGATTTTTATATACAAATGGATTGGAAATGTATATAACCCAAAGAATACCATCCTCTCAAAGAAATTTTTTTTATGAAAATGGATAGGTAAGGATTTTGCTATAAAAATAAAGTATTAGAAATGGTTTTACAATAAAATGATTTTGATATAAAAATGACCTGGAAATAATTTTATCATAAAAACATCATTGGTAATGATTTTAATATAAAAATGCATTGAAAATGATGTTTCAATAAAAGGGCACCGCAAATAATTTTACTTTAATAATGCACAGGACATGATATTATAATAGAAAATACATTGCTAATGATTTCACAATAAAGACATTTTATGAATAATGTTACGACAAAAAATGCAGAGAGAAACAATTTATTAAATCATTAATGTAGATGCCGTAATTAAAGAGAGAAAATACAAAATTTAGACGTTAACGAAAAAATAACATGGATAAAAACATTAATTTCTTAGTTAAAGATTTTCATTATTATTGGAATCATTAAATCGAATTTTTTGTATTGGTTGTCTTCATTCTCAGAAAAGTCCTTTCCACCTTGTCGGCCGTGGGTGGTGACCCGTTATTCCCGGGGACAGTAATGTGGTGACTAAACCGGCTGCAACCCAGGTATTAAGTGGTCTTGTGACTTCAACACTCCTTTAGGCCTTACTTGGGTTAGACGGGCAGTCGGGGATGCCCTGTTACGACCAAACGGCTGGTCATATCAAACCCTAGCAACTATAAAGCAGTCCCGACGGTATTCTCCAAATTGCTCTTATGACAATCAACCACTCCTTTTTATCATATAGGTGTAGGAAAGTGGTGACTAAGGGTCAAACGCCAATATTTTTAAACACATAAAGTTAATGAAAATTATTTATACCAATATATTCATATATGAAAATTATTTATGCCAATCAATACACATGAAGTTAATAAAAATAATTCTAGAAACTTATTTAAAGATTTGACATTAAATAAACCACAAGAGTTGTTATGCCATTAAACCAAAAAGCCAAAATGTCATTTTTCGTATTATCTGGTTTATTATCAGTTTATGCTGGTTGCGAATACTGCTAAATATATCCTTTCTGCATAATGCGCAGATCCTTTTTAAGCAATATAAAATGTACAAGTTTTGAAACACGGATTTCCGTCTCTTGTTTTTTGGATGGCGTGGGTTATTTAATACCAAATCCATCTTGTAAAAGAACAGTAAAAAGTGAAGTCGGTGGAGTGGCCAATTATCAGTAACAGCCGGGCAACGCTAGATCAGGCAGATAGTTTTTTTGCTTCCGAGATGGAGCGCCCACGCCTAGCATCAGTTCGTCACTTTACTGCATATACTCAAACTGTGCTAATCATATGCTGAGTTGGTGAGAGGTGGTATCGAACCCGGAACTTGGTGATTTCAAGGTGGATGCTCTACCTACTGAGCTAAAGTCCATAACTAGGAGATGAGATACCTTTCTTAAGGATATTAGAAAGGGAACGTCAGAGCACGACTGGAGTTCGAACTCGAAAACCAGCACTTTAGCCACTATACCGAGTAGATTCCCAGATCCAAAAGAAAAATTATGGTGCAGCAAAGCAGTTGGTTGAATATAATCTTTTTTTCAATTACAAGTCCTTAGAAAAAGACAAATGACACCCACTGCATTATTTAATTCTGTATTTCATTATTTCATTAATCTTTGTAGAAGAACAGTAGTGGTACTATTTAACCCATTGCTGTGATATGAGGGGTTTCATACCTTTCCCAAGGGTATTAGTCCAAAATTGAACGCAATAGCATGACTGGATTTTGGACGCGTTTACTACAGTGTTCGCGCGTTAACAACTACGCTACGCCGACTCCCCCGTCCCGTTGTGAAATATGGACAATAAAGATCTTTGGGATAAATCTATAACCAAACCTTACAACTCTGCAAAACATTCATTTAATATGCAGTACAAACGTAAAATAGAATCAATAGCCCCCCCCCCCAACCGTCAAATATTTTTCACTGAGTCCCTCATTGAGTCCAGTCCATGACCGGCAGTGACCTTTTCGTTTGTCAGGCTCGATCTTGAAAAATGCCCATTACTTTAATGTTCGTTGTTTCGAAAGCGTTTTGCTTTCCATGGACACACTAGACGCCAACCTATTATTCATTTCTGTTAAGCCCCAACCTCACCACACTTCTGGACCCGTATCAGCTACTCCAAAAACGGCTCAATGACACTCCTCCACCAGTCTGTCAATATCAATCGAGGTCATTCTCTTTTGATAGTCATTAAGAGACACCGTTTGAAAATTAAAAATTTCCGATCTGCTATCCAATAAATATGTTATTATAAGGACAACTTAAGCAGAGGGGGTCGGTCTTGTCCGGAGAAAAATAAAAACAATCTATCTAGATTATATATATATATATATATATATATATATATATATATATATATATTATTAAATATTATATTGAATATTTAAAAAAGAATAAATCACAAGTAGATGAAGAACATCTTCGTTACCTCATCTTTCTTTACACTCGTATTGTTATGGCCTTCAAAACCAAACCCCAAACCAAATATATACTCAATGCTTTAAACAAATTATAAAACTATCATATATATATATATATATATATATATATATATATATATATATATATATATATACACGCTGCGAGGAAAAGCTAGATGTGAACTACACACGAATGGTGCGTGCTGTTTTGAATATATCTTGGAAGCAGTAACCCATAAAAAGCAGATGTATCACACAAACCCTACACGTAAGACAAAAAATCATGCAGGACACTGCTGAGGAAGCAAGTGAAGTTATCCCATTGACAGTTACACACAAACACACCAGTGTGGGCCTTCCAAAAATCTACATCAATCAGTTACGTGCGGATTCTAGATGCCGACCAGAAGACTTGTCAGGATCGATTATTATTAAGGATGGATTGAGAGAGAGAGAGAGGCACAAAGTTATGGTAATCCTTGCAGTCAAACGTTTGTACCAATAATTTCCTGTTAGAGATTTCCTGAAGATCGTTTCCGGTGAAACGTGGATAGATAACTTCTGGAATTGATTTGATTATCTAAATCGAGTACATGCATATTAAACACTTTTCAATATATTTTTTATTGCTATTCATTGGGTTTCTTTTTTTTCTTATATATATCAGCATCATAAGGCCACGCTGGCAACACGGATATCCATGACAATCATTCCTATCCATCATCACCACTGGGATGTCATCTGTGCAGCATCCAGAATCCGGATGGGTAGATGTGGTCCGTATGAGTAGCCAACCTTAAGCCCTGATTTAATATTTTGCGACATTTTTTTTTGGGGGGGGGTGGAGGTAAAGGAGTAAGTCTACTCTACGAAACCAACGACTTTGGAAGAATTGAAGGACGAATACGAGCATTTATTTCTAACATTCCACTAGAGTTCCTGGGAAGATCAGTTAATGCGATTCCCGAGAGGCTGGAAGTGAATGCTGGTGCCCATATAGAATTTTAAATAAAACTCCATGTTGTGTGTGTTGTTCTCGTTCATTTTTTTGTAATTCAGAAATAAATTATGAGATTTTTGGACCAAGTAACGAATAGGCACCCTAGCCAAGATCAGTCTTGAAAGGAACTGAATTTTGCTTTTCACCGGTTGTAAGTAAACAAAATCAACTGCCGATAAAAACCATACACATTTTTATACAAAAATAGTTTTTTATTTTAATTAAAAAATAGTTATTTCATATTGTTGTTATTAGCATATGTGAAAAAATTAATTTTTACACTAAAGGTAAACTAATAGTTATTTTTTTAATAAAATTTAAAAGGAAAGACATGTTTATTTATTTTCCATGTGCCTCTACGGATAGTTAATAAAAAAGATTTTGCTCTCAACTTTTAATTCTAAAATATTCTAAAATTCTGAAATAGGTTTAGGGGTTATGTTAGGGTTAGCAGTTATTATAACCTTATAATATACGTTTTATGGTAGGTCACATACTATAAGAGATACAGAATTACGTAGGCCACATTCAAAAGGTAGGCCACATATTATCATGGTATCAAAAAATGTGTCTTCAATATAAAAACGCGTCTTTCGTTTACAGTTTAATAATTTAAAAAGAATTGCTACCGAAGTAAAAACTTCAACATGAAATAAATTTTTTAAAAAGTGCGTCTAAAAATCGTCTGTTAACAAACAGCCGGAATTTGACCGTGAAAAGCAAGACATGTCCTTTTGAATTCAGGTCTCAGCTTGTGTGCTTATTAGTTACTTGGTCCAGATTTTTAAATAGGAGGTTATTTTTCAATCATCTCTTAATGTAGTACCGATATTTTTTTTAAATACATATAGTAAAGATTACAACATGAAGAACTGTTTTTTGACAATTTCGTAGACTAGTAGTGAACAGACAGGGAAAATGCAATTCGGGACTGATTTGAATTACCCCAAAAATCAATTTACATTGAGTTTCTAGACAAAGAAAACTAAAGATGTCCCATAACAACGGTTACAGTTAATCAACCATGACCCATAAGTTGAATGAAATTTGGCCTCTCTTTAAAAATTCTCATTTTTGGTGAGCTGGGTCGTTTCTATAACCGACTGAACAAATAAAAAATATTATGGCATCCATTAAAAAGCTGGTATATATATTCGTATATATATATATGTTTATATATGTATATATACATCCACCCTGAAAGATGAAGTTACAGATTTTTACAAGACTTTACCATCAGAAAACTCGAATATAAACAGACTTTTTCAAATGTGATTTCGGATATATTATTCAATAAAAGAATGGATTTTCGATAAGGGAAACTCACCATCCACCCCAAAAAAATTAAATTGAAAAATGTACAGGATTTAACATAAGAAAATTTGAAAAGACATAATCTTTTAACATATGAAATTGATTAAAATAATCCAATTAAGAACAAATTTTCAAAGGATTAAAGGGAGATAACTTTATGAGCATTATTTTATAAAATACAGGAATTAAAAACTTCAAAAATATAATCGAATACATAAAGAGCGTCCACAATGATCAACCGACGTAATTTGCGGTCCAAAAACATAACAGCAAGAAATGTCTTCAAATAAACACCAGATGATTTAGCAACCTGACGATGGTGAAATAACCTGAAACCTGGGTAGTTGCTTATGAAAAACTTTTATATTTAAAAAATCAACAAAATATATATATATATATATATATATATATATATATATATATATCTGGTTTAGCTCAGTCGGTATAGTGTTCGGCTAGGAATCCCAAGGTTCTTGGTTCGATGCCAGCCCTCGCCAACTCAGCGCATGAGTAGCACAGGGATCTGTGCGGTAAAGTGAGGAACTGATGGTAGGTGTGGCCCTCCAACTCAGACGCTAAAATAATCTCCTTTGTCTATCGATAGGGAAAAGACGACATATATATATATATATATATATATATATATATATAACCATCAATTTTGTTGACATCTACAAAAATAATATCTCGCTATATATATAGCGCGAGATTATTTTAGTAGATGTCAACGTTCTCAAAATCAACGGTAATTACCATATAAGTATATTGTTTTCTTACAAAAGGTTGTACTTACTAATTTTTGCATCATTTTTTTCTCTCAATAATCTTCTTTCTCTACAGATTAAAAAACTGAATATAACGCGCTTACCTTTAGGCAATAAGATTTTTTTTATCTTTCTTTTTCCATTTTTATACAATTCAATCAGTGAACACAATTTCCAAATTCTGAACAACACTTACCTGAAAGAAATCAGAAAATATATCAATCATTACCCAATCAAAGTTTGCTAATCATATAATACTGAAGAGAAAATTTTATTTCTTTTCTCACACTGAAGCAAAAATACATTTAAAAAATAAACAAGTAAATATTGCGCTGATTTGAATGTCTTTACAATGGTGCCTTGACTTACGAGAGCTCCAGCTTACGAGTTGTCGCGGTCGAACTTTGTATTGAGAGTGATTCCGATACGCTTATTATAATAGTATATAATAGTAAAGCCTAATGAGTCAGAGAGTATCTACCTAGGTTACTCCTGATGGATCATCAGAATAATTCGATTTGAAAAGGGTTGTTGCAAAACTGTTGAAAAGGGCTGCTCTTACGAATTTTCACAATGAAGTACAATAATTATCATAAAAGAAGTAGATTATATATATAATATATATATATATATATATATATATATATATATATGAAGAATGGATGACTTAACGGGGAATGCAAAATATTGAGCGAGTCGCAATTTTAACTGTCAATAAAAATAGTTAACTGAATAAGTTGGAGATATGAATGGATGTAAGACTGCTTAATATATATACACACACACACACACACACATATATATATATATATATATATATATATATATATATATATATATATATATATATATCAGTGTGTGTGTGCGAACGCGCGTACATGTATTGATAGTTACGTGCAGACTAATGCAGATAGATACAATCAGTTTGAGATACATATAGATTTATAAACAGATTGGAATTATTAGAAGCATATTGCATACATATATGGATAAATGGGTAGATACAAGCAGACTGAGTCACCTAGATACATAAGTAAAGATAGATACATACCTAAGTATATACATAAGCTTAGATATATACATAAGATAGATGACAAGTGCATATTTACAGATCACAGCCGTCCCTCCCAATCCTACCACCCCACCACCAACCCTTCCACTGATGACACCTTAAGTCTCGTCAATCTCCCTGCACATCTACAAAATCTGATACAAATGTGACACAGGAATGAAGTCCTTTCCACTGAATCGAATGGATTAGATTGTGACATGTTATGCTTGTGTAGCACCATATGTCGATTAAGACCAGAAGTCTACATACAAACTATGTTACAGATTGTGAAACTCACGTTATTTTTCCTGGAGAGTGAATGGATCGTGTCCTGTGTGATTTTCGATGATTGACATATCCAGCCTTAGAAAGCAGGATCCAACCACATGTTTGACATTTCCAACCTTACCATATAATTTCATATAGTTCCTCTTCCTACATACTCCTACAACTACTCGGTTGTTAACCACCTTGCGTGTTTAAAATAACCATGAATCAACTATTACATCTATCCCTGAGAATGGCACTACAGAGTGATGAAAGTACTAGGGATGAAAACTATGGTATATTATCATCCGACTCCGCTTCGATATTAAGAAAAGTAGCCAGAAACTGGAAATGATCGAGATACAACCCAGCAGACACGATATATTCCTCGTGTTTAACACAACAGGCATAAAGGAAAAAAATGATGTCCGAGTACACATAAACAACACATACACACACATATATATATATATATATATATTATATAAACGTTGGCCGTCGAAAAATCGAGGTCTATTATACGAAGAAGTAGACAGATCAAAGTCTATCATTATTAAACCGCAATGTTATTTTATTTTAAAACCGTTTAAATCATGCAAAAATAAACATCTCTAATGAATAAATCGTAGAAAGTTAGATTTCGAGACGCCACTACTACAAATGAACTAAAGCAACTTATTAATTTAAAACGTTAATAAATGAAGAAATATCTAGATGAATACATATATATGGTTAGTGATAGTTTATCTTATCAAATTTGAGTAACACTGAGATACATACATACGTATGATATTTCACAGATATATACATACATAAGGAAGGATAAATAGATAGATATATTGATGCATATCTTATTATAATGGAGATTGTGGGTTTGTCTGTCTGTAACCGAAACTATATTACTATACAAGTCACAATTCCTTTAGTTATTTACATCATATTCTCCATGATTTTATTTTTATTTAAACCTCAATTATTAATAAAATTGTTTTACATTACTTACACTGTTGACCATATCTACATACTAATAACATGCAATTGTATTTATATATACAGCAAAATAGAGGTTTACAGTATGAATGGGAAGGCTAATTTGCATATTGATCTTTAAAAATTGATTTTAATAAGTATATGCTTAGTATTATTGATTTCTAATTGTTTGGTTTTATCTTATTGAATATGAGCAAAAATCTCTTCAATAAATCTTAAAAGAAATCCCTTAACAAGAAGAAATAACTGTAATATTATTCTTTACTTCCTATTTTAACTAAACAGTTTAAATAGGAAAATTTACCAATGAAAGACGGGAGTAACGGAAAATGATGGAAGAGTTAGTTTCAAAGTTGTTCTATTTTTCAAACATACTCCCTCTGTTCAAAATCTGTTTATCTACATTCTTTTTCAGTTTCATTAGCCTTTCTAATTTAATATCATATTTTATTATAAAATTTAACTAAAATACTTGCACCCGGAGGGTGCATATATTTGCTAGTATAAATAAGATAGATACATTCATAGATATATTGATACATTTATACATAAGATAGATACATACATACATACATACATAAGGAAAGATAGAGATAGACATATAGCGATGCTAAATTATATCCAGTCAGATTCAGCTGATAGAAACATATTGCAAACAAGGATACATACATACATACATACATACATACATACTAATAGAGCACATTTATTCTATGTAAGATGAGGTGCATTTCACTTCCCGCTCTTTAGTTGTGAACATAAAATCCAGAGAGCTGTCACTGAGAAATCTAAGAGACATTGAAAGAAACCAGAAAACAAGAGACCAACTTCTGTGGCGAACTTATAAAAACAAGAAGGCCAACAAGCTTCTAGGATTACGCACATTGTCAACAGGGCTATTATTTGTCAATTTATCACTGGCCTATTGATGCAAAAGACCCTCATCAGTCTTTTTAGCCAAGTTGCTTGGGGTTTTTTTTTTTTTGTTAATGTTCCGTTCTGGTTGGGTTTGATTTCCACAGATGTTTAGCAACAGTCTGTCGTAAGAAAATAATAAAGGACAGAATAAATAAATTATATATATATACACATACATACAGAGAGAGATAGGGCGTAGAGAAGGAGAGAGATACGAGGATACTGTGAAATATATAGATATGAACAGACTACGATATATAGATAGTTACAACCACGCCGAGATAGATAGACAGATAGTTACGAGCACGCCGAGATAGATAGACAGATAGTTACAAGCACGCCGAGATAGATAGACACGCCGAGATAGATAGACAGTACGACGCCGAGATCGAGCACGAGATAGATAGACAGATAGTTACGAGCACGCCGAGATAGATAGATAGTTACGAGCACGCCGAGATGGATAGATAGATAGTTACTAGATAGATAGACCACGCCGAGATAGATAGATAGATAGATACAGCCGAGATAGATAGATAAATAGATAGTTACCCACGCCGAGATAGATAGATAGATAGATAGTTACAACCACGCCGAGATAGATAGATAGATAGACAACACGCCGAGATAGATAGATACACGACACGCCGAGATAGATAGATAGATAGATAGATAGTTACAACCACGCCGAGATAGATAGATAGATAGATAGTTACAACCACGCCGAGATAGATAGATAGATAGATAGTATTAGCCGAGATAGATAGATAGATAGATAGATAGATAGTTACAACCACGCCGAGATAGATAGATAGATAGATAGATAGAACCACGCCGAGATAGATAGATAGATAGATAGATAACACGCCGAGATAGATAGATAGATAGCACCACGCCGAGAGATAGATAGATAGATAGATAGATAGTTACAACACGCCGAGATACAAACCACGCCGATAGATAGATAGATAGATAGAAACCCACGCCGAGATAGATAGATAGATAGTTACAACCACGCCGAGATAGATAGATAGATAGATAGATAGTTACACCACGCCGAGATAGATAGATAGATAGATTACAACCACGCCGAGATAGATAGATACGCCGAGATAGATAGATAGTAGCCGATATAGATAGATAGTTACACACGCCGACAACCACGCCGAGATAGATAGATAGATAGATAGCCGAAGATAGATAATGATAGATAGATAGTTTACAACCACGCCGAGATAGATAGAATAGCATAGATAGGATAGAGTTACAACCACGCCGAGAGATAGATAGATAGATATAATTACAACCACGCCGATACAACCACGCCGAGATAGATAGATAGATAGTTAGCTAACCACGCTAGAGATAGATAGATAGATAGTTACAGATAGATAGATAGTTACAACACACGCCGAGATAGATAGATAGATAGATAGATACAAAACCAACACCGAAATAGATTGATAGATAGATAGTTATGCAATAACATGCCGAGAATAGATAGATAGATAGATTAGTTACATGATAACGACGCCGAGATAGATAGATAGATAGATAGTTACAACCACGCCGAAGATAGATAGATAGATAGATACTTACATACGTGAGGATAGATACGCCCGAGATATGATTAATAGATAGATAAGATAGATAGAGATAGATTAGATAGATAGATAGATAGATACAACGCAACGCCGATAGATAGAATAAGATAGATAGTTACATATATACCACGCAGAGATTAAAGATAGATTAAGATACGATAGTTTTACAAACCACGCAGAGATAGATATAGACAGATAAGATAGTTACAACCACGCAGAGATAGATAGATAGATAGATAGGATAGTTACAACCGCTGAGATAGATTAGATAGATAGTTACGGAAACACACCGAGATAGATCAGGTAGATAGATAGTTACGAAACACACCGAGATAGATAGGAGTAGATAGTTACGAGCACATCCAGAGATAGATGAGGTAGATAGTTACGAAGCACACCAAGATAGATAAGTAAGATAGTTTACGAAGCACGCCGAGATAGATAGGTAGATAGTTAGTTACAGTACGCCGAGAATAGATAGGTAGAATAGTTAGTTACCACGCCGAGATAGATAGGTAGATAGTTAGTTACTGAGCACGACCGAAAGATATACGAGATAGTTGACGAGCACTCTGTGTAAGAGTAGATAGGTTTACGAAAAGTACGCCAGGGATAAAGATAGAATTGTATGGTTGAGAGAGCTATCGCCTGCGATAGGATAGATTGACTAGTTTTACCAAGCGGAGATAGATTAGATTTGTAGGTAGTTTTTACGAGCACACTGATGATGTAGATCATAGACTTGATATGTTTAAGAGCAGCGCCGCGAGTAGATAGATATGGATAGTTACGAGCACACCGCGAATAGATAGAGATGATAGTTACGAAGACACACCGCCGAATAGATAGAGGTGATAGTTACGAAGCACAACCGCAGATAGATAGATTGATAGTTATTGACACACCGAGATAGATAGATTGATAGTAGCGTACAATGAAATTGCACCACCGAGATAGATATAGATAGTATAATTAGAGTAGATATAGATAGTTTACAACCACGACAGATCGAGATAGATTATGATAAGAATAGATAGATAGATAGTTACAAACCACGCCGAGATTAGAATAGATTAGATAGCAACCTACGTCCCGAGGATAGATAGTAGATAGTATACAACCTACGCCGAGATAGATAGATTAGTTATCAGATAACGGCTACGCCGAGATAGATTAGATAGACAAACAACCACGCCGAGATAGATAGATAGTTAACAACCACTCCGAGATAGATAGATAGTTACAACCACGCCGAGATAGATAGATAGATAGATAGATAGATAGATAGATAGATAGATAGATTACAACCACGACGAGATAGATTGATAGATAGATAGTTACAACCACGCCGAGATAGATTGATAGATAGATAGTTACAACCATGCCGAGATAGATAGATAGTTACAACCACGCCGAGATGGATAGATAGATAAATAGATAGATACTTACAACCACGCCGAGATGGATAGATAGATAGATAGATAGATACTTACAACCACGCCGTGATGGGATAGATAGATACAACCACGCCGAGGGATGGATAGATAGATAAGATACTTACAACCACGCCGAGATGGATAGATAGATAGTATACTTACAACCACGCCGAGATGGATAGATAGATAGATAGATTGATAGTTACAACCACGCCGAGATAGATAGATTGATAGTTACAACCACGCCGAGATAGATAGATAGATAGTTATAACCACGCCGAGATAGATAGATAGATAGTTACAACCACGCAGAGATAGATAGATAGATATTTACGAACACACCGAGATAGATAGGTAGATAGATAGTTACGAACACACCGAGATAGATAGGTAGATAGTTAGTTACGAGCACACCGAGATAGATAGGCAGATAGTTAGTTACGAGCACGCTGAGATAGTTACGAGCACTCTGCGATAGATAGATAGTTACGAGTACGCCGGGATAGATAGATTGATAGTTACGAGTACGCCCGGGATAGATAAGATAAGTTACGACACACCGAGATAGATAGATAGATTGATAGTTAAGAGCACGCCGCGATAGATAGATTGATAGTTACGAGCACACCGCGATAGATAGAGTGATAGTTACGAGCACACACGAGATAGATAGATTGATAGTTAAGAGCACGCCGCGATAGATAGATTGATAGTTACGAGCACACGCGATAGATAGATTGATAGTTAAGAGCACGCCGCGATAGATAGAGTGATAGTTACCAGAGCACACGCGAGATAGATAGATTGATAGTTATCAGCACACACGAGATAGATAGATAGATAGATTGATAGTTAAGAGCACACCGAGATAGATAGATGATAGTTAAGAGCACACCGGAGAATAGATAGATTGATAGTTAGAGCACGCCGAGATAGATAGATTGATAGTTACGAAAGCACGCCGAGATAGATAGATTAGTTACGAGCACGCCGAGATAGATAGATTGATAGTTTACGAGCACGCGAAATAGATAGATTGATAGTTACGAGCACACCGAGAATAGATAGATTGATAGTTACGAGCACACCGAGATAGATAGATTGATAGTTTACGAGCACACCGAGATAGATAGATTGATAGTTACGAGCACACCGAGATAGATAGATTGATAGTTACGAGCACACCGAGATAGATAGATTGATAGTTACGAGCACACGAGATAGATAGATTGATAGTTACGAGCACACCGAGATAGATAGATTGATGTTACGAGCATGAAATAGATAGATTGATAGTTACGAGCACACTGAAATAGATAGATTGATAGTTACGAGCATGCCGCGATAGATAGATTGATAGTTACGAGCACACTGAAATAGATAGATTGATAGTTACGAGCACACTGAAATAGATAAGATTGATAGTTACGAGCACACCGAAGATAGATAGATTGATAGTTACGAGCACACCGAGATAGATAGATTGATAGTTACGAGCACACTGTGATAGATAGATTGATAGTTACGAGCACACTGAGATAGATATGTTCCGTTCTGCTTGGTTTTGATTTCCACAGATGTTCTGCAACGATCCGTCGTAAAAAAATATGAAATGAGAAAAAAGGTAGAATGAAGGGGAAAATGGATATGTCTCCCACGGGATACTGCTTAGGGTACGAGAGAAAGAAAGAAGTGATTATGATATATGCTAACATCTTGCTCTATTGTTGTGAAATCATCAACATCATCAAGCACAGATCACCATGACTCTTCCTCGCCAGCTGTCCCTATCGACCATCGTTCAAGTTATGTCCTCTGCACAGCATCCAGTGTTCGTATGAAACTGATGGATTTAGGTTTTCTCTTGTCGGCCCACACTGGTGTGTTCATGAGTAGGTAGCCTTGGAGAATGTTATGAGCTCGTCCTTGCTTCCCCAGCAGTGATCAGCATGTATTTTTGTCTTACTCGGGTGGTTTGTGTGATAAGAGGCAATTGACCACACAGTTGCTCTTTAGAGGAGACGCTGCTTCTAAAATATGTTTCAAGACAGAACGGAGTCTTCTTGTAGTTTCCATCAAGCTTTTTCTCAAAGCGTTTTGTTTGACGATGTGGTGCTTCCACACAGTAGCACAAACACTTTTATAGCTTGGAAAAAATTCCATTATCTTATCAGTGAAACGTCAAAATTATATATATATAGATATATATATATATGTGTGTGTGTGTGTGTGTGTGTGTGTGTGTGTATAAAACTGATAACCACTTTCTGGGGACCATTTGGTCTCATGACTGCCCCAGCAAGAAAATTAGTCAACAAACGTTGTTGGCTGTATCTGTGCTATCGAAATCCCTTCAACAATATCAATATTGATAATATATATTTCTATATTTATAAGTAAAGAGTGCTCAATATCTTGGATAGAACATGTATATTTAAATTATGATAGTGAAGACATGAAGTTATCACCGCTGTGTAATTGACAGTTTGTCTCAGGCAATGAAAAGTGAAAAGTCAACAAGGCACACACAAATGGTCAGTTACCGAGCGCCGTTGACTTCACGGTCGAGTAAACTCGGTCAATTACCTGATAGGTGCGAAATGTACATTCAGGGGATTTGACATTTTTCTCGATGTTTAGCCTTACATTTAACATATTAACCCCGCCTTAAATTCAGATTCAATTATTAACATAATTTTAACAAATTTTCAGGAATAATGTACTTCAACGACATTCATATATATATTTATAATATATATATATATATTATTATAAATAGCAAAGGTTTTATAAGCATTGCCAATATGAAAATACAAAATTAGGAGGAGAAACATGATGCAAATTTCAGCGCCAACTTACTACATCAGTGTAAACAAAAGGTAACCAAATATGCTGTAAATCCGAATCAGGTGCCATATATATTAAAAAGCATTTTGAGCTGTATATTCACTTAGTGAATAATACACTCCGTTTCTTTAATAATTGGCCTTTGTTTTCAAACATGAATATCTGTAGTTGGTTTTCAAAGACATAAATTACTCTAACAGCCATCAAACCAGAATTAATTGTTTGAAGTGTCTGACCATAGACTATTGAGGTGATCCACCCACTTACCTTCAATTAGATTCTTATTTATAACACAATATATATTGTCTAGACAAGGAAGTTTAACTAATTTGTTGTAATATTCTGAAAATAATTATCAATTCATGGGTCTATGTAACATCTAGACTTTAAGCTATTTTGGGTCGAACCAGAATAAACATTGTTCCTCTTTAATCGAAGTTGTAAACCACGTTATCATTCAGACAGATCCCATTTAAGGGAGCTGTCTCGATGATTCAGCTATTACAGCCAGGTTTGGTAATACTATTCGACTTTAGTATTTTTATGTATTATAGGCAGTAATTCATAGCATAAGGGTTATCGTTGGTTATCGGCAATCCGAGTTCAAATCCTGGACGAGACTGTTTGCGTTTCACTACGTGCTAAAACTTAGGAAAGACATGCATCCATATGAACTCGATAAATGATAATATGAAGGCACAATCAATCAATTTTAGGCTTGGTTAGAAAGTTTAGTAGAAAGAATACTGAATTTAAATAAGCTCAACTCCATTTTCGCTCTGTCGACTAGAATACGCTGACTGCATCTCTGCAGAGGGGTAAAATACCCCCAATGAGGCAACCTTTTGGTCGTGGGTAGCGATACGTGATGCTTAAGGATAGAATACTGGTGGCTGAGCAGTCTATGACTTGCAACACTCCACTTTGGCCATTACTTAGGCTAAACGTGCGGACGGGGATGCCCCCTCCAATCAATCGGCAGTTCATGTCAAGCCCTAGTACATTTATTACTATCACAACCCTATTTATATGTTCTTATGGCAAACCCTTTATTGGAGACTAGAAATGGCTACCCATCCTCGCCTCGGTAGAGGGGGAGGGTAAAAAGGTAGTCTCACATATCCATTATTGTTGAATCACGAGTTGGATCCACACAGAGGTGTCCCATTATAAAATCCCTATATATACCACACTATTGAAAAAGAAAAAACATAATGTCTCCTATTTAAAATACTGAAAAAATGCAAAAGCAAAAAAAAATCATCTTATCATTAAATATTTTTATTTTTCACGAATATAAATCAAATTATCTCATTATTTCTACTCACTCAAGACCTGAAAGATCTGGTGATAGAATGAAATGTGTATATATATATTTACTAAGTCGTTTAATTGTTTTTATTTCATAGTTCCTCCCGACATATATATACAACCAACGCCCTTTATAAATGGACTAGAAGCGGCTACAACGTCGTCCGCTGGGCGAGGAGTAAAAGAAAAGGTAGTTCTCAGAGATACATTATTGTTGGAAATCGCAAGATGGATCCTCACAGGATGCCCCATTAAAATCCATATGTAAAAAAGACAATCTGAATAGAAAAATTAATGTACCCTTTTTAAAATACTAAATGGAAAAAAATCAATGCTATTATCATTTAAATTTCATTTTTTTAATTATCTTCACGAATATGAATAAAATCTTCATTATTTTTGCTCAAAAACCAAGCCCTAGGGATATTTAATGTGTATATATATTTACTTTGTCGTTAATTGTTTTATTTTTGAAGTTTCCTCCGGACATACACATACACACAACTGCCCTTTATAAATAGATATGTTCTAGAAGGCAGTGGCTGAGGGCCTTAGTGTCCTGGATATAATGTTAAACTGCATCAACTGGTGAGGTTCTAATTCTTGATCTCTGGAGAGTGCTGAGTAATCCTTCCTTGGCCATTACTCCCAAGTCCACTGTGATCCGGAATGCAAGTACCTGTTATGATTCCATTAATGGATTAAATTGATAGTAAAAAACCCAAAATGAATAGAATAAAAAATACCTTCGGCATAAAAGGCGAAAGATTTATCCGCAGTTATTGACCGGAAATCAGAGCTTCGGCATAAAATTACCCAACAGGGGTTGACATGCCATAAAATCTAACCAACCAACCATTTAGACCATTTAGAACTGACCTTTTGTCGCAACCTGCTCGTGGCAGAGAGGTGAGATGTAGACAATATAAACATCTTCATTTACCTGGGAGTATTGCCTAGCGAGATGAATTGTCCCAACTATTATTCAGTTTTGCGCATAATCTCGTCCCTTGTCAATACACTTAACTGAATGGGGAATATTAATAACATAAATCAAATATTATCCGAGGAAGCTTTAAATTTTTCAAAATTTAACAAATAACAGTTTGGTCAGGGACCAGTCCTTGTGCTGGATATACTAGGCACTCACATACTGGCCACTCGGAATACTGGCGCAACAGAGTCTTCACCGATAGGTTTATGTCTATATTGCCATGTACCGTAATAAGATATATTTCTCTTCAAACTTGTTAGCGAGTGAAAACTATTAGTGATTCGCATCTCTCTCTCTCTCTCTCTCTCTCTCTCTCTCTCTCTCTCTCTCTCTCTCTCTCTCTCTCTCTCTTAAACTCTCTCCTCGCCATTATTTTCTCTGTACGCCAATGGCAAAAAATAAATAGATAATGTGCCTAGAAGAAAAATAAAAATGGTAGAAAAAGTAACCTCCGTTTTTTTTTTTCCTCCAGGTTTTATTGTTACCCGACATGTGTATATCAACTCTGATAGTAGACGTGCTTTTTTGTATTATTCATTTTATTTTTGCAAACCTGATATACGTTATCTTTTTTTATTTATTTATTCTATTTTTGCAAACATGATATACTTTTTTTTTTTCAAGTTCTTCGCTTGTAAAACGATATTCTATAAGAGAAATCTCAACGCACAACTGTCTTGAACGTTTTCTAGACTTTTTGTTGTTAAGTCATAGGGATCCCCGGGGAACGATGCTTTTATCCGATTATGGAAAATCTTTGATCTTTTTCCAGCTGACTGGTCACTGTCAAGGTTGCAAATGGAGGCTATAACTACCGATTTTAGGGCTATAAAGAATTTACCAGGTGTGTTCAAAAAGGGTCGATACAGAATACATTTATATACATATATCATCAAGTCTCCCGACAACAAGGATATCTATGACTCTTCCAATCAGACATTACTTATGGTATGTCCTCTGCACAGCATACTGTGTCCGTGCAGAGCTGATGAATGTAGGTATCATGCTCTCTGTATGAATAATTTTAAAAAAATTACTTTCGTAGTTTCACATACCCGAACTTTGGAAAGAAACTTTTGGAAATTACACAAACTTTGAGAAAAATTTCTTCTACTTAGAAATAAGCGAAAAAAAAATCCGTGGCGAGAAAGAAAATCAGATTGAATTTATTTCCATTGTCATTTAAAGGCAAAAAAGGATTTTTCTAACCGCATCAAATACAAAATATGTAGGATACAATAAAAACATATCTTTTTCCTTTAGGGAGAAAGAAATAAAAACCAGTGAATCATACTGTTATATACTAGTATCCTATCGGTGTTTTTTTTTAAAGATATTTCACCCTCGTTCACATTTGAAGGTTAGTTGGTTGTATTTTACGGCATGTCAACCCTTGGGTTATTTTATGCCGAATACATTTGTTTTATTGGTTCTTGCTTTTTTCTTTTTTACTTAAAAACTCTTTTTAAACACATTTTAAAAACTTTTAAAAAAATCTTATTTAACCCATAGATGGGACCCTAATATTTACTAACACAGCGGGTCAAAGTGGACAGCAGAGTAATGGCAATGGAGTACTTTACACTACCAAGAGATCCAGAATTGGAATTCACCACTGGATACCGTTTAACGTCGTACCCAGAACACTAAGACTCTCAGTTACTGCGTTCTAGCCCATACATGATACAAAAACGTTAGGGGTTTACGAAAAGAGAAATTGAGGAATGTGGTCGGTACATCATCATCATCATCATGTCGCGCACATGGCACGGATATCCATGACAATCTCTCGCCAACCTTCTCTATCACTCATTGACCCTGGGAGTTCTTCTGCGTTGCAACCTGCATCCTTACACAGTTGGTCAATGTAGCCCCTTGCTGGGCGACCCACGTTAGCATGCCCATGTGTTGGCTTCCACAGGAGAACGTCACTTATGAGCTAGTCCTTGCTTCTCCTGCAGTGACCTGCATCCCTAGTCCGTTTCACTCGGATGGTTTATGAGATGGAGGTTGCCATACAGCTGCTTCCTTGTGGAGTGCTGTTTCCATGACTTGTTCTAGACTGCACTCAGCATTCTTGTGCAGCTCCCATCTAGCTTATTCTCGAGGCGCTTCATTAGGGTCCAAGTGGTGCAGCCATACAGCAGTACTGATATAACCACAGCCTGGAAGAATTGCCGTTTTAGTTTATCAGTGAGATCGGATTTCCATATGAGTGATAATTTGTTTGTGTCCATCCATGCTTTTCCTATTCGTGTATTAATATCGCTCTCTGTGGATGAGATATTACTGCCTTAGTAAGTGAATTGTCCTACTGGCTTAAGAGGCTTACCTGCGGGAGTGGAGATTACTTCTTTCTTTCTGAAACTTATGAAATCAGTTTTATCGGAGTTTACATAGAGGCCGATATTCTTTGCTGTCTCCTCCAAGCTATGTAGTAGTGACTCGGCCTGTGCCGGTGTATCTGCGAAGAAGTGCGAGGTCATCAGTATAGTCTGCATCTGTGACTGTGCGGGATATCGCCTGCTTCTTGCCCTTCTTAGTGTGGAACCTTTTTCTTTTATGGTAATGCCCTTCTTAATGGTATCAGACCAAAAACAGAGAAAATCCTTTGGAAAAACCAAAACGGATTCCGCAAAAATCGATCCACAATCTCTCAGATCCTGACTATACGACGGATGATAGTAGGGGCTCGAGCAAAGAATATATTCGTAGATTTATTTCAAGGCATTTGATTCCTTACACAGAAGGGGAATGGAACAAATACTACTAACATATGGCCTCTCCAAAGAAACGGCTGCCCCTATAAGGATGCTCTACAAATGCACTAAATCAATGGTACGCTCACCTGATGGCGACAAAGACTTCTTTGACATCGCCGCTGGAGTCCTACAAGGAGATACATTAGCACCATATATATTTATAATATGCCTAGACTACGTACTCCGGACATGGTCGGTACAATCGACCCATATTCAATCCATATATAGAACTCTAACATGACAGTGGACCTGGGTGTAATGGGTATGAAAGGGTACGCCACACTCCCCAGAGTTTCAGAATTTGAACTTCACCATTAGATTAATTTTAACGTCATAAACAAGACACTAAGACCCTCACTCACTTCCGCCCAGCACACACAGGATGAAAGGGTTGTGAATTTACCATAAGGGCAATAGGGTCGTGAGAATCATATAGTTGCTAAGACTTGACATGACCAACCAATTAATCGGAGGAGGCCTTTTCGACCGCCCTTCTAGCCGAATTAAGGGCAAGTGAAGTGTTACAAGTCATGGACTGCTCAGCCAACAGGATATATATGAATAGATTGAGATAGATAGATGTAGACTGAAATAGACAGATAAACATGAAAATATATGAGAGATAGATGTGAACAGACGGAGATTGTTCGATAGTAAATACCACTTGCGACTGTTTTTGGCATCTATTGAAGATTCGCCATACACTTTCGTTTCGTGACAATGAATTTCAATCAGTTTAATTCCCTTTGCATTCAAAAACCGAATAATTGCGCGAACGTCTCACTTGGCGGTAGCTACATTCGGGAGCTCCATCAGAAACGACTGTCCGCCAAGAATGAGCTTAGCAACGAGATGCGCACAGGGGCAAAAGCATGCAAAAACAAACATGATAGAGGTGGTAATAGCCGCACGAACAGTTTCCTTACGTTCACAGCGCTTTGGAGACATTACACTTGGGATTACACTCGTAAGAGAGGTTGAAAGTTATGGTTTACGTCTAGATGTATAACTGTTATCAAGTGGATGGTCTCCATCCCAAAAGAATGTCTTCCTCTGTCCAGATGTTTATTTCAGGTCTAGGGTAACATTCTTCCTGATAGCTGGAAATCAATAAAAAAAGCCACGTTTCCCAGCAGCGTGTATTCTGGGCATTAACGTGACTGTCTGTTATCACAAATTAAACATCTTTATGATCCCATCTTGTTTTTGTGACCCATCATGGATGCTATGGTAGGCGATGGAGAGTAAAATAGAAATAATAATGGACTGGGTAAAAAAAATAGGAATTCACCAAAGAGAAGAAGAAAAACAAAGGAACAAGATAGAGAAAGAAAAAAAAAGAAATGATTGAAGATAAAAACAAAAGACGAACTAGAAAACGTAATCGGGTTGAGAGAGAGAGAGCGAGAGGGGGGCGGATAGAAAGTGGCAGAGGCGATGTGATATAAAAAAATAAACAAGATGACACGGGTAAGGATTGCAAATGCAACGAAATGAAAAGAGATTGAGAGGTCTACGGAAATAATAAAGGGCTCAGTAATTGAATAGTTGGAAGATAGGGAGAAATAAATGTGTTTATGAAGAGGCATTAAATATTGAGAGCTAGAGAGAAAAAATAAAGTCAGGTCTCAAGAGAAATAGATAATTGTAAACTTAGATAAGTAGATCTGAACAGACTGAGGTAGATAGATATAAACAGACCGACGTAGGTAGATAGGTAGGTAGATATGAACAGCCTAGATAGATCGAAATGAACAGAATGAGATATAGATAGGTGGATATGAACAGAATGAGATATAGATAGGTAGGTGGATATGAACACAATGAGATATAGATAGGTAGGTGGATATGAACACAATGAGATATAGATAGGTAGGTGGATATGAACACAATGAGATATAGATAGGTATTGATAGGTAGGTGGATATGAACACAATGAGATATAGATAGGTAGGTGGATATGAACACAATGAGATATAGATAGGTAGGTGGATATGAACACAATGAGATATAGATAGGTAGGTGATATGAACACAATGAGATATAGATAGGTAGGTGGATATGAACAATGAGATATAGATAGGTAGGTGGATATGAACAATGAGAATGAGATATAGATAGGTAGGTGGATATGAACAATGAGATATTGATAGGTAGGTGGATATAAACAGAATGAGATATAGATAGGTAGGTGGATATGAACACAATGAGATATAGATAGGTATGTAGATATGAACAGAATTAAAATATATGAAATGATTGCGGAAAACCATGGAATAGAATAAGAAGAACGGAAACAAGGGATATTGATAATGCAAATATTTTATTCAGAAATTAAATGTAAACAGAGTACATTGTTGATTGAATTCATTTTTCTAGAAGAAAGGCTTACTAAATATCGTTTAGGAAGTCACCATATTTTTTATAGACTTGATTAGGATAATCCTGAGAGAGAACTAAAAACGTGTTGCCTTGTGTAAATAGATAAATAAATAAAGATACATACATACATTTGAAAAGACAGAGGAAAATTATGAGACAGGAAAAAAAGAGAAACAAGTATATAAAAAGATAGGTTAAAATTATGATAGACATAGATGAAATAAGCAGATAGATGAAATTAAACAGTGTGATATATATATATACATACATATATATATATATATATACACATAATATAGTTCAATGAAGTAACAAATAAAAGTTTTTGCTTTTATTTATTTATTTCGGAACGATATTACAACCACTGGTTTCTTGCTGAAAGCATTCATCAGGTAAACTAAACGGTTCCTTTGAAAATGACAGAAATGGTGTAAATGGTCAAATGTGTGCGTTTTTTTAACTGTATTCTCGTGTTTGCGTGTTTACGTGATGTGGAATGTTTTTTTTGCTCGTACGTGTGCGTATTTTTGTTTGTGCGTATGTGTATGATGTCATGTGCGTGTGCATGGAAATGCGTGAAAGCTGCGATGATATTATTGTGTGTGCGTATTTTTGTTTGTGCGTATGTATGTGATGTCGTGCGTGTGCGCGTGGGAATGTATGAAGGCTGTGATGATATAATTGTCTCCATGCGCGTGTGTGCGTATGAATATGCGTATTTGTGTTTGGTATTCTTGGTTACGTATGTTATTTGCAAATTAATATGTTTTTTTTTAATGTATTTTTTAAATATGCTGTTAATGCTGTTAATAATAATGACTGTGTTATTTATTGCGTTGGTGATGTAATGTGGACGTTATATTTGTATGATATTATTGTACAATGTATATAGGTAGAGGGAAAGATACTTACAGTTTGGCGGATCTCTTGTAGTGTTTACTAATTATATTACTATTTTATATATATATATATATATATATATATATATATATATATATATATATATATATATATAGATAGATAGATAGATAGAGAGAGAGAGAGAGAGAATAATATGGTAGAAGAGGTGTGTGTAGGTTATGTATATGGATCGAAGTGTGATAGCAGGTGTTTATTTTCATGTCGGCATTTCGATAGGATTTCCGATTTTTTGTTTAGTAGGGTCTGTTTTGATGGATGAGTAATAATAGAAAGTTTTTCTTTGAGACAAAGAAGCATCTAAAGGAGGAGGCACCTCACGTGGTGTAATGGTTAGCAAGCTAGATTCGCAGACCATTGTTAGTAAGTTCGATTCTCATTGAGCGACCCATAATTCTGGACTTGTGCCACATCTAGGCTAATCTTAGTAAATAACTATATACAAAATGATGAAAATAAGGAGACAGGTCTGAACAGACTGATTATATATATATATATATATATATATATATATATATATATATATATATGAGGGACAGACGGACAGACATGAATAAACCAAGATACAGAGATACAAATAAGGCTGGAACAAGGCTATTTAATGTTTGAATATAGGTAAAGTGCGGAAATACAAATAAAGATGTAAAAGAAAGAAATGTATATATCAACGTATTAACCAGAATAAAAAAAAACAACTTCTGACAGCCCAATGGACAATAAATAAACAAATACAAGGAAAGGCACGCATCTGAAAGTTATGGGGAAAGCCGATAGTGAAAAACAAAGATGGCGGGGAGGAAACACCACTGAAAGAATGAAGTATTTTATAATGAAATTTAAAAGAGAAAAAAGAAACAAGAAAGAATTGACCTTGCACTTTGATGGAATAATAAAGATTTAAGAAAAATAAAAAAAATTTAAAAAATAAAGGAAAAGGGGACAAGAATTTTAAAAAATAAATTTGGGTTTTGGCTTGTGCTGAACATGTCATAAATTATTGAGGTTGACTGGATGGAGAGAGTTATCAGTCATGTAATTCCATTGTTAGAGAACAGATTGGTTTTCGCATTTCTTTCCTTCTTTCCTTTGCTTTCTATGACACATAACATTCGCCAGTATTTCCTTGCGCAGAATTCCCCAAAGATGAAGCCTTCATAACCCCCTAAAAGGCCCGGATGGAAGGCGCGGTTTCGGTGGGTAGGGACTAGAAAGAAAACGGTTGGTATTATGAGACGGCATAGGCGAGTTGCGAAGAGAGATATGCGAAAGTCGAAATGGAAAGCTATATGAATTATAGCAAATAGATAAGTAGTGAGAGGTGGGGTAGGAGAGTGATAGAGAGAGAAAGAGAGAAAATGAATTAGTGATTTATTTTGAAAGAGATAAGCGAAGACAATGTGTGGCGGAGAAAGAGGAGAGAGAGAGAGAGGAGAGAGGCCAGAGAGAGGAGAGAGAGAGGGGAGATATAGGGAGAGAGAAAGAGGGAGAGGGAGAGAGAGGGAGAGGGAGAGAGAGGGAGAGAGGTGGAGAGAGGGAGGGAGGGAGAGGGGAGAGAGGGTGACAGAGAGAAAGAAAGAGAGGAGAGAGTGAAAGAGGGAGAGAGTGAAAGAGGGAGAAGGGAGAGAGGGAGAGGAGAGAGAGGGGGAGAAAGAGGGAGAGAGGGATAGGAAAGGGAGAGGAGGAGAGAGAGAGGGGAGAGAGGGAGAGGAGAGAGGGAGGGAGAGGAGAGAGGGAGGAGAGAGGGAGGGGAGAGAGAGAGGGGAGAGAGGGAGGGAGGGAGAGAGAGAGAGAGGGAGAGAGAGAGGGGGAGAGATAGAGGGGGAGAGAGAGGGAGAGAGAGAGGGGGGGGAGAGAAGAAATGAGCGAAAGGTTTTGAGGTGAAAGAAATAAAGAAAGAAATATATACAATGACTAAGACATAGGGGAAATAAAGAAAAAGAATGAAGAAATATAAAAAGAATGAGATAGGCGAAGACAAAGAGAGAGGGAGAAAGAAATTCAAAGAAAAGGAATGAAGGAAAGAGTTTGAGGAAAGAGAAAGGAAAAAAGAAAAAGCTAAGTTGAGAGAAATATACACAAAGAAAGATAGAGAGAAAAAAGAGAATAGGCGAAAGAGTTTAATGAAGGAGACCGAAAGTATGAAAAAGAAAGAAAGAGAAAAAGAAAGAAAGATATAAGAGAGATTAAAAGAAAGAGTGAGAGATATACGGAAACTTGACAGAATTTGAAGAAAGACCAAAAATATGCAAGAGATTCAGCGAAAAAGTTGGAAGAAAGAAAAAGAAAGAAGAGAAGAGAAGAGAGCGGGTGGGATATAGAGATACATTTGCCGAAGGACTAAAGATTTGGTTTTGGTTCGTTTTATTTTACGCCATATCAACCTCAGTGGGGCATTTAATGCCAACAATTTTTTTAAATAAAATTCATTCTTAATGGATACTCAATTTTTTATAAACTCATGTTTTTCTATTTAACCCATAGTAGCCTAACAGGGACTACCACTCTGGGTCAGTGGACCTAGGAGCAATGGTAATGAATGGGTGCTCCAGATTCCCCAGACCTCCAGAACTGGAACCTCACCATCTGATAGAGTTTAAGTTCATACCCAGGACATGAAGACCCTCAGTCACAGCCTTCTAGTACCCATATGATACAAAAGGGTTGGGGTTGCCATAAAGGTAATAGGGTTAGGACAATCATATAGGTGCTAGGGCCTGAAGGACTAAAGATACATTTTCAAAAAAATATGAGAAAGAAAAAGAATAAGCGAAAGTAGGAAAGAGACACGGGTACTGAAATAGGAAAAGAAAAAAAGTTGACCAAAGAGTTTGAGGAGGGAAATCCTAGTGGCTGAGCAGTCCATCACTTATAATACTCAACTTTAGTCCTTACTTCGGCTAGGCGGGCGGTCGGAGAGCCCCCACCACCGTTCAATCGGATAGCCACGAAAAGCCTTAGCAACAATGATTGTTCAACCCTTATTGCGCTAATGGCAAACATCCTACCCTTTTTATCATATGTGCAAGAAAGCGGTGTCTGAGTGTCTGTTTGTAACGTTCAACTACATCTAGTGGGGAGGTTCCACTTAAGGTATTGTGGCGTACCCTTTTCATCGCCATTAATCCCAGGTTCATTCTGACCTGAAGTAGTATCACACTAAGATCCCATCTATGGGTTAAATAAAAAAAATGTGTTTTAAAAATATTGGAATACCTAACAAGAATTAATGCAGACACCGTAAATCCAGCTAAAATCACCTTGTGTCATACCCTGCTCATGTGGAGCCATTGGTAAATATATATTCTCTCGGATTTTTCTGTATGTATCCATCTGTTTCGGTCTAGTATTATCTTTGCGTATTTTTGTATCCGTTGCATTCTATCTTATTTTTCTCTCTCACGCTGTTTACTGATTTTCTCCAATGATACTGAACACATTGTTTAGAAAAAAAAATACCTGTCAATTATTATCTTTGTCTGCGAGATTCCAATTCTACAATGTCAAGTTACATATCAGCCATCAATATTTCCTTTCGGAAACATCATTCCCTAATTCATCTTGGCTGCAACAATCATTCCGTAACAAGAAAACACGCGTAATGATATTACTTGTTCTCCAAGAATTTGCTCACTTCAGCAGTTCTTCGAATATTTTCCCCCTTTATTTTTGGTTTTGTTTCGGCTTTATTTATACTTTTCTCATACGGAGTTGGAAAACAAGGGGAAAAATTGAAAAAAAACAAAAAACAGGAAATGCTCAGAAGAAAGCAAACAAATATTTGAAATATTATATGAAAAAAAAAAAAACGAAGTATCAAAATTGTCAAAAGATTAATACTCAGAAGAAAATGTCCGAATAATTTTTGTACGAGGCATTATATCAGCTCTTTGAACAAACACACGTCCCACAGTTTCATTAGAGGAGATCTCCGTTGCGTAATGGCTAACCTGCTGGAGTAACAAGTTCGAACTCTAGTTGCGCTATAACATTCACTTTCAGACTAATTACTCTTGGGGAAAGGTATGAACCGCTTATCCCCCAGCTATGGGTTAAATAGTACCACGACTATTCTTCTACAAGTTTTGTTTTGTCCTTAAATAAACCATGATTTTTTATAAGCCATTAAACAAGGAAAATTAAACCAGGAAAGGGAACGTAATTGCCTGGCTGGGATTTGAACTCAATACGATCTCATAATCCAATACGTTAATCATTACAGCACGGGGACTTCCCTGAAAATTTGAGGAGACTCGGACTTCAGTGAAAACAACCAGTTACTATTGCTTCTCATTGCGCTCATGTTCTTATGAGAGGCATAGATCAATCTCAGATATGAGTAAATAATGAGGCAGACTAGATTATTTACAGTTTGTAAGGCAACTGTCAAGGAGAAGAATTATCAATTTAAAACCTGACCAACGTTAGTATTATCTGCATTATTCGGACTATTGTCCCCATCTTCATTGTTATTTGTACAACGTTTCGGCCGATATGCCCTCTGGCCTTCTTCAGGTATTTCTTGTCGGACTCGGGAAATACCCGAAGAAGGCCGGATGGCATATCGACCGAAACTTTGTATAAATAACAATGTAGATGGGGACAATAGTCAGAATAATGCAGATAATATTAATCATCAAGCTTCATCTCAAACATTCAGAGAAATACTGACCAATGTTGTCTGTGGCACAAAGATGCCCTATTTTTCTGTTATCAGCTCATCCAAATGTTGTAACAGGTCCCACTCAAGCCCTCGCCGTTATTCGCAAATTACCAATATAAGCACTCCAACAGTTTACATATGATATAATAGACATACAAATGAGATATTTTGCTTGAACCATTGTTTGAGGAAATAGCATCAAAGATAGTCAACTAAAGGCACTAAAAATCCTCGTTTTCTAAAGGCTAACTTTTGCGAAAACGAGGATTTTTAGTGCATTTTAGTAGATGATCTTTGATGCTATTTCCTCAAAAAATGGTGCAAGCAAAAGATCTAATTTTTGGTATCAGTATTTAGTATACTAACACACAACTTTCGCATAGATGGACAATTTGATATTTTTAAAAAGTGAAAAATCGACCTAACCTACTGTTACAGCTCTAAGTAAACAGATATGAATCTCATTCTTGGTCTGACTTTTTGAGAAGTAATGGCAGAGTCTCAATTGTATGGACAGATGGACGGATATTTGCTGAATTATAATAAGATGATAATTGCGTTACTCACAATTACGGAAAGTGTGTTCTGGTTGTAAGGAAGAGATATGATTACTTTTTATTAAGATTTTTCGGGCTGTTATACACATCTTTATAGTTATATACACAACGTTTAGGGCAATGTGCCCTCCGGCCTACTCCAGGCGTTCTTCGTCGTAATCGGGAGCCTTCTCGGAACTTTGAACCTAACCCTTTATTTAAATCCATTGGCGTAGATTGTTCTCATTCCGTTAAGGATGACCAAGTTCAAGTGTTATGCGATGTTAGCTTTTCTATTTTATTTCCACTTTTAGTCGGTATTGAACCTGTAACCTCCAGATGATTGCCACCTAGAATTGTATTAACTCAACTCTTATATTCGTTTCGTTATGTGTAAAGAAATAACAAAAGACTTAGAGATTTAGCATTATAGTCTATTTATATATATTCATATATATATATATAAAATAGTAATATAATTAGTAAACACTACAACAGATCCGCCAAACTGTAAGTATCTTTCCCTCTATATATATACATTGTCTAACTCTCCCGACTCATCAGATGCGAATGATGAATTCTTTATTACTTTAATGGCATTTGAAAACAGATTTTTATTTTTTATTTTTTTATTTTTAAAATTCTATAGTCCTGTGATATGAATTCCAAATGAAATCCTTGATGTTGCCAAAAAAATAAATAATAATAAATTTATGTTGTAATTTCAAATATGAGCACTTCCGCCACAAAAAAACTCGTTCAACAAAAAATGTATCTCTTAATGATACATTAATTTTTTTTTTATTTTGTCAGATTCAGAAAAAGAAAAGACATATTCCAAATTCGTCACCAGACGAATTCACCTATTCAACCAATATGAAAATAAACCGTTGACGGCAATATATATATATATATATATATATATATATATATATATATATATATATATATATATATACATTTATTTCCATTTATCCTATCTTAAAAGATCTAGAAAGATAAAGAAGTTTAAATGCAATGGTAATTATCCTAGTTAGTGCTTTGACCACAAATAATGTATGACTTAAAAAGCACAATCTATTATAACGACGATTAATAGGAACGAGTCACTTGCAAGTAACTTACGTTTGGGTCTTTACAATATATTCCCCTTTCTAACCAAATTAATACTCAGCGAAGCGAGGATACTAAAAGGCAATAATAACAAGAATTAATAAATCCTAGCAATAAACTAAATATATATATATATATATATATATATATATATATATATATATGGAAATACGATGAGGAAATTAATCCGACAATATGAAAAGAAAATATTTAAAAAATATAACAAACACAGGATGTTACGTTATTAAGTATTTCGGTATTTTATACCATCTTCAGGACACTGTTAGGTGAGGAACAGAATGAAAGAGGTTTCATTCTGTTCCTCACCTAACAGTGTTATGAAGATGGTATAAAATACCGAAATACTTAAGTATTGACACTAAAAATTGTTTCCTGATCGTAACATCCTGTGTTTGTTATATTTTTTAAATATTTTCTTTTCATATATATATATATATATATATATATATATATATATATATATATGCTCAGATAATACATCAGCGAAATTTCCATGAAATTAAAGAAAACGATATATGAATATTGCCGAGACCTGAAAATAAATATCACGCTAAATGCAATGGTATACCACAATTATTTTGCAGACCCCAACTAATGCATCTCCTAAAACAATGAGTGTAGTTGTTCCTACTAGACTTTTACTACTATAAGTAAATCGCCCGTGTAATCATTCTAGCGGTTCAAATATGAAAGGATAGACACATATGTCACATGACACCAAGAGCAACTATTATCGCCCATAAAGGAGGAGAAAAGAGAGGCGGTCACTAAAAAAAGATATACCCACAATGTCGTAAGAAGCAGAGACAGAAGGAAAATAAAATAAAATTAAAAAAAACAGACGTAACAAGTAAATAAGATATTTTGAATGTTTAGTAAAATTTTTAAAAGCAGCTACAGTGACTCCTAATTGAACAGCTATCTATCTCATTTTATTCATTATCAATCAATCTCATTATTTCTGTATCCTAGATAATACGTTATTCTGTAGATGGTGAGGAGGTTCGAATTTTGGTTTGGTTTGTTTGGATTTTACGGCATATCAACCATTGTTTGGGTTATTTTATGTCGAAGAGATTGTTTTTTATTCATTCTTGTTTGGATATTCAAAATTTTAGTTATTCATTCTTATTGGTTATTCAAAATTCTTTTAAAACTCATTTTTTATCTATTTAACCCATAGATGGAACCATAACAAGTACTACCAATACCGGTTAGAGTCTACCTGGGAGTAATGACGATGAAGGGATATTCCATATTCGCCAGAGCTCCAGAATTTGAACTTCCCCATTAAATGCAGTTTAACGTCAAAGCCAATCCATAAGATCCCCAACCAATGCTTTCTAGCACATATGATAAAAAGGGTAGGGAATTTTCCATAAAGGCAATAAGGTTGGGCCAATCATATAGGTGCTAAGGCTTGATGTGACCTGCCGATTGACCCGGCTAGTTAAATTCTGGACCTCTGAGGAGTGTGGAGGTCTACTCTGACCCGGAGTGGTAGTACCTATTTATGTGTTAAATAGATCAAAAATTAATTTTAAAATAAATTGGAATGCCTCACAAAAATGAATAAAACGAAAAACGTCTTCGGAATAACAGAGCATCATATTCGAACCAGTTTCGTTCGGGAATTTTCTGAATTCGGTTGACTAAATTAATCGTATCGAATCAAATCAAATTAATATTTTCAAAATAATTTTGGGACTAACATCAAGTTTCCTTCAAAAAGTTTTCTTTTTTAGAATAGCTGCAATGTGGAACTCTCGATTTTTTTTCTCCACCATCTACCTCTCTCTTTCCCCCCTCAAAACATTTCATTCCACCCTCCCCTCTCTCTCTTCAAAATATTTCGCTCCTTTCCCTTTGTTTATTTCTTGCGTGTTGCTTTTTTTTACTGTATAATATAATGTTCGCCTCTTTAAACCCAAGGTTAACAAGTGCACAATGCTTTTTATCCTTTATTTAAATCCTTTTGTTAAGTTTTTACTAGTTGAAGTTTTTTATAAATCTCTTTTGATCTTTTATGAATTCTATTATTACAACTTTTTATTTGTTTCATGGTTGTTGTACCGTAGCTAGCTATATCAGCCTGTTTATCTATTCCAGTCTATTCATATCTATATCCATCGCAGTCCACTCATATCTATATGTATCAATCCCAGTCTATTCATCCATCTATCTATCCCAGTCTATTCATCTATCTATCTATCTATCTATCTATCCCAGTCTATTCATCTATCTATCTATCTATCTATCCAGTCTATTCATCTATCTATCTATCTATCTATCTATCCCAGTCTATTCATCTATCTATCTATCTATCCCAGTCTATTCACTATTCATCTATGTATCCCATTCTATTTATCCATCTATCCATCCCAGTCTATTCATCTATCTATCAATCCCAGTCTATTCATCTATCAATCCCAGTCTATTCATCTACCTATCTATCCATCTGTCTGTGCATATCAATCTATTATTCCATCTCAGTCTGTTTATCTATTTGCTTTGCCGCAGAGGCCAATTCGATACGATCAAAAACTATAAATATGCAAATGAATAAGTTTAATATTCCCAAAAGTATGAAATTTAAAACACCCTAAAAAATGAAAAGCACATGATAGCGAGATTTTATTAGAGAATAACATTTAAAATACCCTAATATTGAAAATAAGACACTTTCCAATCTCATTTGCAACTGAAGAATATTTTGTGAGGAGGATTATTTTTTACATCCCCAAATTCTCGATGTAACGCAGATAACTATGAAATCCTAATTAAAATATTTCCTACCAAATAGAACTATCATGGACATTAGTTATTCCCACACACAAAAACATAATATTACGTTTGAATTCTTTAGATACTCCCAGGTTTACTCTGATCCGGATTTATAGTACTATTAGGGTCCGATCTATGATTCAAATATATCTAGGCACAGATATCAGATTTTTAATCATATAAAATATTAGATTAAATAAGAAAGAAAATGAAACTAAATAAGAACGCATATTAAAAAGATGAAAAAAGAGGAGGAATAATCCAGGAATTTAACAGCTTGGACGCTAGATCATTAATCCCGGCTTTCATTGCTAAATTTTCTTAATTTAGCTATTTAACTTAATTAAAAAATAAACGAAGATAATTTTCCTCCTCTTCATCAAAATAAAACCAAGCAATTAGAAATCAATAATACTAAGCAAATATTTATCAGAATCAATTTTTTTAATGATCAATATGCAAATTAGCCTTCCAGTTCGCACTGTAAACAACTAATTACTTGTAAATGAATACAATTGTATGTTATTTGTTCATAAGTCCAACAATATAAAACAATTTGTTAATAATTGAGATTAAACTAAAGGCAAAATCATAAAGTATATGACGTAAGTAACCAAGTGACATTTGAAGTCGGCGGTAACGTAGTTACAGTCCCAGACAAACAGATACAAAATCTCCATTATAATAAGAATATTCGTTACTCGAAATTATATAATTGTAAATTATTAATATTTGATAATTGCTCGAGAAATCGTATAAGAAACCGTATAACTGTGAGCAAACATAATATTGATAGAGATAGTTACGTGAAACCATATTATTGGGTGTAAATCATCTATGTTTAATATGTTAGCACCTTCTTACGTGAGCCACACTGTTATCACCTCAAATGAATAATGGACATTCCGTTTTGATTTATAAAATATGAATGCATGTGTTCGAAGTATACGTTGTACGACTATATTTACACCTTATTAGTTAACGGTTTTAACGATATGTTAGCAACGTCCGGGGGTCGTGTTGAGGGATTACTTTTCAATGGTATTGATTATGCTTATGTTTATATATTTAGTAAGATTTGTTTCTCTAAAGAAGAACAGAATGTCAGCTATGTTGACATTTTCAAATAGATCTTTTACAATATCTTAGTTGAAAAGGCGTTTTCAGAAGAGAGTGAAAACTCCACATTCTACGAGGAACTGTTTAACAGTGCAGGTGATTAATATGTTTCACACTGTGGTTGTTGTGTTTGTTTCGGTATAAAGGAAGTGCGTATGTCTTGTGCGACTAATGCGTAATCGGGATACAATGTTCCTTTCTAAAAGTTGGACTCCAATCTTCTAAAGTGGGATTCATTAAGAAAGGTTTATTGTGGATTTTGTTATTCCAAGGGCATTAGCACAAAGTGAGTGCAGTTACGTTCAGTATTTGAACTCTGATCACCAGTTCTACCATTACGCTAAGGACGACTTTTGTTTAATAATTAAAAATCGAGAGCAATATAAGCCATTAGGTTCTCGCTTTCATTCGGAGACTCTAGTTGCATGGCTGCCAGACTTGTTCCTGGTACAGCCTTGCGTTCAATGCAAATCCTAGCGTGTATAAAAGATAAAAGTCGCACATTTGCTAGAGTGATAAAACTTCGGAACGAAACGAAGAAGTAAAAACATTGTCAATGCACCATTGGGTAAGCCATGGAATCAGAATCCAAGAGGAACGAGAGAAAAAGATAAGACCCGCAAAGCGACGGAATTTAGGAACTGGGGCTGGAAAGGATGAACGGTGTTATTGTGATTGAAGGAAACAGGGATAATGGTGATCATAGCCAAGGTCTCTTTTACAATCAGGAATTCGAGAATAGTGGTAATACACTGGTCCTTTGAGGGGAAGTGCTCGTAGCGTAGTAACTGACATGCTTCACTACAAAATTGCAGTAAGCGAGTTCGAAGTGTGTTAGCTCCGTTATAAAAAATATATATAACCAGCCAGGAGAGGCTTATGGCGTAGTGGATAAGGACATACATCTTAGTAAGCGAGTTCAATCTCAAGTCCCGCTATTACGTTCATTTTCGAATTAATATCTTCGGAAAAATTATAAACCCCTCATCGCCCAACTGTGGCTTCAATAGTACTACTAATGTTCTTCTACAAGAATGGCTTTGGAATTAAAGGTTGATTTCCTTTCAAATAAGGAACACAAACAAAACCGGTTCGTTTGTATTCAGCGATCGACTGTTTCTTAGTCCCCTCTTCCACACGGATACTAACATCCGGAGCTCTCCAAATTCCTACTAAAAGATTGCATAGAATTTTGATTATAATCTACATACAATCTCCCGATGTATATCGCTTGGAGATTTTATGAGCACAGCATGTAGGCACTTGTATATCGTTAGTAAAAATGCATAGCTATTAGTGCTGACTGTGTGGGGAAAAAATGGGGTTTTCTTGCTGAAAACATCTATTCAACGGTCTAATTGTATTCTTCTTGTTATTTTCAGAAAAATAAAGAGGAAATACTTCAGGGGAATCCTATATATATATATATATAACATAAACAAACATCTGTCCTGCCTATTTTTCTCCGTTTCTGAAGATGCTGTAACAAGCTAAGCTTGTTGCACTGGAAATTAATTATTACATGAAGCAAATTTAAATTATTTTCCTTCATTATATATACTAGCAATATATGCACCCTCCGGGTGCAAGTATTTAGTTTTAATGTAATAAATATTGTATTAAATTAGAAAGGCTAATGAAACTAATAAGAATACCAGAGGGAGTATAATAAAAATTGAAACTTACTCTTCCATCACTCTCGTCTTTCATTGTTATTTTTTCTAATTTAAGTATTTAGTTAAAAGAGGAAGTAAAGAATAAAATGACAGTTATTTTATCTTGTTAATGGATTTCATTTAAGATTCATTAAAGAAATGTTTGCTTTATATTCATTAAAATAAAACCAAACAGTTAGAAATCAATAATACTAAGCACATATTTATTAAATTCGATTTTTTAATATTAATATGCAAATTAGCCTTCCCGTTCACACTGTAAACCGCTATTTGTTGTATATATAATATAATTGCATGTTGTCAGTATGTAGACATAGTTAACAGTATTAATAATGTAAGACAATTTTATTAATAATTGAGGTTTGAATAAATCATGGAGAATCTGATGTCAATAATTAAGAGAATTGTGACTTGAGTCGTAATATAGTTTCGGTTACAGACAGAAAAAACACAATCTCCATTATAATAAGATATATATATATATATATATATATAATGTTTACTATTTTAGGAAATTGACTCGGCGACCCAAGATCGAATTCTGGATGAGGCTGTTTGCATTTCAAATAGCGGTAATAGCTCTCGGAAAAGTATGCATCCAACTATTCTCCCCCCAGCCGTGGAATAATAGTACTGGCACTGGACTTCTTAAACTTGGTTAGGCAACCAGTCTAGAAGAAGGAAAACTTTGAACCCAAAGACTCTAAACTCCGTCATATTCTACGCGTGGAGTGGGTTTATGTATTATATATATATATATATATATATTCCGCCTATCCTCCTTCCTCTATAACCCACCCCTTCTCACAACTTGTGCCCTCCCTCCCACATAAAATCACTACTGCAAAGCTCGCTCGAACCACTACCATTCCTACAACCTCCTACTACCAATGGTTATTACCTCCCACTTCTAATTCCTTGCTACTACTCGCTCTCGTTAAAAACGAGACACGAAATCATACCATCGTTTCCCACCTGAGGATGGCAAATTGTATTGCCGAAAGCGCTCGTTTTGAAACCTTTGGGGGACTGTTATACCAGTTACACCCCGACACCAGAAAGATGGCCCGAAAGAGAGACCTCTCCGCCTGGGTAGGGTGTGATAAATGGTCATTATGTATATATTTCTGTAGAGATTTGTGTAGACTAACACCTGACCATACTCTGATCAGTCTACTCAAAACCTACATGGCGCTGCGAATAGCAATGTAACCTGCAGATTGGGAAGCAGATTTAACTTGCAACTGAACAGTCTACCCAAATATCTACAATATATTGTAGTAATTCTATATGCATATCCACATCACAATCTCTTGTCATTTAATATATAATTAAGATAACTTTAATTACCTATGATATTGTATAATCTAAGAGTAATCTAATACAGAATCTCTTATAAAAAGTTAGTTTAGATAATGATTAGTTTAGATACTGCTAAATTATATTTTAATGTATTATCACAAGACCACTTAGGCTCTCGGACATTCTACATTATAATCTTTTTTTAAATTTTTTCTCTTTGCACTATTTACTATATTAATTTATTTTTCCTTATATATAAGTTCACATATAATTAAATTTTCCTTTAATCTTTTTTTTTTTCAAAACATTTTGTAAATTAGAATTTATATTGATGCTAAATATTTTCTATATTAAAATGTCTTCAAAATCCGCCATTTTCCAAACAGGATATGATCAACAATATTTGCTACATCCGAGATCTCATGCTACTATCAATTTCTTTTAAAATCATCCAGACAAATAAGTTGGGTTAAATGTATTCTTAAGTGTTAGATTTCTATTTTTTCTTAATACTTCGAAAAATTCAGTACATTTATTTCAATTGCTTATGTTTACTGACATATTTTCATTATATATGACCTCCCAACAAAATTGTTTTATCCTTTCACTTTCTTTCCCTATATATATATATATATATATATATATATATATATATATATATGGGGAAAAATAAGTAAAGAAAAGAAATGTAGATGGATAAAAATGAATTTTATCGATATCACTTTTAATCGATATCACTTACACATGTGTTTCGGTCTGTTTATCAAAATGTGTACGGATTTACGTTATTATTATTATTATTAAAATAATCAGATGGAGTTGAAATGATGATGATAATATTAATAGGAAAAATGTTCCGTACACAGAGAGATTTTGACGACCGTCATCAGAGTGGTATTTTGATTTTTTTTTAAATAATAATAATAATAACGTAAATCCGTATACATTTTGATAAACAGACCGAAACACATGTGTAACTGATATCGATTAAAAGTGATATCGATGAAATTCATTTTTATCCATCTATATTTCTTTTCTTTACTCATTTTTTCCTTATATTGTCGGATTCATTTCCCATTTTCACACACACACACACACACATATATATATATTTAGCTTAAAAGCCACCCTGTTGGGAGACAATTAAGCTAGCTCTTATGGAGGGTTCTTCACTGGGACTTTACTCCCACAATTACATTGAGGACATTAAAATTTATTAACCGTGAATACCTTTTAAACAATTAATTGTTTTCACTAAAACTATGATATGATTTATCTAATTGGGACTTATTGCAAAGTTTCATGGTAAACACCATTTTTAGATTTTTTCTTTAGCTTGTTTCCATTTCCAACTCTTGAACAACCTGCATATATTATGTACAGATTGCTTTTTGCGAAGCATACTGCTGCCGTATGTAATAGGCAACAATAAACTACAGAAGAACTAAAAATTGATCGCGGCATTTAAATATTGCATTAATATTCTACTTATCAATAATTATTCTGCTGTCACTTAATTTAAAGATAATTTAATATACATAGGTTTTTACATTCCGTACAAACAATTATTTCTATTTCATGGGTGACTTTCGTTGGATTTTAGAATTAATTTAAATTATTCCCAAATTTATTTTCAAGTTATTTAAAATTCCTAAACAAATTCGTCGCAAAACATCGCCGAAAACAATCGCAGTAATTAAAACTTGGAAATCCATAATTTCAGGACTGCGAATACGGATTCAAACTGGCATGTTTTTAATCTGCTCACGGGGTTGGTCTGATTCCAAAATGGTATGATGTGTTGGGCTACAGCCTCTAAGAGTAAAGCTGAAAAAATATGACACACTGACACACAGGCATTCGTTATTTTATTATTAGAGATATATGGGATTGTTTAGTGTCATCTTATCGAAATGATTATATATAATTCATTGGATAGGTAATGTTATTTGACAGAAACACTCGAAGGCAGCAATCTAGTGGCATCTTTACTAAGTGATGCTCTCTTTCTACGTATATCTCTTTCGTTCTCTTTGTCTACTTGTATACCACATTCCAAAATGATAGTCAACAATGTCATTCCCCGTATATCTTACAATATATCTATGTCATACACCCACATTCCAATGATTTCTTCTCTATCTATCAATCAGTCCATATCTACTCGCTTGGTATCCGAGTTCCGCTCGCATTCAGCTAAAAAGTTCTGCAGGTTTGGGGTTTTGTGGCCAATACTGCATAACTGTGAAATGCTGAGGACTAAGACTTGCGTTCTTACCAAATGATAAAAATCTTCTTTGGGGGTGTTCAAAACCGCACTGCTTTTATCTCTTCTGTCTTTTACATTAATCATTATGATGGCGTTATCTGAGGCTGCTATTAACAGCGATACCATTTCTCTATTTAGGTTTCATCTTCACAACCATGTCTTGGTTATCCAGTAACTGATTTCCCTAGCCCTATCGGCTATGGTTTTAGAAAACGCCAACGGCACTTCTGCAGAGGGTAAGATCCCCGACACAAAATGGGGCTACCTGTTGGCTGTAGATGGCAACCCGTGATGCTTAAGGACGGAATCCTGGTGGCTACGCGCAGGCACTTGTATATCGTTAGCGAAAATGCATAGCTGTATGGGAAAATAGTGTTTGTTGCAATTGTATATTTTTTTTACTTACCTATATTATATAAATTGACCTTGTGTCGTATCCTGCTCGTGCGGAGGGGTTGGTAAATATATATATTATATAATGGTTTTAAGATGGTCATTATTAAAATATAGAATGTAGAGTCGTGTTTATGATAATATTTCTTATTCAAAAGAAAATTTTATTTGTTTTTATTGTTGATTCACAACGTTTGGTTGGTTGATTAGATTTTACGTCATGTCAACCCTTGTTGGGCCATTTTATGCCGAAGACGTTTTGCTTTATTCGTTTTTGATGATAAATCAATTTTTAAAACTTTTTTAAACTCAGTTTTTCCAACGCATAAATGAGATCCTAAAAGGTACTTGACACTCCAGATAACAGTGAACCTAGGAGTAATGGTGATGAAGGAGTACTTCACACTCCCCAGAGTTCCAAATTGAAAGTTCACCATTGCCTAGGACCGTCAGCCACCGCCTTCTAGCACATATATGATAAAAAGAGTTGAGAGCTTGTCATAACGGAAATAGGGTCAGGATAATGATATTTGATATTTGCTAGTGCTTGACATGGCCAATCGATTGGTCGGGGTTGCTCTCCAGCCTCCCGTCTACCCTAAGTAAGGTCAAAAATGGAGTGTTGCAAGTCATAGCTCAGCCACTAAGATTCCGTTTTTAAGCAGCAAGGGTCACCAACCACAACCAAGAAGGGGGAATTTTATGCCTGTGCAGTGTTGTATTCTTCTGTCTCAGCCGACAGACCGATATTCACAACGGATTATGGCCATCTTTAAACCGAACTTGGTATAAGGAAAACGGCTTCATGTTTGTTCGGAGATCTCACATACATTCCAAAATCCCTAAATTTTTAAAAATATTTTAAATGAATATTTAATTTTATTATTTTAGAGGCTTGGGGAGGCAGTATTAACCTCAATATTATAAATATGGGATTTTAAGCTTTTTTAAAAAATATCTTTTCTTTGGCAGGCCAACCGTTAAGATTAAATAAATTCCCTCTTAGCAGTTCGTCACGTGTCCGAGACTGAGAGGGTATAGGGAGCTATAAAATAATCTGGCTCGCGTAACGATTGCCAATATAGTGGGTAAGCGCTGTGATATGAACAATCTTTTAAGGTATGGGAGACAGTAAGGCATAGAACGTGAAAGACTAAAAAATAAAGACTAAGCAGAATCTCAATGTATAATTGAAAACCTTTTCAAGGATAATCTGAATTTCAAAACATCTTAAAATCCGGCACAGAATTATCGGAGTCTTAATGATACGGACAATTTAATGATATTTGATAAGCTTGTTAGTTTTTTTTTTTTTTTTTGTTTAACGGCATATCAACACCTTTATGGGTTATTCAATGTGAAAATTTGGTTTTGTTTCATAAGTATATTTTCAATGTTCCATTGCCTTATTTTAAATAAAACTTTATTTTTATAATCATTTTTTGCACTGTTATTTAATATGAACTGGTGTTCGAACTCGCTAACTAAAACGTCGCTATCCAGCACGTTAGCCACTAAACCTTAGCTAATCCCCTACATATACTTATAGACACAGATATATATTTATGAACCCACACAAAAAACGGGTATATATATTCGCACATTCTTTCTTTTACTCTCTCTCTCTATATATATATATATATATATATATATATATAGTCATACTAATTTACTAAGCTTAGATTCGCACAAGCCAGATATTTAAGGACCATTTGAGAATTGAACTCTTTATCCATGATTTTGTTTTGGTTTCATTCAATGACATATCAAAAGTTTTGTTTTTATAATGCCAAAGCTATCAGTGTAGAAGAATAGTGGTATTATTTAACTCATAGCTTGGGGGGGGGGGGTAAGGAGTTCACACTTTTACCCACAGTATTAGTTAGAATGTAAACGTAATAGCACGACTAGAGTTCGAACTCACTATTTCGATGTCGCAGTTCAACACGTTATGCATTAATCCCAGGTAAATTTAATAATTTAGAAGTATTCTTTTCAGAACAATGTGTTCAGTGTCATAAGAGGAAATCTAGAGAGAGAGAGAGAGAGGGGGGGAGACGGACAGACATGCAAAATAAGAAAGAGAAGAAAAAAGACAGAAAAGAAGGTAAAGCATTATGAGCAGAGATAGATAGATAGCTGGCTGGTGATGTAATTGTTAACGAGCTAGATTTGCAGACCATTGATAACGAGTTCGATTCTCACTCGGCAACACATACTTCTGTTCTTGTACCATATCTAAGCTAAGCTCAGTAAATAACTATAAATGATTAGAAATATATTTTAAAAATGAAATATTGAAAACTAGGCATTTTCTCGCCAATGCGATTTTCAGAATTGGTATGAAGTTGGCATTGGCGAGAAATTGTCATTAATAGGCGTCATTGAGTTCATGTCTACGCTACCTTAACTTAGATATAAATGCTCTATCAATTATATTAAGCACTGTTTATATATATAATATGATATATATATAGTGCCCATATTATCTATCTATCTTTATATGTGCGTGTGTGTGTGTGTGTGGAAATAAATCCGACAGTATGTAGAAAATAGATTATTCCAAAAAGAGAAAGTTATTCAAGATGGTGAAGTCGAGAGTAAAATGTTTCGGATTTTATCAAATCTTTATCATTTAACTGGGATAGAAACATGTTGCCTGAACTGTGGTGGATATCTTTTCAAAATAAAACGAGAGATGACAAAGTGTACAGAGAAAAATGAAATACTTTTAATATTACTGAGGTGTATAACTTAATTACGTATGTATCTGTTAGTTTTCGTTTCCTACTACTTTTTCTAACATTTTGATTTATTATATAAATTGATTATGAACAAATAAAGTGTAATAAAAATGAAAATATGTCACATTTAAAACGCTCTCAATTTGTATCAATCACGTCATTTCTTTAAATTTACCTATACACTTCTCCATCTGTTTTTATTTTTTTCAAAGCTATCCATCACTGTTCAGACAACACTGTTCTCATTCTAATGCCCTGATGAATCTTTAATTACAGCCGAAACATTTTAACGTCGACTTCACCACTAGAACAATTTATCTTTTTGGTATACTTTGTTTTATATATATATTATATAAGAGAGAGAGAGAGAGAGAGAGAGAGAGAGAGGGGGGGAAAGCTATACTGGTGACGTTGCAGTTATGAAGCTCTGGGGAGTGTGGAGTACCCCTTTCTTGCTATTACTCTCCTAGCCACTGTTAGGGTCCCATCTAGGAGTTAAATAGATCTGCTCTCAAGTTAATGAAAATTATTTCTAATAATCTAGATAAACATGAGTTTAATGAAAATTATTCATCCCAGTTTATGAAACGAAACCAAACAAAAATAATTACTGTCTATCCACTTACAAATCATATATACAAAAAAATTGGCTTTAATAACCCACAAGTGTTGATATGTCATTAAATTACTAACCAACTGACCCTTTTATGGAATTGGTAATTCTTGGTAGTCGTGAAATTATTTGGCACCCAGTTCATGTCCTGTGTTTTGTGCGAAGATGATTTCAGAAATTAGCTACGTACAGACACATTTGGAATTGAACCTGACAGGAAGTAGAATATTTTTTAGTCAGATGTGGAAATCTGTCGAATTTCTTCATTTTGTTTTTGCGAAAAGAACAAAGAAATTCTAAAAAAAAAATGGGGGAAAGAAAAGAAAAAGGAATAAGGAAGAAAAAATGATAATCCGGAGAAGGCAGATAGACAAGGTTCGAAGGAAGAAATTTAAAAAGGCAAAACCAAGAAGGAATTCAGAATAAAAACAAACGGTTAGAAATAATTGGAATTCTTAAAATGGAGTAAAATAATCCCTTAAAGAGAATGAAAAGGACAAAGATTGAACAGGAACTAGCGTAAAAAGAAATATATATATATGTGTGTGTGTGTGTGTGTGTGTGTGTGTGTGTGTAGAGAGAGAGAGATTCAGAAAGTTAAGCATGAAATAAAGAAGGAAAGGTAACAAAAATAAATACCCTAAGAGACTGAATTAGATAAAATGGATATAAAAAGGTGATATATGGCGAAGTCAAAAGACAAACAAAAGACAGAAAATAAAATAAATAAATAGATAGAAGAAGCCACAAAGGGGAAAAGAAATAAAAAAGAAACGATTATAAGGAATAAAGTGTAGCAAAGAAAGAAAGAAAGGGGAAGAAATTAAAGAAAGAAAAAAAAACATTGTGTAATAAAATAAGGGGAAATGCGTATTAGATAAAAAAGGAAAAATAAAATTCTAAAGAAAGAAAAACTGAATACAAGGAATAAATGATAGCAAAGAAAAGAAAGACAAATCGACAGAAAGAAATGGAAACCAAATTAATTCTTTGCCAACCAAATTTTCCCTAAGGCTGTACCGAATTTTTTTGTTATTTTTTACCTGTATGATGGGATATTTCAAAGTTCACTATCTATTCACCTCAGAATTCTTTTTATTCAAATAAAGTCCTATAATTGTAAACTGTGTCCCTTTTCAATGTAAACAAATGACATATGCAAAAGTCGCTGCCAACCGGTTACGGTAGGATCGCAGTGATGGGAAAACCACTGTGAGCAGCTTAAAGTAGGCAAAGATTTAAAGATAGAACACATTGTATAGAGGGAAAATGAATATTAGAGAAAAATACAAGGAAAGAACGAAAGGGAGACAACATTAAAGAAAGATAATAAAGAACAATGTAGTAAATTAGAAAAATGCGTATTAGAGAAAAAAACCAAAAAAGACAGGAAGAAACAAAAGGTAAACACAAGGAATAAATGGTAACAAAGACAAAAAGACAGAAAGAGAAACAAAATTAAAGAAAGATAAAAAAACCAGTGTAGTAAATTAGGGAAAATGCGTATTGTAGAAAAAATAAAATGAATTTTTTAAAGAAAGGAAAGAACGAAAGAGAGATAAATAATAAAAAAGATATGTTCAATAAAAGAAAGAAAATCGTTAAGAAAGAAAGGAAACTAACATGTTAAATAAAAAGAAAGAAAAAATAACAAAAATCGTAAAGAAAGAAAAAACCAAACGTAGTAAATAAGGAATAACGTATAGCAAAGAAAGACAAAATATTAAGGAACAAAAGGGAAACAAGATAATGAGAAAAAGAGAAAAGAAGGAAACATACATATTGAATAAATAAAGAAAGAAAAAGAAAATCCTAAAAAAAGAAAATACGAGTGTAGTAAATAAGGGATAACCTAGAGAAAATAAAGTCCGTGGTGTGTCCTATTGTCGGTAATAGCCGGACAATAAGTGAATGTACCCCTTTTTCACTAGTACTAGACCATGTAGATTTTTTGCATCTGAGGTGGAGCACCATACCTACAATCAGCTACCCCACTTTACTGCACAAATCTAAGCTGTGCGACTTATCAGCTGGGTTGGCGAGGGCCGCTTTCAAACTCGGGGTCTTGTGGTTCGAGACAGATGCTCAACCGAATGAGCTAAAACGAATATCGTATGGAAAAAAGAGACAAAATAGGGAAATGTAGCCAATAAAAGTCACAGTGGAATGAAAGCTACGTATTGTATAATAAGTGAGCGAGAGAGAGAGAGAATTTTTACTAAATTCAAAAATAAACTAAAAAAAGTATATACGAAAGTATTGAAAGACGAGAAGAGATTGAAAATACTAAAACTGGAAACGAAACGAAAAATAGAAATCATTGAAGAGATAGAATATTGTGGGAAGGAAAGAAGAAAAAGAAGACATGCAAAAAGAAAGAAAGGAAAATACTGTTTAAAATGGAGAGAGAGAGAGAGAGAGAGAGAGAGAGAGAGAGAGAGAGAGAGATTATTGAAGCGATACAAGACAGATTGTGGGAAGGGAAGAAGAAAAAAGACGTAGAGATAGATAGATAGATAGATAGAGAGAGAGAGAGAGAGAGAGAGAGATTATTGAAGCGATACAAGACAGATTGTGGGAAGGGAAGAAGAAAAAAGACGTAGAGAGAGAGAGAGAGAGAGAAAGAGAAAGAGAATGAGTCTAAGCTGCGAGCAATAAAAAAGGAAGAGGTCCTAAAGTGAACGGGAAAGAAGAAAGAGAGGATCAGAGAAAATAATCTACCGTCGCTATGACGAGAAACATTTAAATCCTATTTGGTGACATGTTTGTCTGGCAAGTAATGAAGACGATGAGTGAAAAATGTAGATAAGATACTTCATAAAAATAGAAACATTGATAAATACAAGAACAGATAAAAGAAAAAAATACCCCCGCATAAAAATCAAAAAGACAAAAAAAAACAACAACAACAAAAAACAATGACCTTTAAAACGAGGAAGAAAAAAAGAGTGAAAAGCCGTAGGGATCCCCACACACAAAAAAAAAATGTTTGTTTCACGTAAGAATACATTTTCCTTCTATTTCTATTCTATTTATGTTCCCCTGCGAGTGTACTCTTCTGTTATAGTAGTTTCTGAGACCGGTTTAGCTCATTCAATAGAACATCCGTCTAGGAACCACAAGTTTCCGGGTTCGACAGCGGCACTGGCGAATTCAGCGCATGAATAGCACAGAGAAACCACAAGGTTTTTAGTTCGATACCGACCCTCGCCAACTCAGCGTATGAGTAGCACAGGGACCTGTGCGATAAAAAGTAAGAAGCTGGTGGTAGGTGTGACGCTCCACCTCAGACGCAAAAACAATCTCTTGGTCTAATTGGCTGATACCGACTTTAGGCTACCCCGACGACTTTACTTTTTACTTGGATCTGTGCAGTAAAGTGGAGAGTTGATATTAGGTGTGCCTCTCCACCTCATACACAAAACAATTTCGATGGTTTAGCGCTAGTGAAAAGGAAATAGACTTCCTCGCTGTCCGGCCGATACCGGTGACGATAGGCCACTTCGACGACTTTGCTTTTTTCCTGTTTAAAGTCTATCGTCTTAGAAATGGACACGGTGGCTCAACTTCAATTCCTAGACGGGGCTGATTAAATTTCAAATTCATTAATACTCTTGGGTAAGGTATGAATTCAACTATTCTCACTTCAGCTATGTGTAAAGGATAGTTAGACTAGGCTCTTTGCCTATCAGATTTCACCCACGGTTGTACCAAATTTTCTTGGTATTTTTTTACCTGTATGACGGGGTATTTTAAAGTTCACTATCTATTCACGTCAGAACTCATTCTATTCAAATAAAGTCCTATTGTTATTGTAATCTGAGTGAGTTTTCAGTGTAAACAGATGGAATTTGTGAGACCCGCTGCCAGCGGCTTACGATAGGGTTACAATGGTGATAGAGCCGATGTGAGTTGTTTAAAAGTAGGCAAAAAGTTGGTACGACAAGTAGAGTAGGAGAAGGAAAACTAAATTAAAACCTGTAAAAACAGCTTAAAAGTTAATCTTGTGCCACGTCCTGCTCGTGACGGAGGGGTTGGTAAATACATTCTCTGGTGTAACGGTTATCGAAGAGCCGAGATCAGATTCCTGACGAAATATTTTATGTTTCAGTTTGTGCTAATGCCCTTTGAATCCACCGCTCTTGGACAGTTAAGAGCCCATAGTAATAAGGACTTTGTTTTCTTGGTAGGGAAACTGTGTCTGTCGGCGGGGCTTAGCATGCGCTAAGTGCATCCCCCTGCAGAGGGTAAGACCTCCCAAAATGATATCCTGTATACGACACTAAACTGCATCTAATGGTGAGGCCCCAAATTTCGAAGATTCAGGGAGCGTGGAGTACTCCGTTTCCGTTATTGCCAGGTCCAATCTATGTGGTAGTACTGTTAGTGTAATATCTCTGGGTCAAATAGATGTATTTCCAAATTATTCCCATTGGATAGAACTGTGGGCAAAATAAACCTTAAGAAACTACGAGAAAAATGTAAATATGAACGTAATGTCCCTTGGTGGGTTGGCGGGTCGTTAAGAATCAATCAAAGTAGAATAAAAAAGGATACATAAAAATAAATACAGTTAAAAAAAAAGTATTTCACATTAGAAGATTATCAAGCCTCAAAAATTCTAAAAAACAAAACATGATTTTAACAACACAAAAAATGTAAATATGAACGCACAATGAACGTAATTTGGAGGTGCTCGTCTGTAATGGTTATCGTCGTAAGAAATGGACATGGTGACACGAGATCAAATCATGGTGAGTCTGGTTGCATTTCACTCAGCTTTAATACCTTTGGGAAAGGTATTCATCCAACTAATCGCCCTCCAGCTATGATGGGGACGTTTCTAAGTCTACAAGACGATTTTTATCAGTGCTGAAGTCTGGATAGTTATGATTCTCCCCCACCTCCCCATGAATACATCGTCTGTTTTCTATTCTAGGTTTTTGGGGTAACATGAAGGCAAAATAAATAAATAAATAAATAAAATAAAATAAAATAGAAAATGAAGGTATTTACCAATTTTTTAATATTTTTTCTTCCTTCATGTTACCCCACCATTTTGCTTGATTGAATCTCTCTTTTACCCATTTGATTTACATTGTGACTTTTAAACGATCTACAGGTCGTTACTTTTGACAAAGCACCGGTCGAAAGGGCCGTTTCCATTTTCTCTTACTTTTCGAAAAATAAGAATTTTGCTGATCAATAAAGTATGTTATTTTTTCAAAATCTTATATATATATATATATATATATATATATATATATATAAACCCCTTCGCACGACTAGGATGTAACACATGGTCAGTTTAAGTGGGTTTAACAGGTTTAAATTCAATTTTTTTCCTATACTAGTGGCCTACGCAAGGTTAAAGAGCCCAGTATTTAGCCATAGCTGAAAGGGTAAAAGTTGGATTCATACTTTTCCCAAGGGTATAAGCGCTATGTGAAATGCAAACATCCATGTCCAGTACAGGATTTTAACTAGTTCGCCGTTTCTATTTCTTACAATGATAACAATTACACCCCGAACCTCGGGATTATATGGGATATATTTATATCTGAGAGATTTAGAAAATAATATTCTAATTATATTTAAATGTTTTGAGGTATTACATACAAATTATGTAAGCATATTTATCTCTAACCAAATTGTCAAGTGAATATGATATCAGCTAATGGATATAAAAAAACTCATAACAAACTTTGAACAACTGATACGGAGAAGGTAGAGCGATATCATAAATTCCAGACATTTTTTGCGTTTGAGTGATGCGACTTTTTTCTTTAAATGCCGCATGTGAAATAATTGTCAACTGCATCTCTTTGGATTTCTTTGAATTAATTGCAAAGGATTAGATTACTAACGGATTAACTTGTGGAGAGATAAAGATTAATGTGAATAATCCCTTATTTAAAAAAATAAAAATAAAGGCAATTAATTCTTTTGAAGCGTCGGCCACGTTGAATATTATGTTTTGAAGTAAATCTCAATATCTCTCACTATATATATATGATAAATAATTGCTTTATTTATCTATTTTAAAGGGGGATTATACACATATAGACAAATTTACTGACATACAAACAGAAAAACATAGACATACACACAGAGATATCATATACATATGTCTTCTCATTTATATTCTGTTCATTTAAGAAAAACAATTTCGATATAGATTTTACTAAGATCCACTTCTAAGTAACATATAAATAAAATTATTTTAACTTATCAATATTCTCCTTAAGTCATCAATACTTTTTATTAAAGAATTATATCTTTCTTTCCCCAAACCCATCATAATCGCGTCATGTCGACTGCACCGATTCCCGTGACTCTCTCGCCATAGGTCCCTAGCGGTAGTCAATTAGATGGCAACTACACTAGGATACTGTGAACCGTCCTGAAGCAGTACCCCACAAAAGGCAGCTGTACTGCCATTTACCTCTTATCACGCAAACCATCCAAGCTAGAGAAACAAGACATACCGGAGACTGCTAAAGAAGCAAGTCCTTTTGTGTACACCTACACATGAACACACCAATGTAGGCCGACCAGCAAAACAAAAAACACAAATCAATCAGCTCTGTGCATATTCTGGGTGCCAGGAGCGATGATCCCCCTTGACAAATAAATTTCAATTTATGAATATAAAATGCAAGTCTATTTGGTTGGTTGATTTTACGGCATGTCAAACCTTTTTAGGTTATTTTATGCCGAATAAGTTTTGTTTTATTCATTCTTGATGGAACTCAATTTTTTAATTTTTTTTTTTACAATTTAAAAAATATTTTTACAATTTAAAAAAATATTTTTACAATTTAAAAAAATATTTTTTTACAATTTTTAAAAATATTTTTAACAATTTTTAAAATATTTTACAATTTTTTAAAATATCTTTACAATTTTTTTAAATATTTTTACAATTTTAAAATATTTTTACAATTTTTTAAAATATTTTTACAATTTAAAAAATATTTTTACAATTTTTAAAAAATATTTTTACAATTTTTTAAAATATTTTACAATTTTAAAAAAATATTTTTACAATTTTTAAAAAAATATTTTTACAATTTTTAAAAATATTTTTTTACAATTTTTACAACTCAATAGTAGTCAAGGTGGACCTGGAGTAATGGCAATAAAAAGGTGTACTTTACTTAACCCAGAGCTATAGAATTGGAACTTCAACACTAGATACAGTTTAACGTCATACTCAGGACACTAAGACTCTCAGCTGCTGCCTTCTAGCAGATAAATCATAAAAAGGGTTGGGGGTTGCTAAAAGAGCACTATGGTCGGGGCAATCATATAGGTGCTAGCTGGTTGATTAGAGGGGGCTCTCCGACCGCCCGTCTAGCCCAAGTAAGATGGAGTAGGGTGTTTCGGGTCATGGACTGCTCAGTCACCAGGATTCAGTTCTTAAGCATCACAGGTCGCACCCCACGGTCAACAAGTGAACCCATTTGGCTGGGTCTTACCTCCTGCAAAGGTGCAACTGGCTATATTCTAGAGCCCCAGCTGACGGCACAAATAATATTTAGTTAATTAAATATGTTTGTAACATTAAACCTAGAATATGATACCTATTACCAATAGACAGGGCCTAGAATACACCTACTGTATTACCTTCAGACCCGTTTTTTGAAGGTTATTTACCTTCAAAAAACGGGTCTCTAGGATATGACTAAGCTACATCTGGTGGTGAGGCTCCAATCCTGGAGCGTTGTGAGAGTGTGTTGTCACCCCATTGTTGTCCTTATTCTTATGTTTATTTTGACCCTGAAAATATAGTACCTATTTTGGTTAAATATATTTGCCTCAATGTTATTAATATTATATGAATATTATTAAATAATAATTACTTGAAACCATACCATAGAATATAGACATGAAACAAATCAATACCATACAACATAATCCTCAATAATGCTAACACATTTTTAAAACCAATTACTAAAAAGTATAAATATATACGATATGTATAACTTCCTAACCGTTAGGCATGACATAACCCAGACGGGTTGATATGCCGTTAAAACAAACAAACCTTACAATTGTGTAAAACTATTAGTACGATGGTAACTATCTACCTACATGTGTCAAATGGGTGTCAATAAAGAAGCTAATGCTTATTGTCTTATCAGACCTGAACGAATCGGACCCATCACTATTGATTTCCTTGAAAAAATGCAACGCTAAACAGTGCTTACTATTACAACCCTTAGGTAAAACACACCTTATATATTGAAACATGCTTTTTAGTACGGTATATGATTTCAAACGAATTTAACTAAAAGATGTTTTTCACTGAACAGATGGACTTGCCACTTCTAATACAGTTCTCTATTCAGATTATATTGGCTTGTCAAATACTTTTTAAAACTTTCTAAAATTATTTCTTTCACTGGAAATTTTCTCCTGAGGATGGCCTAAGGTCGAAAGTAGTTGATAAAAATAAATAACAAAAGAAATATTCCTGTTTGTCTTATCACTTTTTGTGCATCTCTCTCCCTATATATATATATATATATATATATATATATATATATATATATAAACCTAAAAAGATACACTAAATAGAGAAAAAAGTAGAAACTTAAATAAAAGTCAGTTGCTATCTACCTAGGTTTCACTTAAAGTATCATCAAGATAAGTCAAACTTATCTTGAAGATCTTTTAGGTGAAACCTAGGTAGATAGAATCTGACTATTTTTAGTCTTCTGCATTTTGCCCTAAGTGTATTGAGCACTTTTTATGTATTAACTTTCGATGTTTTTTTTGTTTTTTTTTGGGGGGGGGCATTTTTTTTTCAAATTATACGGACAATTTGGTTCTTTAGTCCAGATATTTGTAATTTTTTCTAATTACAAATGGCATCCTCTGTTTTTTTTCACCAACAAGAAAATAAAAATTATATATATCATTCATAATAGGAAGAAAGGTTATATTGTCAATAAGATTTGAAACTGGGTAGTTAGATATCTGGATATATAGATATGTGGAAAATCAACACGTGAAAATGAAAAAATCGGAAATATAAGAATGATATAATGATATTTGAAAATATACATCTGTCGATGTTCAACATTTCAATTGATATATACAGTATCGAACATATATCAGATGTGCATCTCCTATCATCTTCAGGACAAAACAAATATCGACTGTTGATGTTAGTCTTTGTTTAACAAGGGATTCGAGAAAGAATATTCATCCATTATTACAGCATTTTTTAAAGAAAACATTTCTCGAATTCCTTGTTAAACAAAAATTAACATCAACAGTCGATATTTGTTTTGCCACGAAGACGATTAGAGATGCATATCTGATATATAATTTAAGCATATGTTCGATACTGTATATTATCAATTGAAACACTGTGTGTCGACAATATATATTTTTTCAAATATCAATAAATCATCCTTAGATTTCCTATTTATCACTACTTTTTTTTCACATACTGTTGGATTATTTTCTATTTGCTCTCTTATATGTATAGATATGAACATATTGGCATAAATAGATTTATGCCGTAAGTGGCAGTATTAGAGGTACTCAACGTGAGTGTTCGAGTGCCTATAGGAGCAATATCGGGCGACGGCCTACGAGAGTTTCTTTGTCAAAACAAATAAATCTACAAACAAAACATGGGGTAAACAATGAAACAAAAACTTGTCACATTATCGTTTCCCTTAGGCAAACAAGAGCAGCAATGTGGTATTTCAAACTGTAAAACAGACTTTGTAGGTTCCACCTCTTGGTACCGGAAGAGAGAGAGAGAGAGAAGGAAAGAGAGAGAGAGAGAGTAAAGGATGAAGAAGAGAGATAGAAAGCCTGTCTATCACCTACACTGTTCATTTTCTATTTCTATTTTCACCTTACTGACTGTCAGATACTGCCAAACACGATTACTGTGGTCCATCTCAAAGAACAAACACATGTGCTTTTGCCGCTAAATTGAAAAAAAGGATGTCGTCTTTCGTTACTGTTTTCTTTTCTTTTTTTCCTCCTCCGACAGAATATTGTCGTTGGTCGTTTCGAATGTTATTATTGTTTGTGTGGTGTAACATTTAGCTACTGCAGATACGTGGTGTAATGGTTTTTGTCATAGGAAATTTACATTGCGAAATGAGATCAAATCCTGAACGAGGGTGTTTGCATTTCCCACTAATAACACTGGGAAAGGTATGAATCCAAATATTCTCCCTCCAGCTAAGCATAAATAGTAGGTAAGACTGGGCACTTTAACCTTCGTATGGCAAACGGTCAGGGAGAAGGAAAAATCTACATTGAAACTTGCTTAACTTCGTTTAAAAATGAACCTTGTGTCACATAATACTTGTGAGTTAGGGTAGGAAATATGAAACTTAACTATTTCTAAGCAGACCCTATTTCGATTCTCACTGATTGCCTCATATTTCTGTGGTTAGGCTCCAGTTATGAAGTTTTAAGGAGACACCACTTTTGTACTATTACTTCCAGGTCAATTTTGACCTGGAGGGGGAGTAACTGTTAAGGTCCATCTGTGTATCAGATATGTTTGAAAACGATTAGTATCAGATAAGAATAATCAAAACCCTAACTCTGTGCAAATTCTAAATATTGGATATAAATTTATTATTTAGATTTTCGGACTGCTGTCCTCATCTTTATTGCTATATACACAACGTTTCGGCCGATGTACCCATCGGCCTTCTTCAGGTGTTTCTTGAATTCAGGGGAGCCTTGATGTCGTAATTGGAAGACTACACGGAACTTCGAACTGAACTCTTAATTTAATCCAGTGATTCTTCTCTCCCTACGTTTAACCATGACCGTGTACTGATGTTAAGCTATGTTAAGTATGTTATGTTATATTCGAATCTAGTCAAGATTGAACCTGCAACCTACCTATTGTTGCTTAGAACTGTATTAACTTAACCCCTATATCGGTTGGGCCATGTGTCCAACTGGACAATCCAAATAATTAGCAAGCCTCATCTAAAAAAAAATCCGACATATTGATGATAATGCTTGAAACAATATAACGGCAAAAACGGCAAAGTGCTTCTCTTTACTGGTTTGAACACTGTACTGAACAAGGCCTCAAATTTTGGGCACTCAATGAAGATCTGGCTCATTACAATTGTACCTGTCCAGAACACTCGTCGGCTAAACAATATTAAAGAAAGAGACGTTTTTCTTTAATAATCTGAGGTTGGTGCCACATATGGCCTAAGGTGTAGTGTACTCTGCTTGGATCGATCTCACTTCAACAGCAATTATATTACCAACCAATACTCAATAGTAAGACCTTCTAATTACTAATATTTTGTTAGTACGGTATATGGTTTCAAGCTCGGATCTACCCTGTTGGTGGGGCATAGAATAAGCTGACTGTATTCCCTACAAAGGGTTAAGACCTCCACCTAAAAAAAGAGTCATTTGTATGACACTAAACTGCTTATGGTGAGGCTACATTTCTGGAGTTCTCGTTAGTGCGGAGGAAACCCTTCAATTGTCATTATTTATAGGTCCAATCTGATTCAGAGTGATATACATATCTGTGTCCCATCTATGGGTAAAACAGAATGTGGTTGGTTGGATTTTATGGCATATTACGCCTTGGCTTAATTCATATCGAATACGTTGATTTATTTATTTTTGTTGAGTATTCATAAAAAAAAAAACAGCATTCTAATGTTTTTTTTAAAAACATTTATCAAAACTCATATTGATCTATTTAACCCATAAATGGAACATTAACAGATGCTACCACTCCGGAAGTAATGGAGATGAAGGAGTACTCCACATTCCCTAGAGATCCAGAATTAGAACCTCGCCAGTTGACGCAGTTTAACGTCATACCCAGGACATTAAGACTCTCTACTACCGCCTTCTAGCACATATAAGATAAAAGTGTTTGGGTTTGCATTAAGTATAACAGGATTGAGACAATCATATAGGTGCTAGCGCTTGACGTAACTAGTTGATTGATCGGAAAGGGCTCTCTCCAACCGCCCGTATAGCGTAAGTAAAAGAGCCAAAGTGGAGTGTTCTATGTGCATGGGATTCTCAACAACAAGAATTCCGTCCTTAAGCATCACGGGTCGCAACTCACTGTAATCAGGTAGCCCCAATGAAAAGATTTTACCTGTCTGAAAAGGTACAGTCGGTATATTCTACAGCCCCAGCCGACAGAGCTTCAAATATAACCTTTCAACCATTGAGTAATATCTATATCAGATCTGGAAGGAGGTTAAAGTTTATGTACTGGACATGCATTTAATGGGATTTACTTCATCGTCAATTTTTAAAAATCATAAAACATTTTTATATGTGAATTTAGGCTCTATTTTTAAGGAAAAATTCAAATTACTCACATGTTGTTTTTATAAAAGTTTAAAGAAAGTTAGATGTGCTAACGTACTGACATTTTGGTCGTAATTGTCATTGTTAATGAGACAATCTTTATATTTAGTCCCCAATTATGTTTTCGTTTTCTTCTTTTAATTGAATACTATTCTAAATCCAACTCTCCTTAATCTCTACCCATTCTGCATATCCTTTCACCCAGCTGCTATTATTTCATTTTCCTTTCTCTCCTGTGATTTTATAATCTACAGATTCTCGACGCTTTTGTTAAAATTCATCTAGATTTTCATCTACTTAAAGAATAAAAAGAAAGACAAAAAATAAAATAAATTCACCCTTCCACTCAACTTCGACGGGCGCGTTTTTTTCCAGATTATTTTACAGTAACTTTTTTTTTCAACTGTACTTAATTTTTTCGCTTTCTCCTTTCGTCTAGCCTTTTATACTGTTCTCTGTGTCTCTCACTCGCTATCTCTTTTCTCTATAATCTTTCCAATGAATTCCGCTCTAAAGGAGGAAAAGTCAACTTATTTTACAGTAGTTTTTCTTTCTCTTTTCAACTCCACTTAATTATTTCGCATACAACTTTCTTACTGGTCTCTCTCTCTCTCTCATGGGATATATATATATATATATATATATATATATATATATATATATATATATCCATCTCGCTCTTATTATAAAAGGGGAGAGTTTATTTTACAGTAATTATTGTTCTGTCTCTCTTCAACTCTATTTAATATTCCTTTCTAGTCTTTCATACTATTCTCACACTCTCTGTCTCTACGTCCATATTTCCAGGAAAAAAGTCACCTTATTTTACAAGATTTTTATCTGTTTCTTCAACTCCACTTTTTTTCGCATACACCTTTTTTCTAGACATTCACATTGGTCTCGCTTTCTCTCTCTCTCAACATACACATTTATATATATATCCCTGACTCATCTTTCCGGACAATCCCGCTCTAAAGTGGGGGGGGGGGGGCTTATTTTACGGTGTTTCTTCTGTCTGAACTCCATTCAATACTCCTTTCTTCTTGTCTTTCATACTATTTTTTCTCTCTCTCATATATATATATATATATATATATATATATATATATATATATATATATATATATCACCATCTCTCTCTCGAGAAAAAGCTTATTTAACAGTAGCATGTTTTGTCTCTTCGACTACTCTTAATTCTTTTTACATACACATTTCTTCTAGCCTCTTTCATACTGTTCTCTCACACAAATATATATATATATATATATATATATATATATATATTTTTCTTAATCGATCTTCGGCAGTCTCTCACCCTTCCTGGTAATTTCGGTATAAAGGGAAAAAAGCATATTTTACAGTAATATCTTTTGTCTGTCTCTTTTCAACCCCACTTAATTTTTTCATACTCTTTTCTTCTAACCTTTTATACTGTTCTCTATGTCTATCTCCCATTATATATATATATATATATATATATATATATATATATATATATAAACACACACATTATATATATGCCCTGTTCTTTATTTGTCTATCTATCAATCTTCTTCGCTCTTTCTCTCCCTCATCTTTCCTGGGAATTTGGCTCTAAAGGGAAAAAAGTCATTTTGAGACCTCTTGGATCTTTTTTTTCTTTTTTTTTTTTTGTTAACTTCGTTTACAGGAATGTTTACGTCTTGCGTCTCGCCTCTACTTTTCCTTTTCAGCCTCGTCAGATCCTATTAACCCTAAGACTTTAGAATAGATGAACGCATAGCCCGTATTTCTGGTTTCTATCGCCCTAAATTGTTATCAATATGAAGAGAGGGACCCGGTTTTGGGTGAGGAGAGTCCTTGAACTTCTCTTTAGCTAAAAATGACGAGACAAGTCATTCTTCGTTAAAGGCATTCAACCTGTTCTCATCAGCTGAGGAAAAATTACCCCTCCCTCACCCACCCACCAAAAAAAGAAAGATAAAAAAGACTTTAACTCACTGTTATAGCAATTAGACTTGAAGCTCTGAATTGCAATATTACAAGAATGTACACATTTTTGAAAAATGAAAACAATATTCGAGGGTAATCCCAAAGGTACGGTCTCACAAATATTTAGAAATCACTAAAACGTTTACTGTCAATGATGTTTTCATTTTAAACTTTGAAGACCAGGTATAGTTTAGGATACCCCCTTTTAGCAGGGGGGTATTATACTCAGTCGCACCGATAGGATGGAAGGGTCTTTGGAATAATATGTAGAACATGGCTTTAGCATTTGATACTAATACGTTTATACATGGGTAACCTCAAGTATCCAAAATATTTAGAAATCACAGAAATGTGTGTTTATTGTCAATGATGCTTGCATCATTTTAATGTTTTAACATGTATCTATTTTTCTACATAATTTTCATTTCGTATTTACTAACTTCCTATATCACTTGTGGACGTTTTTGACAGCCATGCATGACTCGCCATACACTTCCAATAACTGGCGATTAATTTCAATATCTTTAATTACTTTTACATTCAAATGCCGAATAACTGAGCGAACTTCACACATAGCGGTAGCGTCAATTGGAAACTCCATAAGAAACGACTGCAAAGCGAACACCGACAGTGGCACCGAGGCGCGCTTAGGAATATGCAAATACCCGACAAACACATGGAGGTGCGTGGTGTAATGGCTAGAGTGGTGGGAAATGAACTCGAGTTCGAATTCTAGACGAGGCTGCTTACATTTCACATAGCGCTAATACCCTTGAGAAAGGTATGCATGCACCTGTCCTCCCTCCAGCTATGGGTAAATTGTGAGACAGGTTGGGCTCTTTAACATTGGTTAGGCAGCCAGTCTAGAAGGAAAACTCTGAATTCAAACCTGTTAAACTACGCCGAAATAACTGACCTTATGTTATATCTTGCTCATGTGAAGCGATTGGTAAATATATACACGACAAACACAAAATAAGCAACAAAGTGGAGTGTTGCAGGTCATGTACTGCTCAGCCACCAGGATTCCGTCCGTAAGCATCATAGGTCATCAACCACAGTTAATAGTTGCTAGATTATGGGTTTACCCTTCTGCAGATGTGCAGTCAGCCAAAGGGCATGGCAACTGAAGACCTGGGTGCCAGAATAAGCAAAGCATAGTAAATACATTCTTCCATTTTTTCTTGTTATGCTGGAATAGCTATATTCAGTACTTAGATGTTTAACTACTATGTAATAACCAAAGGATTGCATTAACAAACTTAAACACTGATGTTTGGTAACTCATAAAAAAGATGCGAAACTACCTCAGCCTTGAGCAAGGACCACCATGGCATACGGCATTAAAAGAACGAATAAGAAACGTAGATAAGCGTTATTCAATATTCAGAGCATTGATAGCCAGCTACATTGTTATCAAATACTCAAGAATTGTAAGTGCAAGGCGTGCCTTATCCGATAAATAAATTCTCAATAAGATCTGTGTTTTCCCCACTGTTTGAAACATTGCTAGAAATCTTCCACTGACATTGACTCAGTCAGTTCGTCAAAAGTTTAGCATTTATTTAACTTAAAGTCAAGTCCCATTTAAAGAAATGGTTAACCGCAGACCCACAAGTAATAATCTGTCCACAGCAATCCAGGCCTTTCTAAAGGGTACATTGATATTGCTTTCTGTAGATGAGATATGACTACCTATGCATGTGAACTGGTTTACTAATTTCAGTGTGGAGATCTCTCCATCTCTGTTTTATCTGAGTTCACTTGTAGGCTCTTGATATTTTCTGTAGACTATGCAGCAGTAATTTGACTTGTTTATATATATATAACAAGGAACAACTAAAGAAGTAAACATTAAACTTTTGAAAAATGTTCTTTTCATTCCGGAGAGAGAAAACAAATTCCTATTTCTTTTGCATAATAATACATGCTTCAACAAATTTTACTGTGTCGGCATTTTCCGATTCAACAGTCTCAAAATCGTCTCTTTCTTCTCCAAAATGTCTTCAAAAACTTCTCAGTCTATACTCAATCTCTCTAATTAGCGGCCCGCCATAAAGTTTCTAGGTTGTCTTCAATCAAATATTCCCTTCCCAAAACAAAAGGAAGTAACTAGTGTTATTTTAGAAATGTTATTAAATTCATGAATAAGTATCGTAAATTAGCATCTTTCCTTATAGAATAATCAAACTAAGTTCCGATTATCGTCGAATTGGTAAGACACAGCAACAAGCAGTCGTAACTGAATACGAACCTGTCTTGCTGCAACCCTACTGCAGAATGACAGGGTATTTATGAAACTCCACAACATCATAGAAACCAAGCAGCCAATCAGAACTCAAGGAATGGAATCACCCAAATACATGAATGGACCATTCTTGATTTCCATAAATACCAACTGTCTTGGACACTGCTTCAGTTGTGCTTAGCCAGTTGCTGTTGTTCAAACCAACAGTAGACTAACTGACTTCAATATTCCTTTGTTTTTAACTATCTATAGATTCATTGGTTCTTTTAAACTCTTTTTAAACAAGTTATGACAGTGACCATTTGTTAAAAAAACAGGTATTGTATGCAAACTTAGACATGTGTGCCAGAAAAAAGCATGCTTAGAAATAGCAACAAGAGCGTCCAAGTAAATTTGGCGGGGACAAAGACCAGATGAAGTGAAGGAAAAACATCAGACACGTGGTCACAGCAAGCATACCATCCGCTTTATTATAGGTATTGCAACCTCCATCTGGACCATTGTAAAAAAAAAAACGGAAAGTAGCCTTTGGGAGTCAATGAAGGAAAATCTATTCTTTACTAAATTGTAGTCGACCCCAATAATGACGGGAGAGATTCATGTAGACCAAAAATGTAAGTCATTACTTGCGGCTATGCCAAGACCTAACTAATTTACTGAACATTTTCAAAAATAATCTCACTCTCGCGTGTGACCTCACACCTACTGCAAGAGATTCCGTGATTAACTTTTTGCCATCGGTAACATAGACGGGCACCAGGTTCACTGGTCTTGGATTTTGATTTTTGGGAACTGAAAACTGAAATAAGCAGATCAAAGAGAAGAAGAGGGCTGTGCTACCACGGGATATTTGTTTTCCGTCAAAATCTCAATTAAAGAATATTCTATCTTAGTAAGGTAAGAATGCATATATAGACACGGTGTTCAGTTCAATTCAGGTGTGGGTCTGCCAGGAGCTAACTAATTAAATTAGAGAAGTACACAGACACTCGCATGTAACTTTGCACCTGATGCGAGAGATCCCTTGAGTGACCCTTTGTTGTTGGTCACACTGCCAAGGATCGGGATCAGTGGTGTTATATATTGACTTTTCATAACTGAAAACTGTTACAATCTGGTCAAGGGAGAAAGAAGGCTGTGTTATCACAAGGATATTTTTCGTTCTCATTCAATGAATAGTATTAGTAGGTAAGAATGCCGTTTATAGTTTCACTGTCAGACGAGGGGATTCCACTCACCGATGCTAATGAGGTAAACGCTACCTCCAGATTACCCGCGATTATCAAAGCGAGGGCACAGATTATTCCAGCAGGTGCTGTAATCGGTATCCTACAGATCAATCAATATGAGTCAGGCAAAACCTCGAGAATTAATTTGACAGTATCATCGTTCTCTTGCTCCTTGTCCCACGGCCCGGACCCCCAAAAGAAGATCTTCTTGACGCCATTGCATCTGTCAACTGCAAGTGAAAACGGCGTGGTGTCTATTAAGTTCTCTATTAGTCGATGTGTTGGTTTAGATTTTGAGAGTAATGAATACAAATTTTTCAGGCTAGCAACCCTAATTAAAATTCAATTAATTCATGTTAATTCAGCAACCTCTATTTACATCGTCAAACTTCAATCAGATCTAACGAGTCCTCACTTTTGTCGACTAGAATAGAGATCCTCTTCTACAGTCAAACGCCAATTAAAAATGAGTCATACTACCCAAATGACTGTATTCAGTCTGTCAGTAGGGCTTACAATACACCTATTGCTTCCTCTGCAGAGTAACACCCCCAGGAAAAGGTGTATTCTGAATTGAATCCAGTGGTGGGTGTCGAGTTCTTGAGCTCTGGCCAGTAAAGAATCACTAGTTTATTGCCATTACTCGCACGTTCCCTCTGCCTCGGGGTAGTAATACGCGTTAGGGTCTCTTCTTTGGGCCAAATATACACGTTTAAAAATGATTTGTATTGGATCAAAATACCCCATCATATATCATAAAACTCTGTGCAATTGATTGATTTGGTTTCTTTGTTTTAATTGCATATCAATCTTCCTGTGTTATCTAATGCCAAAGCTATGCTTATAGAAGAACAGCTAGTTTTAATCCATAGCTAGGGGATGAGTGGTTCATACCCTTCCGAGAGTATTAGTCCGAAAGTGACTGGAATTTGAACTCACGACGATGTCACAGTCCAACACGTTAGCCACTACTTCTCGGAGACCCCTATGTGCAAATGATTTGTATTGATAGGCGCATGAGTTATAATTGTTAACTAAAGATTAGTATTATTAGTTAGAGGAAACTGCTTGCAAATTATTGGTGCTAGACAAGAATACTTGATATCATAACTGCGTGCAAACAAATGAATATTATTAAATAGAAATAGTTACTTCAAACCATAAAAGTACTAAAATCGCCACATCAAATCTGAACTTAATCTTAATAACCCCCATGTTAATTTCTAAAATGTTTATTCCTATTTTCCGATCCGTGATGCTTAAGGATGGAACCCTGGTAGTTGAGCAGTCTATGACATGCAACACTCCACATTGGCCCTTACTTAGGCTAGAAAGGCGATCGGAGAGACACTCTCCGGTCAATCGGCTGACCACGTCAAGACCCAACACCTATATGATTGTCGCAAACCTATTGCACTTATGGGAACCACGAACCCTTTTAATCATATGTACTAGAAGGATGTGGTTGAGCAACAAGCTAAACACAACTGAACCAGGGCCAAGACAATTGGTACTTATGGGAATCCAGAATAGTTCACTCATGCATTTGGGTGATTCCATTCCTTGAGTTTTGATTTGCTGCTTGGTTTCTATGATGTTATAAAGCTTCATAAATAACCTACCATTTTGCAGTAGTCTACCAGCAAGTCAGATTCGTATTAAGTTACGACTACTTGTTGCCTTGTCTTACCAATTCGACGGTAATTGGAACTAGTATGATTTTTCTACAGATATGACGTTAAATACATCTAATGGTGAAGTTTCAATTTTGGAGCTCTCAGGGTGTGGAATACCCCTTCATCGGCATTACTGCCAGGTCCACTCTGATCCGAAGAGGTAGTATCTGTTAGTGTCCCATTTATTGGTTAAGTTTTAAAAAAGAGCGTTAAAAAATTTGAATACCCAGCAAGCGTAAATAGAACATAAAATGACCCAACAAGTGTTGACATGCCGTAAAATCAAACAACCCAAACTTATCAGAGATCCAACCGAATTTAATGAAATTTTCACTATTAATATATTAATGAATATAAAATACCAGTTATTTTATTTAAAAACTTTTACATTTTTTCAGATCAGTTAATTTGAACCACGTAACTTTGAGAATATGTGTTATGCCTCAAAGATACGTGGTTCAAAGTTAACTGACCAGAAAAATGTAAAAGTTTTAAATTAAATAAATGGTACATCATATCCGTGTCATTGATATATCAACACTGAAAATTTCATTAAATTCGGTTAATTCCCTGATTTTTGGTATTTTTTTTCGGTATGGTGACATACGATGGTGGAATTTAAGTCCGTTAAGTTCGATTTAACCCACAAATCAGTCTTTCTATAGAGACCTCGTTGATTCTACTTACACCACAGGAAAATAAATATAGTGATACATTCACTTACGAGCTGTCACACGGTTGATCTTTTAAGTTGTTTTGAGAGTTAAAATTTGAGGTACGAGCGAGCTCCGGTTACGCTTATGTTAATAATTCAACTAAAACATTTAAGTTTCAAAATTTATTACGCCAAAAAAAAATATTAAAAAATAAACATTAAAGATATTACTGCACATAATTTATGACATTCTTTTTTATTAAATTTTTATACGATATTCTGTTTTTATTATCTAAAAATGTTACAAAAAATTGGTGTGTTTTATGGGGGTATGGAAAAGATTAATGGTATTTGAGTATATTTATTCGGTTAAAATTGATTTACGATACTAGTTGAAAGAATTAAAGTCGTAAGTCAAGGTACCACTGTATAAAAATGAGGTTAATGTCTGGCCACATATTTGGAAATGTTTAAGATATTATCATAGGAAGAAGAGCAGGAATGAATGATATTTGTACCCTTGAGATTTGTAGGTGTGAACACGGTGATAATCATTCCGTGCAAAATCCACACTTTGTGATACAGATCGTTAGCATAACAGTTGAAGTGAGAGTCCTGATGTGTGCTCCCTGGGTATGAAATTGCAGAAAAGATCATGGCAACTGACTTAATTAGGAGAACACACACACACACACACACACACATATATATATATATATATATATATATATAATATATATAAATAATGTGTGTGTGTGTTGGTGGGTAATTTCATGCGTATCAGGATGCAATACCGTTTTTATATATCTATAAGCTTGATTTATTCTAGTTAACTAATAATGTATTGCTATAATTCTAATTGTTTTAACATAGATGAAATGTTTAAATTAGCCAAGTTTTATTATAGATATTTGTGTTGATTTACGTTTAATTAAAAGAAAAACGCCCTGATCATAGATGTTCCAATACTCAAGATATGGGATTCCAAAATCTTCACTATTGGGGTAATTTGACCCCCATTAGGGTGTCCTATTGAAATTTGAGGAAATTTGCGAAAAGACAATACTTTGCCAATTACTAATGGTTTCAATTTTATATAAATCGAAGGAAAAATATTCAGCTGGGGTTTTTGACCCCCAGAGAACCTCTTTGATCAAAATAAAATATACATATCCAAGTACCCTGAGTGATGTAGTTTCAGAATATACATAGTTATGGGGGTCTATCTCTATAAAAAAAACTAGACAGACAGGAACTATATATAATATGTAGGTATAAATATATAATATATATATATATATGATATTTGTGTGTGTGTATGTGTGTATGTGTGTGTGTGCATAGTTATTTTTGACCTGAAATTATCTCAGTATAATGTTTAAGATTACCCTAACCTGATCTTACATACACCCCTTCTGTAGGTGACTCATGGATATAGATATAGAGAGTTATACACACAATCACATACTGACAGAAGATGATGATTGCATATGTATATATTACTCCTTAGGAGAAATTGCATCAAAATCAGCCAGGTAAGAATGCATCTATACCAGTCGTGTCCAGTTTCACAGTTAGACAAGAGGTTTCGCTTCTTCAACTTACTGATGCTAATGAGGTAAACGCCACCTCACCTCCCGATTATCCGCGATTATCAAAGCGAGGACACTGATTACTCCAGCAGGTGCTGTAATCCGGATCCTGCAGACCAATCAATATGAGTCACGCAAAAACCCGAGACTTAAATTTGACAGTATCATCGTTCTCTTGCTGCTTGTCCCACGGCCCGGCCCTCCCAGGGAGAAGATCTTCCTGGCGCCATTGAGTCTGCCAACGGCAAGCGAAAACGATGTGGTGTCTGTTGGGCGGTCTATTAGTCGATGTGTTGGAGACAAATCTCATTCGTTACAGCTGAACAACTGCTCTAACAAATCAAGGGATTACAGTTTTTTCTCTTTTTTTCAAAGAATTTGAGGTAGGCAGAATGCACCAGGTCTGATACAAAGAAGATACATAACAACACCCGTCGTTAGACATCGGAAAAATTTGGCAGTAAAGAAGTGATTAGAGAAGGGCATAAAAGTAAGAACTTTAGACGCATATATATATATATGTATATATAAGAGAGAGACAGAGAGAGAGAGAGAGAGAGAGAGAGAGAGAGAGATATCATTAAAATAAGAAAAAAAAAACAATCATTTAACAGAGTTCTTTGAAAACGGACAGAAATCTGTTCGAAATATTAAAAGTTTACGATTAAAAGTAAGATAAGATTCATCATTTTGAATCTTCTTTTTTACTTTTTCATGCTTCTAATATAACCAACAAATGTACCCACCATTAATTCTGTATATATATATATATATATATATATATATATATATATATATATATAAAAGGTTTGTAATTTGCTTGAAGCATTGTGTATATATTGGTTGTTGGTTGGTTTTGAAGGCTGTCACAATGCGAGTGTAAAGAAAAAGAAGGTAACTATGATGTTTTTGTTAACCTGTCATTTATTTCTCAATATTTCGGGAAGAGATTCCCATCCTCAGAAGAATACTGGAACTGAAGTTGTCTTAGCGGCTGCTACATTCGTTCTGCCTTGGGTCTTCCAATTCAGTGTGTGTATGTGTATGGTTGGGGTGCTTGCTTATAAGTGTGTGTGTGCGCGTGCTTGTGTGTAATGTAAGCGTATGTGTGTGTGCACACACACATACGCTTACATTTACACACACAAGCACGCGCACACACACACTTACACACACAAACACACATAAGCAAGCACCCCAACCATACACATACACACACTGAATTTGGAAGACCCAAGGCAGAACGAATGTAGCAGCCGCTAAGACAACTCAGTTCCAGTATTCTTCTGAGGATGGGAATCTCTCCCGAAATATTGAGAAATAAATGACAGGTTAACAAAAAATCATAGTTCTTTTTTCTTTACACTCGCATTGTGACAGCCTTCAAAACCAACCAACAAACAATATATATATATATATATATATATATATATATATATATATATATATATACATGTATATTTATAATAATTTTGTCGGAGTACAGAATTTGTAGAATACCTTAAATAACAATCTGAGCTATTACAAAAGTTGCAAAAATGATTTCTCTAATTATTTGAATAAATAGCCCTAATTGCATTAAGGATATATATATATATATATATATATATATATATATATATATATATAGTTCCCGATGATTGTAATATCTAGATTTCCATCCGTTTATATTATCTATCTCTCTATATATAAACGTATATCCGGGCATCTGTTTGTCAAGGCTTGGATCGCTGGTTTGATTTACCCGCTTATCAATCCTTGGGTAATTTTTGTGTTTAATTCTTTCTTGGGTATTCTATTATTTTTAAACAGGTTTTTAACCCATAGATGGGACCCTAACAAGAACTACCATTCCGAGACAAAGATGACAGTTGGTTGGTTAAATTTTACGATATGTCGATCCTTGCTGGGTTATATTATGCCGAAGAAATTGTTTTATTCATTCTTGATGGGTATTAAACATTTTTTATGAACTCATTTTTTAAACATTTTCAAAATTCATTTTTTCTCTATTTAACCCAAAGATGGGACCCTAACAACTAGTAGCACTCCTGGTCAGAGTGGAACTGGGACTAATGGCGATGAAATGATATCCCACATTCACCAATGCTTCAGAATTGGAACTTCACCACTATAGGAAGTTTAACGTCATATCCAAGATATTAAAGCCCTCAGCCACTACCTTCTTAGTACATATACGATTAAAAGGGTTGGGGCTTGCCATAAGAGCAATAGGGTCGGGACAATCGTAGAAATTGGCATGGAAACTTGCAAGGATTGAAAAAAAACTAGTCTGATAGGATATATCTGCCTTGTTTAATAGTCTATCTATTGAAGAATATATATATATATATATATATATATAATAAACAAGTCATGAATTCGGCTTAAGAGAGAATATAGGTGTTACACAGTCTTCCCTGTCTTAATGTTTTCCCCTATTTTTGTGTCGTTGCTTAACTAACTTTATCCAATAATAAACCCATAGCAGTCTAAACAAAGAATGTGCCAATCGTATTTTAGATCATTCTGTAAGAATACCTTTCCGGTGAATGGTAGAATCTGCTGGTCATATTTGCAATTAGTCAAGAAAACGACATCCTGCCATCTTAGATCCGGATTTGCGAATTAGCAGCAAAAATAAGAGGATTAACGCGTGTCCCGTTAATAAGGAAGAGTTTATTTTTCCAAGTCGTGAATGGAACAGCAAGGGAGACCGGCACTAATCGCTGGTTTTAGGAGTCTGTTTTTTTTTCTTTCTTTTGTGTAAACTGTTAGAAATCTGGTAAAAGCAGCTGATTTTATGCGTTTTTTATAAACAGGGTGGTATTGAATAGACGTAAGATATATAAGTTTAAAATGTACATTTGGGAATAGTTTGGAAGTAAAACAATTTCCAGATGCATTTTCAGATGAAATTAAAAATCAAATCTGAATTGTAAACTTTTTAATGATACACAGTAGTAAGTTATATCAGCAATAAAATAAACATCTGAGGATTATATATATATATATATATATATATATATATATGAGTGTGTGTGTAGTCGAATTAATGGTCAGCCAGTACTATTAAGTTGTTCTAATGTTATGGCAAAAATGTGGGTAATTATCAATCATCTAAGCGGATATATATATATATAGGGAGGAATGGGGCATCTGAATAGCTCTTCATTTGCTTATATCTTTATCGAGACATACACATGTTCAGGTGTACAATACAATTAAAAGGTGATTGTTACCATTGGTTTCAAAGCCGCGTACTAACCACTAATCAGAATGATACGCCCGTGAAAAAAATCTATGCACGCTGTCCTGATGATAAATGGCTAGTATGCTGCTTTTAAACCAATGGTAAAATCGCCTTTTAATTGTATTTTACACTGGAAAAATAGATGATACTCTTACACATCTAATCGAACACTTTATTTTCATTTTTTGAATAAAAAAAAACCTACCCACACACGCACACCTTTTCTCAGAATTATTTCCTACAAATTGAAACACTGCTTTGCTAAAAGTTGCTTTATAAGAAACATTATTATAATCAAGCAAACATGTTTTGAATTTATATATGTAATTAAAAGTCATCTGCATTAATTCTAATTGTTTCTACGACATTCCAAATCTAATAATTTCTTAAACTTAGATTTAACCCAACTGTCAACTTTAAAAGTAACACCTTTGAGGATGGCAGCCACTTTGTCTGAATTTTTAATCCTTTTCACCATCTGTATACTAAACTGGTTCCCTAACCATGAAAGAGCTGACTCTGCAGCTAAATCGGCTCTAGATTTAATCCCTGACAAGTTCCAGATACCATATACGGACTTGAAACCTAAAATTAATAGATTCCTTCATACAAAATGGCAGCAACACTGGAATAACTGTATCCACAATAAACTCTTCCTAATCAAACCGACTTTGGGAGGCTGCAGACAAACTTTAAGGAAGTCTAGAAAGGAACAAGTCATTATGTCCCGATTATGCATTGGTCATACAAAACTAACGCACTCTTATATACTCAAACAAGAACAACAACCACAATGTGAAACATGTCAAACACCCCTGACAGTCAAACACTTATTGATGGAATGCAGATTTTTTGCTCCCATCAGAAACCATTATTTTAAAGCAAACAATATGAAGGATTTGTTTGAAAATGTTAACATTTGGGATATTTTCTCCTTTTTGAGGGAAATAAAATTATACCATAGAATATAGACATGAAACAAATCAATGCCATACAATATAATTCCCAATAATGCTAACACATTGTTAAAACCAATTACTAAAAGTATATATATATGAATGCACAATATGTATAACACCCCAACCGCTAGGCATGATATAACCCTGGACGGGTTGATATGCCGTTAAAATTAATAAACCAACCAACCAACCAACCATGGTTAAAGAGCGATTTGAACTCGTCTCGACGTTTCCATTCCCTACAATGATAATCATTACATGCGCCTCCTATATATATAACAAAGTCATGGAATCAACGGCGCTTAGTAATAGACAGTTTCTCACCTATGTGATTTTCAACCATACTATTTCTATTATTTGGTTTAAAAATTGCACAAGAGACAGATAGAATAGTTAGATAATTTCCAAATGATATCAGCGCTATGTGAAAATCAACCAGACTTGTGCTGAATATACTGCCATGTCTATTTACTACAACTATTGCACAACGGATGCCTACATCAATAACTGGAAACCATACTAAGTTAACCCGTTTACAGTATTACCTGTCAACAGGTGAACTCAATACGCTTTTCCCTCTATTTCAAGGAACCCATGTTTTCAAAACCCAGCTGCTGGCCTCTTTAAATCATAACCCCCTGAACACATTTGCGAGATTAAAAGTATTGGAAAATGAACTGTGAGGAACACAAAAAATCTATTGGGATTTTAAAATGTTTTATATAAATACATTTTTATTATAATGAAAAGGATAAAAAAAAGAAATAGTAAATGCAATAACATATAATTAAGATTTTTATAATAGATTTTTTTTTAGATTTCTTTATCAGAATTGATTAGAGAGAACATTTCTCACATCTTCCATTAAAAAAAGAAACATTTACGTAGAAAATGTTCTTAAAGAGAAATGCTGATGATTCTATAAAATCGATGATCAATATTTCTTATCACTACAAATTGATTTTTGTTTTGTTGAATGAAAAATAAAAAGGAAGAAAAAAGTAGCGATCGGTAGAAAATAGAAAAACCTTTAAATCTGTTCCCTCTTGTTTAAGAAAAAAAACTTTCTCGGGAATTATAATTTCAGCATAAATAAATGTTAAACAATAATAATAATGTGTGTCTCACAGGTGCGAGAATCAACCATGTATTAAGCGAATGCAGCAAACCAACACAACGAGAATACAAGGCTAGGCCCGACTGGGTTGGAAAGGTGAACCACTGGGAATTATGCAATAAACTATTTTTTTACCATACAACAAAATGGTATATACATAAACCAGAATCGGTTCTTGAGAATGAAACATGAATTTCTCAGGGATTTTGAGATAAAAACAGATCACATTATCCCAGCCAGAAGACTATCACCTAGTATTGATTAACAAGAAAAGAGAACTTATCAACTGGTAGACTTTAAATTCCCAGCAGATCACAGGTAAAATCACTCCAATTCCACATCATGACCCCACAAACACTCCCACCACGGCAAAATCTCCTAAAAAAGAAAAATCCTAATACTATCCTAAACATTTATAGGCACCAGCAGCTGACCTCCCCCTACCCAAACACGACCCCAAGACTCTTCAGTGTGAGAACGGCCCCCTTCAATACAAGAACTCAGCCCGTGTCCTGAAGAAGGTCTGATAGACTGAAACTTTATAACGTCGACGTCACTACCTATAATAATCATCCACCCAGTAAATATCCCGTGTTTGTCTACTTTTCTCCATATACTGTCGGATTGATTTCCACTTTACTCCCATATATATATATATATATATATATATATATATATATATATATATATAGGAAGAGAGAGTGAGAACATAGTGTGGTATATCTATAAGTAAAAAGTGCTCAATATCGATATAGAGCATCTATATCTGAGTTGGTACCATTGTGTCCACGTTACCCTAACTGGAATTTGTCAGGAATCATATTCAACCGTTTCCGCAATATAATACCAGTCTCGTGTAGAATTATAATTTCTGACCTGCTGCCCTATTTGGGAATGTAAATGAGCTACGTTGGTATCTTATACAAACGATCTCTAATTCTTTTTCGAATTCAGTCTCTCAGGACTCCTATCTTTATTCCATCGCGTATCAATTTTTTTTTACAGGGTCCATGTTATTGTCGTAAATACACTGGCTTTTTTTTATAGTAAAAACAACTAGAAAAAATTGATGATAACTTAGCAAATACATTACATTTGTTTTATTTTCATTTTTTTTTTTCATTTATAAAATTTGCTCAACAATGAGATGAACCAGCACGTGTGAATGATACAAATTTATTTCATAGCATTAGTTATAAATGGAAGAATTTATAATGAAAAAAATAGATAAAAATTGTAGAATAATCAAGCTAAGTTCCAATTACCGTCGAATTGGTAAGACACGGTAACACGTAGTCGTAACTGAATACGAACAACCTTAACTGCAACCCTACTGCAGAATGACAGGGTATTTATGAAACTCCACAACATCATAAAAACCAAGCAGCCAATTAGAACTCAAGGAATGGAAATACATGAATGGACTATTCTTGATTTCCATAAATACCAACTGTCTTGGACACTGCTTCAGTTGTGCTTAGCCAGTTGCTGTTGTTCAAACCAATAGTAGACTGACTGACTTCAATAAAAATAAACTTTTGTTTATCAATAATATCTGTATGTTATTGGTTCAATCCTGACCACGGGCAATAAATAACATAATATTTAAAATAGTTGTAGAATCAACATATACTCACCGTCACAGGAAGGCTGTAACTAGTTTGTTTTGCTTTACGGCATATCAACCTCAGTGGGTTATTTAATGCAGATAAGGTTTTGAAATAAAGTCATTCTAAAATACTCAATTTTTTCATAAACACATTTATCTATTTAACCCATAAATGGGACCCTGACAGGTACTATTACTCCGGGTAAGAGTGGACCAGGGAGCAATGGTGATGAAGGGGTGATCCACATTCCCCAAACCTCCAGAACCGGAACTTCATCATCAGATAGAGTTTAACGTCATTCCCAGCACATGTAGACCCTCAGCCACGGCCTTCTAGCACCCATATGATAAAAAGGGTTGAGGCTTACCATGAAGGCAATAGGGTTGGGGCAATCATATAGGTGCTAGGGCTTGACTTAACCAACTGATTGATTGAAGGGGGCCTCTCCGACTACCCGTCTAGCCCAAGAAAGGGCCAAAGTGGAGTATTGCAAGTCATGGACTACTCATCCACCTGGGCTCTATCCTTCAGCCACACTGGTCGTCACTCACGACCAGCAGGTTGCCCCATTGGGGGAGTCTTATCCCTCTGCAGAGGTTCAGTCGGTGTATTCTAACGCTCCAGCCGACAGGACGGCTGTAACTAGTATTCAGTTATCAGACAATATTATACAGACATTGTACTAACTTTCAAAATACAGCCATGTGTTGGATATTTATGAATCAACTAAAAATCAGCAAACCACAATATTCCTTCTCAACAGTTAGAGTTATTGATAACCTGACTGAAACATTCAAACATTTGGAGTTGCAGAAACCTTTGTTAATATAAAGTTGTAGTTCCTGTCTGTTAGTTCACGCTCGCTTCCAAGGATTTTGGAGATACATCCCATAACCAAATATATTCTGAAACTAAATTACCAAAGATACTTGGTTAAATATATTTCCTTTTAATCAAAGATGGTATTTGTTCCTTCGATTTATATGTAATTTAAACCATGGGTAAATGACAAGATATGACGCCTATTCAAAGGATTTCAGAAAAATTGAATAATATTGGGACACCCAAATTGGGGTTAAACTCCCATAACAAATTTGAGAACAGGATTGTTTTTCTCTAAGTAAACGTAAACCATCAAAATGAATTACCTCAACTTTACAGTAAAATTTAACTAATTTAAACATTTTATTTATGACAAAACATCAATAGAATTCTAGCAACATAAATTCAACTTAAAAGCCACCTGATATTGCGGCAATTACGCTAGATAATTTTGGGTCGAAACTGTCTATTTCTTTTGTAGATTCTCGGTATTTTGTTTGCTGCCAAAAAGGTCTCCTAATAAGAACGGGTTGAGAATTACATTATTAAGGGTAACAATACCGACCTCGATAACTGATATTCCTGCACCCATAGCTTAAATGGATTAGACACAGCTATAGAAATGAAATAAAAGCCAAATGAATGAGAATGACTCAGATAAAGAAATAACAAGAAAAAAGATTGTGCTATCGTATACGTGAAAGAGAAGTTATATTAAGATACAGCGAAACCAAATTAACTAACTGCAAAAGCCTTTTCATGTCAGTTTCTCTTAGTCGTTGTGACATTTTGGTCAAACTGTCTTGTTAACAGAGGCCTAAGTTTCTTTTTTTTTTATTTTGTTGATAAGAGAGGGTTACTGAAGTAACTGTTTAAAGATTTAAATACAAACAGAATGAACGGACTGCATCCGTAGTAGACTAGTAAAAAGGGTGTGGTTCAAAGTTTAGGTACCGACCGTCTGTGGCAAAAAGGGAGCCCCTTGAGGAAAATGTTTATATTGTAAAAAGTACCTGGTACCAATTACTTAAGCATATCATTTATTATCTATATGTAGATATGATATCATCATTTATATATATATAGATAAATTAAATCTATAATGAAACTCAAGTTTTTAATGCATGTTATGTCATTTTTCCAATTAGCTTTAACTTAACTCAATTTTAACTTTTAACTTAATTAAGCCATTTTAGAATTTAATAAAGATAGGCAGCTCATTCAACTGTAACATGCAAATCTAATAGATTGCAATGGGGTTATCCGAATAATAATTAGAATAATTATTTGTTTTTTCATTGTCTAAAAGAACTAGAATGGTTAACTTACAAAAAATCTAAATATTCCGGATACTCGCTTGGTTACCGTATTTTAGGAATGACCCACCCATTTAGATTTACCAGGTACTTTTTACAATATCACAATGTTCCTTAAGTGGTCGGCTTGTCGCTATATAGGTCCGGTAACTAAACTCAGACCTCGCTGGTAGACGTTCCTCTTTAACACGTTATTCTAAAAAATACGGAGTCACTTAAAACAGAGTGTGTACCGGACCAATCTATAATTGTAAGCCTTTCAATCTAAGCAGCAAGGTACCTCTATTTATATCAGTTGGACATTTCCATTCTGACCAACATATATGATTTGATATTCCCAACGTGTTTGAACATCCGCGGGAGGTCTTGGAAGCTACCGCGGTTAACGAAGTCTTCTTTTATGAATAACCTAAGCGATTGTCCTGTCACACATATCGTCATTTGACGTTGGCAGAGGTGGGGCATTCTTTTTGACCAAGAGTGCTTGATTCTAATTTGAGGGGCAGTGCTGTTATGTCTCTTTGAATTAGGATCTTGGCTCTCCCGGTGCACAGAGCGAAAATTGGAGACTCGATGAGTAAGAATGGGTAGAGTGCGACAGAGGGACACAAAAGGAAAAACTCACAGATCATGCTTGCGGGTAATGTGAGGGTTCTCTCCTTGGGGACGCTCAGCAAAGAAGACTGGGTGGGACGGTGTGTATTGGCTGGAAAGGACATTTCTAGAGGCACAGTGCTACTTTGAATTTTTTTTTTCTTTTGCAATCGTTCAAGAGGTTCTGCTTCAATGTTAAAAAAAGTCCGAAGGATATTAAACAAACTTTAACTTAGTACGGTAGAAGGTCACAAGTATTGAGCGCTTAAGTAGGATCAAACATATAGCACTATTAAGTCTGTGTAGCTGACAACTGTCCTACAGAGATGTTCCATTATTCTTAATAAGCTGAGTGTGGAGATGAGAGCACCTAGGCATAGGAATAATTTTCATAAAAAGCTTATCTACAGATAATTATCCTTCTTACACACAGTATACATATATATATTTAAAAAAATTTGGTACAACTGATTTTATAGAGAAACTTATATATTATCATACTTTATTCGGTTCGATCAACTATTTAAACGTTAAAAGCCGGGTTAATGGAACGAAAAAAGAACCGAAAGAAAAAAGGAGACGTAAGGGCCCTTTCGACCGTGGACTTGAGAGTAATACTAATAAAGAGATACTACAAAGATCTTCAGAATTAGAACGTTACCATCGGATGGAGTTTAGTGTCATACTGATGACACCGTTTTTGTTTTTTAGGGGCTGTCCTACCAGATGGGGTAAAAATTTAGAAACATCTATGCTGAAAAGGGGGTGGGTCCTTGAATAAATATTGTGATATTGTAAAACGTACATAAATGGGTGGGAGTCGTTCCTAAAATTCCTCGTATTATTGGTATTTTTCTTATAAACTATTGTGGTTCTTTTAGACAATAATAAAATAAATAAAACTATTCTAATTAATTATTCTGATAATTGCATTGCAATTTATTAGATTTCCATATGCAACAGTAAAATGAACTGTCCATCTTTATCAAATTCTAAAATGACTTGATTAGTTAAAGTTAATAGAAAAATGACGGATTTTTTAAAAATTCATTACAAATTATTTTAATTTATATATATATATATAATATATATATATATATATATATCTCACATATCTACATCTAATAATAAATGTTATACTTAAGTGATAGATACCAGGTACTTTTTATGATATCACATTTTTTTCCTTATGGGACATACATTTCCGTTACCTAAACTTTGACCCCCTGTTCAGTCACATGATAGGCGTAGTCTAGCAGCTAGTGTCCTGGGCGAGTGCTTGTATTCTAAATTAGTTCTAACGGTGACTATGAATCTGTGTCAGAGTGGTCCCGAGTATAATGGCAGTGAAGGAGTACTTTACACCTCCTAGATCACCGGAACTCATATTGTAGTAGTAATAAGTCGGAGTGGCATATTGTCGGTATTAGCCATTCAGCAAGGGATTCTATCCACTTTTCACTTGCGCTATACCAGGGAGATTGTTTTTGCCAGGTAGAGCGTCACACCTACCGCCAGCTCCCTTATCTACCACAGAAATCAGTTTAACTAAACCGTATCAGGCATGCACTGAGTTAACGATGACCGTTGCGATTCCAATGCAATTGATCTACCAACTGAGCTAAACCGACAGTTCACAGTGGATATCCTTTTATTTAGTTTCTTTTGCAGTATCCAAACAATACCTTTCTGGTCTAGATTTATCAAAGGATCACTGAAATAGGAGTAATCTATTTTATGCTGGTTTTACGTATACTTTTGGAACTACAAATGTTGCTCCATTCCAGTGGGTCACGGCATTCACGTTGAGAACCACTCCTTAATAGTATTCAAGAAACATTTGGACAAAAAGAATTCAGTATTGACGGCAGGGAGTTGTGTGACAAAGTTTCAGGAGAGGATGAGTTGGAAAGGGCGTATTGTGGCTGAAGTCAGAGTGATGTGAAAAAAGATATTTCTTTTTATCTCTGGTCGGAGAGTCATTTCGTTGGCCCCGACCCCTCATCATTTAACCCCCAAACAACAATTCCACTAACATCTGGGAAATGTCAAGCATCTCCCGCCTAATTACTCATTTGATTGCTCGTCAGAAAATCTTTTCGCTTTACCCCGGCACTGCCACAAACCCCAACGGGCCGCAGGCCTGCGCTCCTCCTCCTCAGCGCCAGGCGCAATCTCTGAGGGGACACAATAGCTACCCTGCCTTTTGTTGTTGACCAGAAGTTCCTCGGAACCACAGGAGACGAGAACTCGACATGAAACGTCCTGGATGGCTCTTTGCGCCCCTCTCCTTGTACACGTGTCAAGTTTTCGACTCGATTAATAACATCCAGAAGGAAAAGCAAATAGGAGAAGCTAAAAATGCTGTCAGGGTTGTGGGACGGTGCGACGATAAAGAGAAGTACATTCTGCAGTTATATGCGTTGAGACAGGTACATAACATGGTCGGTATCAAGTGGCCTCATTGTCCGGCATTTAAATTGGTTACGATAAATAGATATGCTCTGCTATGTTGTGTAATTAGTAGTTCCATTATGGTTAGTTCTTTTGCTGCTCCTTTAGGCAGTTGTCTTGGGAAAGGTGATGGGGGGGGACACATGCCACTTTGTATCTGTAGAAGATTTTACTACGCCACAACGTTTGATTGTTAAAATAAAATGCCAGAAAGATTCCAATAAGAAAAATAATCATAAGGTCTATATTTATAAATCAATTTACATTCAAGATACATTAGTCTAATGTGGCACACGGTGAGAATCAAACTCACTAACACTTACACTACCGACTCCACAGGCGACACAGTGTAGTGTATACCCTGCTCACAGGACTTGTTATTTGGACGAGTCAAGTTATAAGTTAGACAATTCTAAATTTAATTTCAACAATTTTAACATTTACTTTAACAATTTAAAACACTTTTTAACAGTTTAAACAGTGTCTAGACATTGAAATTCGAGTATGATATTGACATTAGACGACATATATGAAGAGTGACAAAAATAATAAAACAATTAAAAGATTACAGGAACAGGACGATATTTGGTTTCGTTTAGATTTTAAGGGATGTCAAGCCTTATTGGGCTATTTCACGCCGAAGACGTTGTTCTATTAATGTTTGATGGGTATTCTAACTTTTTAAAAACTCAATTTTTTTCTATTTAACCCATAGGTGGGACCCCAACAGTTACTCCCACTCCGGGTCAGAGTGGATTTGAGAGTAATGGCAAAAAAGGGGTACTCCACTGAACTTCACCATTATATGCAGTTTAACCTCATACACAGGACAATGAGACCTTCAGCCACCGCCTTCTAGCACATATGATAAAAAGGGTTGGGGTCTGCCATAAGGGCAATATGATTATTAGTCCCAGGTCAACTCTTCCCTGTAGTGGCAGTACTTTTTAGGGTCCCATCAATGGGTTGAATAGAAAAAATGAGTTTGAAAAACATTGAATACCCATCAAGCATGAATAGAACAAAACATCTTCGGCATAAACTTACCTAAGAAGGGTTGACATGCCGTAAAATCCAAATACCAAACCAACCTCACTCAAATTATTTGTATTTGATAGGAATGATTATAGACAATGAAAATTGGAACATCTATATGTTGTTGTTTTTTTTTAATTAAGGGTTTTAATATAACATCTCTCTACACTCTTGAGAGCTCCATGACTGTAGACTTACGTGTAAATGTCATTTAGTGTAATAACTATGATGTGTTGCGGTTTGGTTTCTTCGTTTAATCGCATAGTCATCTTCGAAAAGAACTGCATTGATTAACACATAAGTGCTTTTATACCTTCTCCTAAAGGTAGCAATCTGAAAATGAACGTAATAGCACGACTCAAGTACAAACTCACTACCATGCCACAGTCAAGCACGTTAGCCACGTGAGCAGGATAAAACATGTAAAATTTTAAATATAAAACTACCAGTCGAATATTTTACGAAATAGAATTGAAAAACCGGTTTTCAAAGTATGAAAATTGGAACGCATACATTTTTTGTTTGTTTTTGTTTCAATTAAAGCTATTAATATAACTTCTTTTTTATTAGTGGTTTGTTGCTTGGAAAAGTGCGGCATTTAGAGCTTCTAAAAATTGAAGGACAACGGCAGCCAACTGCTTTAATCACACATCAATCAACGAATCATATTTACACTGGAATACGAAAGTTTAGGAAGTTAACAGGAAAGCCACGAATTACATGTAAAATTATTAACAGAGTATCAATGAAAAGGGCGGATTAGTCGTTTGCTTGAATGCCTTCAGCGATCCGCTCTCTACAAGGAAGGAAGAAACGACCCAGAAGTGACCCCGTTTGCTTGAACAGACGCGCAGCATATCATTCTCCCTGGCAATAATGATATTTATTTCATATCGCCTTTCAACTATAAACTGTTCCCATTCATCGCCAAAGTACCCGTTCGCATGATGACGACCATTTATAAATTTATTATTATTTCTCTTTGGCTTGCATATTCCACTGTCTTCATTTTATCGCTGGTTGGTTCACGTGTATTGCTAACATACATAGATAGATAGATATGGCTGGGTGTAATGTAAAACCCGGAATCTCTTTTGTGCCGGTGTTGTATATCGCTCAATAAGATCCTTAATGCATTTTTATTGGGGTCTTATTCATAAAGGGTGTCTCATAAAAACTAATCATAATAAATGAATGAATAAGTAAATAAAATGGAATTAAAAAATAGCCATTTTTTGCAGCTGGTCTTTTCGCTTTGATAGCTACGTTTACCCAACTCTTCAGGGAGAATTACAGTATTGACAATTATGCACGCGATATTCTCAGATTTTTTTGGATTTTATTTAATTATTTCTTTTTTAATATTTTATGCGAGTTGTGACGGTTACACGAGTTGGGCATAAGTCATGAGGTGAAATCGTCTCAGAAATGGAAGCTAGATTTTACTTCTGTGCCCAGACGTGAAAGGGTTATTTGGACTTTACGGCATGTCAACCCTTGTTGGGTTATTTTGTGCCGAATACGTTTTGTTTATTCATTATTAATGGTATTCTAAATTCTTCTTTATTTAAACTCAATTTTTTAAATTTTCAAATTCATGTTTTTCTATTTAACCCATAAATAAAATCCTAGCAGGTGCTACCACTCTGGGTCAGTTGGTTTGGGAGTAATGCTGATGAAGGGTAATGTACAATTCCCAGTGCTGCAGATATAGTTTAACGTCATACCTAGCACATTTTATTCCTCTGCAGATTTAGATTATGTCTTATCTTCATAGAATTGATTTATATATATATATATATATATATATATATATATATATATATATATATATATATATATAGGATACTACAGAAGTAACAAAAAATGTTAAAATCTTATTTGAAAAAAAAATTTTCAGATATTAAGACAGAAACTTCAACTGTTTTTTTTCTTTAAAACAGTAGGAAGAGACATTTCTTTAGCAGAGTTGAATTCAGAGTTTTCCTTCTTCTAGACTAGTTTCCATACTAAGGTTAAATAGTCCAATTGGCTGATTGATTGCCTAAACAAGGTTAATGTTCCAGTCTGCCATACAATACATTTAAGTATATACGTTCTATCCCTTCAATAGTTTTTTTTGAATCTCTTAAATAACACAATGTAATAATTCATTTTTTTATTAGATGGGCAATTTTTCTTGTCTATATTGTTCTCTCAATATTTCGGTCATGTACTCTCTGCTCATCTAGTCTCAATATAAATAAATAAATACACACAAATATAGATAGATAGATAGATATATGTGTGGTGTGTATCCATTAGGTTCATGAAAGAGATAAACCCCGACAAATTATCTATGAAACTAATTTATATTATGATGAAATAATCAAAGCGCACTGGCCCTAGGCAGTAGCGATTGTGATTATCAATATATTAATCTTTTAAAAACTGTCTACTTCTTTTGTAGACACCTTGTAAAATATGAACAACGAGACAACTCGAGTACAGTGCCTACGCAAATTAAACACCTACACAAACTTCTTTGAATTAAATCTTGAAGACCGAGTGGAAATGAATCGGTCTGTCACCTAGATACTACGAAGGAGAATGAATAAAACTGGTATCCAAAATATGAGTTTCGGAGTTCTAAGTGGTGTGAAGTATCTCTTAATTGCAAGAGTTCACTCTGATCCAGTATGGTAGTCCTTTTAAGGGTAATAACTATGGGTCAAATAGACCTGTTTGCAAAAAGAATAATAGTTCACTTAGTTTAGAAAAGATATCCAAAATCGCTACGCACTTACAAGTATTTAACACAATGTGCATCTAAATAAACAAAATTAGTTGTTATCTGGTTTTATGGAGTATCAAACCTTGTTGGGTTATTTAATATTTGTTTCCCTTTTTGCAAGCAATTCTATGGATTCAAGTAACTAATCCTATTCAATAATAATAAGCATCCTTTGCAAACAGTTACAACTCTCTCCCCTTTACTCAGCCTGTAGGTCCTCCAAACGGCATCAGAAATCCACATAGGTGGTTAATGTATGTTTTATGATTGGTCTATACTGATGTACCCATGTGTACGCGAAGAGAACGTCATATATGAGTTCGTCCTTGTTTGTCTCACTTGAATGTTTTGTTGGGTGCTGTTTCCATAGAAGTAACTATTCTTAATAGAAACTATTGTACCAATTAAATGGTTTCAATCAGTACTAGTTAATAGCATTGCATTGCAAGCAATTATATCGTTGGCTGATTTTACGGAATGTCAAATCATGTTGGGTTAGTTTATGGCGAAATCAATTTAACACTTCTGGTTTCAAATTATGCAAAATTTAAAATTTCAAACATTGCAAACTTTTTTTATCTGGCTTTTTTTTTTTTTTTTTTTAAGACGAGCCTTGATAATTTGTACTGAATAAAGGTTCGATTCGAAGTTTTGTTAAGTCTCCTGATTACGACATCAAAGCTCCAGAGTCCGACAAGAACCATTTAAAGAACGCCAGTGGGCACATCGGCCTAAACATTATGCAAATAACAATAAAGATGAGGACTTCATACTTAGTTGCAATATGTAGAGGCGCGTCGTGTAATGTTTATAGACTCGGTGACACCCGTTCAAATCTTAAACGAAGCTGTTTTCATTTTATATAGCGCGAATATCCTTGGGAAATATATCTATTCAATTCTTCTCATTCCATCTACGGATAAATAATAGGGTAGGCTGGAATCTACACTAGATTAGGTAATCGGTCGAGGGGTAGAAACAATCAGATTTTAAACCTATTAAAATCCACCTAAGAAATTGACCATGTGTCGCATTCTGCTCAGGGTGTATGTGTTAGTAAATACATACTTAGTCACAATATCTTTTTTTAAGAGCAATTTTTAAACATTCTCAAACCTATTTAATTCATAGATGGTGTAGGAGTTACATCGGCTTAGCTATACGAGGGACCATCCCACTAAGGCACCGCTTCTAACTACCGGTGTACTCTCAACAACTCAACAGAATCAGTTGAAACTCGCGTGCAGCTAACACGTGGCGTGTAAGTTTCTAAACATATTTGTGCAATACCAATTTAAGGAGCAGACAGGCTATTTGGAATCGAAATCCAATGGATTATTCCCTCATAGGTTCGAATCCTGTTCGCAGCCCCATATAGTAATTAATATTGCCCAAATAAGTGTATAAACGTATAAGCCACGTATCAGCTACAACTGAGTTTAGTTGTGTTGTTTACAGTACACTGTAGTTAGAATCGGTGTCCTATTGGGATGCTGAAGCTGAGGGGATCAAGCGTTTCACCCTAGGATTGGAGTTTGTTCCTAGCTTTTTCACGAAGCGGCGGTTTTTGAGTGTACTTCCAGTTTGGTTTATATTTCATAGGTATCAGCCGAGCATGATGATATTGATGCTTCTATTTAGGAAGGAGTGAAGGATTTTAATTAGTATTTCATAGTTTACAATTGTCCGAATGATGTTAATGCTTCTATATAGGAAGAAGTAAAGTATTCTAATTAGTATTTCATAATTAATACCACCCTGTCGGCTGGGGCGTTAGAATGCACCGACTGCACCTCTGCAGAGGTAAGACTCCCCAATGGGGCCACCTGTTGGCCGTGGGTGGCCCTGTGATGCTGGGCTAGACGGGCGGTCGGAGAGGCCCTCCGATCAATCGTGGTCATGTCAAGCCCTAGCACCTATAGGATTTTCCCAACCCTATTGCCCTTATGGCAAGCCCCAACCGCTTTTTATCATATGGGTGCTAGAAGGCGGTGGCTGCGGGTTTACATGTCTGGAATGACGTTAAAACTATCTGATGGTGCGGTTCCAGTTTTGGAGGTTTGGGGAATGTGGAGCACCCCTTCATCACCATTGCTCCCTGGTCCACTCTGACCCGGAGTGGTAGTACCTGTTAGGGTCCCATCTATGGGTTAAGTAGAAAAATGTATTTATAAAAAAATTGTATTATCCATTAAGAATTGATTTATTTCAAAACTTTATCGGCATTAAATGACCCACTGAGGTTGATATGCCGTAAAACAAAACAAACCAAAATCATAATTAATAGCGGTCCATGATAATTATATCTATTTAGAAACCTGAATGTAGACCCATCAAACTTAGATACTGAGCTGATATCCTTAGGTTCTCACAGATCGCGTTGAAAAACCAATAAAACGTACAGGATTATCGATACCGTTATAAAAATAAAAAATAGGTCGGCTTTATGATACGATTAATTGATAGATAAGAAAGCGACAGTTACAGAAAACCGAAGAAAATCTGAAGATAACGTTCGGATTACCAATACCGTTAAATTCCATTGAGATTAGTACACAGGGCTTTCTCGGGCAATATAGCTAATAGCAACAAATAAAAAAAATATGTCGGCTTTATGATGATAGGCCGTTTATTGATAGATAGAAAGCGATAGCTACAGAAATAGTCAATAAACCCGGGAAATAGAAAAAGGGGGAAGCTTCGGTTTTTACACAGGAAGAAATTCCACGCTCCAATTCCCTGTTCATGTAATTACTTCCGACAAGTGATTAGTGGTCACATATTCGACGTCGTCTTCAAATGTTGATTGATGACATTCAACCTGGAAGACAGGCATCTTTGATGGGATGGATTAAAAGTGATGAAGACTATTGCAAAGATGGAGGATATAGATCGGATGTAGGGGGGGTGAAGGCAGGTTAGAAATAGAAAACCGAATAAGAAAAAGAAATAACACTAGAAAATTGGAATAAGATATCGGATGGAATGGACAAAGGCAAATAGGAATGGGCAAAAAAAGCTTTAGTGGACGGTGATTTAGGCTAAATATTGTGCACTTTAAGTAACACTATATATATATATATATATATATATATATATATATATATTATATATGCCGGTTTAGCCCAGTTGTTAGAACATTTGACGAGGAACCATAAGGTTCTGGGTTCTATACAGGCCCTCAAATCATTGCATTGGTAGCACAACTTGGACCTGTACAGTAAAGTGGGATGCTGATAAGTGTGATGGTCAACCTAAGATTTAAAAAGCAATCTCCTTGGTCTAACGCTAGTAAGAAGGGGATACATTGTTGCTGTCCTATTGATAGCAATAGGTCAATCTACTGAAATATATAATTACCAATTAATATCTACGCAGCATGAATATACACGCGCGCATATAAATATATATATATATATATATATATATTTATATCTTTTTTCCCTTTCCTGTCACTGTTTATTCTTTAGTTCTGTTCTCCAACTCCTTTTTATATTTTCCTTATTGTTTATTAGTCCAAAATTATAATATTATTATATAATATAATATTTAAAGATTATTAAATTCATTCTGATGAAGTCTTTTAATAGATGAATACGAAATATCAATCAAATAATCATTTGTGTTGATTTATTTATCTGTTTATCTATATTTTTCACATTTTGTCGTATCTTTTCCAAACCGTTGAATATATCTTATTATAATGGAGATTGTGTGTTTTTCTGTCTGTAACCGAAACTAAATCACTACTCAAGTCACAATTCCCTTAGTTATTGACATCACATTCACCATGGATTTTTTTATTTTAACCTCAATTATTAATAAAATCGTTGTACATTATTAATACTATTAACCATATCTACGTAAAAATAACATACTATTATATTATATATACAACAAAATAGCGGTTTACAGTGTGAACGGGAAGGCTAATTTGCATATTGATATTTAAAATATGATTTTGATAAATATGTGCTTAGTATTATTGATTCCTAATTGTTTGGTTTATTTTAATGAATATAAACAAAAATCTCTTCAATGAATCTTAAAATAAAAACATTAACAATAAAAATAACTGTCATTTTATTCTTTACTTCCTCTTTAATTAAATTAGAAAAAATACCAATGAAAGACGGGAGTGATGGAAAAGTAAGTTTCAGTTGTTCTATTTTTCGATTATACTCCCTATGTTTCAAATCTTTTTATCTGCATTCTTATTTAGTTTCATTAGCTTTTGTAATTTAATACGATATTTTATTACATTAAAACTTAAATACTTGCACCCGGAGGGTGAATATATTTGCTAGTATATATAAGTCAGATTGTCCTCAACAAAAAGTAGATAACAATCAACTAGTCATGAAAGGTTGGTCAATACCTACTAAAAAATTAAAATACCAGAGCTGATTATAGAATAGATGTAATGAATGGAGCTCGTGACTTAGATGAGCGCTAAAGTACGCTTCAGATGGATAAGTGGTTTAATGCAACTACGCTAAATGTATGAGGTCAACAAAACCTGTCCAGAATGCCGTTTAAAAGTGTGCAACCTTACTTTCATATATATATATATATATATATATATATATATATATATATATGAGAGAGAGAGAGTATTCGGTGGAGTAGCGTATTGTCGGTGTCAGATCAAGCAGATTGTTTTTCTGAGGTGGAGTGTGACACCGTTAGCTCCACAAGCTGTGCTATTCATGCATTGGGTTGTCGAGGAAAGATATCAGTAAAGTATATATATATATATATGCGTATAAATCTTTTGGTGGGTACATAATTTTATCATTGCAATGAACGTACCATATATTTTATAATCTATTGTGAATTGAAATTAAGCTAGCTGTCCGGTTTGTCCTCGCTCAGTAGAGCTCCAAGATTTGAGGAGTAGATTTGTGATTAAGAAATATCGAATTGGTCTAAATTTTGGAAAAAAAAGCCGAAGTGGTATAGGTTAATATTAGAGACTAAATTGACTTAATATTAAGTCCAAGTAAACTGTCTCTCTTTTTACAGAGAGAAGGCTGGATTGACAAACTATAGAGGGTATACAATATTTTGAGATGAAAGGAAGAGTACGACTTACTCAGAATAAAGAACAACTCAACACTAAATTCATTAGCACTATTTTATCATTGATTTTAGCTTTGTTGCGCGATGACCAAACGGGTCAACTAGCTTATTCTCACTTCTTAGTTTTAATTCAATATGAATAACAAAATACATGGTCTGTTCTTTTCCATAATAAAATGTTGTACCCCTTCAAAAAGTTCTTTATATATATATATTGGTTAGAAACCATATGCCTTGATTTTTTGTATCGCCACTTAAAAACTTTCTTTTAACTAACAATGTTAGTCGTTAGTTTGTGCAACAGTTTTTTTAAAATGAAAACATAAAATGAAAAACAAAATAAAATTCTACAAAGACATTAATCTTCATTTAAAATTACGACGTTTATTTTATGAGAAAGCTTTCTTTTAATAATAATATCAAATTCAGGCCAAAGTTTAATTAGATTAAATTGAACTATACAATGACTTTCTTTGGAATAAACGTTTTCTTTTTTGTAAATTTTTTTTCAAATACAATCTTGAAAAATAAACCGTCTTTTATTTATTTGTCCATTTTGTTTGTAGCTTAAAGCTGGTATGAAATGGTATACTTTAAAATCACATCAAGAATTAATACTTTAACATACATTTCCAAACAATGATTGCTTTTCCTAACTAGTCCTTGTAATATTAATGACATTACGGATATAAAATTTCAAAGGCAACAATTGTATATGGTTAACATCGTAGAAAATGGACTCGGTTCCGATTTCAATCTTGGACGATGCTGTTGCCGTTTCACATAGCTCTAATAACCTAGTAAAAGTAGGAATCCAACTATTCTTCCCCAAGCTATTAGTGAACAGCGGGTAGATTTGTATTTTTAACCGAAGTTAGCAACCGGCATAGAAGGAAAACCGGAAATTCAACCCTGTTATACTCCACTTAATAAATTGACTGTGTCGCGTCCTGCTTGAGCGGTGGGATATATATATATATATATTATATATATATATATATATATATAAATAACTTTTACATCGTCAACAAACTATTTGCTTCTGGGGTAGGTATTCAACCTAACCCGCCGCCAACGGGTAGGATGTTACACAAGATCGCAAGTATGGGGTTTCCAGGGAGGTTTTAACTTTCTATCCAGTAATGATGGATCAGCAAGAATAGATTTCTAATCATTACCAATGATGCACGCCCTATGTATTTACCCAACCCGTTCACCACGAGTAGGATAAGACAAAATATCGCTAGTATGGAGCATCCAGTGAGATTGAACTCGCTATTCAATAGTAATTTATCTGAGGGTCTAGTTACTAAACTATAAATCAGACATTCTTCAAATTTTTCTCATGGCAAACATTCAACTCTTTATGATATGGATGCTAGAAGACGAGGCTGACCAATTCATTAATACACTTTATCTTAATAGAAATTATTTCTAATAGTTTATAAACCAATATTTACCTACAAACTATTCGCTTAAAGCATATATACAAAGAATTCTCATTAAATAGCTCACACAGGTTGATATGTCATTTAACAAAATACTACAAACGAATCAACCCAGTCTGTTCTTAGAATTACTATAGCACGTTCGGGATTTTGCTACCATTTTAGCCATATACCACTGGTGGTGTGTCAACATCGAACTCGGCAACATTAAGCTATTGGTATGATTGTTTTTCTTTTACCTTTTTCAACCATTTTTGGGTAATTTTTGCCAAATCCAGACACGTTAATAAACAAAGGACTAAGGTTGCTATATATTACCTACTGTAGCTTAAGTGGTCACTCAATAAAAGTATTGAAAAATATTGAAAATCACTGCTTAAGTTCGGTGATCTTGTGGGAACCGGAGCTTTCAGTATGTAATTGGCCATTAAGAATTTCGTCAAGCAATTTATAATGGTTGCTGTATAATTAGTATCTGTACATAAAAACGTTTTACAATATTTTGGCATTTTAAGATTTTACTATTGAATATTTGCAACTTATTTTACTATGAAAATACAGTGGAAAAATTTTAATATAAAAGTTTGTTGAACTGATTTTACTTAAAATTAAACGGGAACGGTGCTATACAATGCATTGGGAAATTATTCTATTATAAAATGCATAGTAACTGGTTTTAGCAATACAAATCAAGTGTAAAAATGATTGTTACTATAAATGAGATGCAACGATTTTGATATAAAAAGACATTGGAACATTTTGATATAAAAAAGGCATTGGAAACGATTTAGTAAAAAAAAAGGCCATTGGAAACGATTTTAGTAAACAAAAAAAAAGGCATTGGAAATTTGAGGCATTGAAATTTAGTTTACTCTAGAATATTGGAATTGATTTTACTATAAGAAATTTTTTGAAATGAAATGATTTTATTTGAAAAATGCTTGGAATTTATTTTACTCTAAAAGTACAATGAAATTGTTATTATTTATAAAATTGCATTGGAAAGGATTTTTAAACAATGTACTACACAAGTGATAGTTCTACATCAAACAGTTTGACTGTACAGAAGACAAACAATTTCCAGTCAATAAATGCAAGTGCTTCATAAGAATTTTATTATCAAATATATTTGGAACTTATTTTACTATAAAGATGCATGGAGAATGATTGTACTCTAAAATAATTGAAATAGATTTGGCTATGAAAACGCAACGTATATTTTGTAGTTTTATATCACTGATGTATACAGACAAATAAATCATGCAAATCAATAATATACAGACGTATCTAAACATTTTATTCTTAAAAGCATTAGAAATGATTTTACTATAGCAATTTATCTTTTCTCTATGATTATTTTTTATTTTATTTAAGTTTCATCTTATCAATCCCCAAAATAAACCGGCCCAGACGTTGATACACCGGTTGAATTATACCCCTCCCCATCCACCTCGTGTTTAACATTGTATTGAGAATACATGAAAAAGGTCTGAACATCCCATATACAAATTCTCCACACCAGGATTCAAAAAAGATTAGAAAATAAATAAATAGATGGGGGGGGGCTGTAATGCAAGTTTAAAATAGCAGTTACCGTTCCTAAATAATTTCATGAAATGAAAAAGGCATCCACGATTAAAGTTCTGTAGTGTTACACGAGTAACTTGTTATCAAGGAACTATGTGTTGGGAAAATAGAGATTAGAGTTGGTTTTCTCATTTATATCAAATAAGTAGCGAGAAGCAATGGCATTGCCTGACCATAGATCGTTAACAATATAATATATATATTATATATATATATATATCTATATATATGAGATTAACAAGTGATACAGGGGCGTTTATTCGGTCCGTTGTGAAAGTAATAAAAAGATAATGTTTGTGACAACTTCTAAACTACGACCATTATTATTTTGGGGACGGTTAGAAACGAATAAAACATTGCCAAGACCTTTTAATCTATAAATACTGAGCAACAATAGTAGATATGGGTGCGACCCAATGAACAACTAACAAAGAGGACTGGATATTTCTAACATAATGGGGTGGGGGTATGGGAGCCAAATGTACACACGCAAACTCTCACTATACACATTAAGTAAAGTCGGTGGAGTGGACATTGCCGGTATCAACCGGACAGCGACGGGTCTTTCAGTGAAATATTTTGCGTCTGACGTCGGAGTGCCACACCTAACACCAGCTTTCCACTTTACCAATATTCCAAGCTTAGCTACTTAAGTGCTGAGTTGGTGAGAGCCGGTATCGAACCGGTGTGTCTATGGTTCCTAGCGTGAATATATAATAATTTCATAAATACTAGTCTTGATATAATAATTTGAACAGAATTATAGTTTTCCAATCTGATATATGCCGTATCAAGGACAACAATGATTCCTATCACTAATGAGATGGTTTTTGCATCTTAAGGGAGTGTTATACCTACCAACAGATCCCCATTTTACCACACTTATCCATGCTGTGCTACTCATGTACTGAGTAGATACTGGTATCGAACCGGGAATCTTGAGGTTCCTAGGTGGATACTTACGACTGATCTAAACCGGTCCTAACACCGACAGGATGATACCCACCAGGACAGGCAAATAGATCCAACCAAATTAACTAGAATTCCGCCTGTCCCGGGATATTTCCATATTACTCGAACCGATCTATAAAAAATTGTAGAACTCAAATTTTGCCAATCTTATTGTTCATTTTGAGGTAGTTCCTTAAAATGTGTTATGATATTTCATATATGATGTTTATGTATATAGGTAATATATAGGATCTGCCATTTTGATGCCTCATGCATATTTTACAAATAAATTTAACTCGCCTGATTGAAAAAAAATTACCAAAAGTCAAGGAATTATCTATTTAAAGAAATTTTTCGTGTTGATTTACTAATGAATGATTTCATAATGCAGCAGTTTTCTTATTTCAATTCTTTCCGATTGGGGGCAACATATCGGTGAACATTATATACTTTCGAAACTAATTACAGTATAATTAACACCGAATTTGTGAATAGAAGAAAAAATTAAGGGAGAGACTCTGTAGAAAATAAGTACGAAAATCTGATAATTATAAGTTATTAAATTTGGTAATTTTTTTATATAAATTGGGCCTTTGCATTTTAAAATTTTTGCTGACATTTTGTAACAAAATGCCAATTTTTTTTCAGCATGTTTTGAAAAAACGATGTTTTCGTTTTGAATTAATATTAAAGTTAGTAATTTTTCTGGAAATAGTACATCTAATTTTTTTTTCATTGATTTTTTAAAAGAAACTTAATTTTTTTAAAATTGCATTTTTTTTTAGATGCACTAAATCTTCACTTAGCCATTTTTTACAACATTTAGTGTTTAAAATTATAAAAAATAATTACATATGTAATGTTGTGCTTTATTTTACTACTTTTCGACTAAACAAAAACTTGACCGTAAATAATTGATTTAATTTTAATTCGTTTTTAAATTAAATGAGCGAACAAACTGGTAGTAGCTAGCGTTATAACATACAACCTATCTGAATTTTTACGCAACTAAGTAAATCTCGATAACTTAAAAAATGTTCTGAACAAAATATTCGTTAAATTTAAACTTGTTCGTTTCAATTATTAGTATTTTTATGTGTGGTTAAATCGAAGTTAACGAACCTAAATTCCACCATTGTATGTCTACCCACGAAGAAAAAAACTACCAAAATTCAGGGATTTTAACCGAATTAATGAATTTTCAGTGTTTGATTATATTAATGAATAAAGATATAATGCACTAGTTATTTTATTCAAACTTTTACATTTTTTCAGGTCCTTAACTTTGACCACGTATCTTTGAGCGTGCACAGATCTCAAAAATACTTGGACTTCAAAGTTATCTGATTGTAAAAGTTTTTAAATAAAAATAGTGGGGGGATTTATATATTTTACTCATTAATATATCAACACTGAAACTTTCATTAAATTCGGTTTATTCCTGATTTTTTGTATTTTTCTTTCAGCGGGTGACATACGATGGTGGAATTTGGCCCTTTAAGTGTGTGGTTCAATGGGTAGTATTTCCTTCTCGCACAAGCTGCAATATCCGATTCTTTTTTGTAGGATTAAGTACCCGTTAACCTAAGTTTCATCAACTCGCTTGTAATAATGATTCATTTAGGAAGCCGTTCAATTTTATAGTAATACTGCTTTCGCGATATATATATATATATATATAATATATATATTTATTTATTTATTATTTATTTTAAATTCAGCTTGGGTTCGTTAATAACGTCTTGTTTGCTGCAAAATACTATTTAGGTTAAAACAATGTTCAGTTGAAATGGGTGTTTTGTTAAATCAACGATATATGTGTAGTGTGTAAATAAAGCCACCGTCGATATTACCTGGTAAAGTATATTTGCCACCAACTCAAACTAAATTTATATAACTCAAGTATAAAGAGAGCGGTACAATCCAGAAGTGAAATGCATTGCCTGGGGTTCACATTGATCAACGTTAAAGGATCGGACACCTAGATGCGTCAAAGTTTCGTCAATATCAAAATTGTAGCGCGATCTTGTTAAAGACTGTTGCTGGGTGGAATTTGTGTTCATCAGACGTCACAGGGAAGACATTATGATGCTGAAAGTCCGAAAAAGACTGGAAATGATATCTGCTGACTCCTTTTTGCGGAAAGTTGTATTTTGTTAAAAGATAAATGTTGCTGACAATTTTTTAATGGTTAATTTTTAGATATTTTGAATTTACAAAAATGGACTCTAGAAGTTAATATACAGATTTAACTATTTCTTAACCCTCTATATCTAAACTATATAGTAAATGGAAGGATCTAAAGATATTGACAAGCAAAAAGTATAGTGAGGAATTTTCAGATTGGAGTAGATAGGAGCTTTGAGAGATATGAAGGATAAACCGTTTGTTTGAAATTAAGTATGTTGAGAATTTGAAGCAAAGTAAAAAGTTTGAAAAGAGATTTGCTTCTCTAGTGAGTGTAACAAGTGAGTTTTGACTCAACGCTTCAGATCTTTTGCAAAAAGTTGGAATAGAAGGGAACATGAAAAATCAAAGGTATAGAATCATTGTGATTCGAGGATCTTGTGAAAAAAATCTAGCAACTGCGCACTCAATAAGGATATATTTAAAGCGTACAAAGTTTGGCAAGAAATACATTAATGTTTTTTGTCGGACGGATCTCGAGTGACATTGATGTAGCTAACCTGATGGTCAACAGAGTAAGATTTTATCGATTTAAGACGTGCTTCTCTGCCCGTGAAAGAAGGACCAGGAAGGAATTGTCGAAAAAAAATTATTAAAGCCTGGAATGGTTTGACTAACTGTGCTAATTATTGTGATTTTATAGTGAAGACTTTCTTTGCCTTGTACAAGTCCCAGTCTCAAACTAAAATGTGTATTTATGCACGACAATGCTCCTTCTTGTTCTTCTAAGTTTACCCGTGAATTCTTTGAGGATAAAAGATTTACAGCAGAGAAGATAATGTAATGGCCCTAATCGAGTCCTGATCTGGATTTGACATTATTACTGATGCCAGGGGTAAGACCCCTAATTATTGTAGCATTGTATCAAAATACTCTTCACTTACTACTGAAATGAAACATTTTTTTCAAGTCATTTTGGTAAACAAGGGACTCAGGTTGCATACACTATAGATTGTCGCATGCTCTTGTAGATTATCAGACAGCTCAACACTATTTTCTTTCAAAGCAGCTATGATTCCATAGAATTGTTGATGTCTTCAGTTTTCATAAAACACGAAAGATGTGACCCACCATTTCTTTCGGACTCCAGAGTATAATGCAAATGGCTGACGTATATCTATAGTGTATCTTTAGCAAGCGGCAATTTGTGATGACTGAAATTAATGATGGTGGTAAACAATATAACAGCAAAGCCAGACGTATGGAAAGCAATTAAAACTGCTTATTTTTGGATCCTGAATCAGCTAATGTAACAAAAGATTACAAAATCCAATGAAAATTATTTTACTGAATGTTATTGAGAAAAAGGGAAGAGGAAAAAAAACAAAAAACAAACACAAAAATAACTAAATAATAGTGGTATAACTGATAGCAAGTTAGTCTTGCAGATCCATTATGGAATAATGAAGTTCGATCCTCGCAGGATGCCCCATTAAAATCCTCACGTAAAAAAACATTCTGTTAAATTCCGGCCTAGTCGAGCCATAAGAGGGGTTATATTTTTTGTTTCGTCAGCGGTAGAGGATATGACATCACATATAACTATGTATAAAGACATTTTATTCAATAAATTAACTATATTCAAGAGCAATACTATTATAAATGTGGCGATTGTTAAGGTGATATTTAAAATAACACCAGGTTAAATATACGTATTTAAATTTAAAAGATTCTTTAATTTTTTTTATCATTTTTCGTTATTTATTTTTATTTATTTTCATTCCTTTTGTACCTCTATATATAAGATTAATAAATGATTAAAATATAGCAACTTATATTCAAAGCGTAAGCCGGTCGAATATTAAATTTTTATGATAAAACAAATTGAAACATACTTTTTTAAAAACAGAATTTTGAATGTGCGGATTTTGGTACGAATGCAGATAGCACGCAGGAGATAATATCTTTAGAACGCGCATTTTACGTGTAAATAGCAATTAAGATATGGAAACTCTCCGAATTAACGCCTTACCGGAGCTGTCTCAAAGGTTCGGTCGAGTAATACTAGTAGCAGCCATAATTGAATACTGCTTTAAGCAGAAGCTCGACAAAGATTACTGGCGACAAGTTCCACAAATCGATTGTGTTTGCGTGTAATAATTATATCATTAATAGAGAAAATCAATGACAAATTGTGTGTATTTTCCTTAATTATAAACAAATTAATGTGTATAAAAGAATTTCAAATACTGAAGACAACGCTTTTTGAAATTATCAAGACGACACGTACATACTCACGACACTCCTATAACCCCACAAAAGGAGTTGATAATTGCGGAAAACAAACCAAACGAAGTCCCGGGGTGTAATGACCAACTTGCCGGAATACGTGAACGTAGTACAGCGAGTTTGTATTCTAGTTGTGCTATTACGTTTATTTTCAGACTGATCTTCATTTAAAGTATCCTGCTGTTCTCAAGGAACATGACATTAAATAACACAACGAAGGCGTTATTACGCATTAAACAAAGGAACGAAAAGTTATATCTATGTATGTAAATACAAGTCAATGAATAATGAATATATATATATATATATATATAATATATATATATATATATATATATATATATATTTATTGTTGTGTTTGCGTGTGTAAACTGGGTGGCAATATTGAATATATTTGTGGTGCTTGCACATGTCTTTGCGCGTGTCTATACTATTATATGATATACACAATTTCAATACATTTAAGTAAGTTAAAAATATTTCCTTTTTTAAAAGACATTATTACAATGCTACATCATTGGACATCAGAGGTAGTATTTTACTCATTGAATTATTATCATTAATTATTATTATTAGAGTGCTTTTATTAAGAAGTTTCTTTTTCAAATATGTTTAGACTCAAAATCATATTTATGTACAAATCTAAGTTTGCATGAGTTCATAATGTTATTATTATATATATATCAGATGTCCTCAAATATTTTTCAATCTTTATAGAACATTATTTCAAAATCTTTTCATATATAAGTTTAAATGTCTCAGTCACTCACATTCGTAGATTATTAAACCACTCGCTTCTTTGTCAAGCCATAGCAGTTAATATGATGGCCCCACCCTTATGCAAAGCCCCGACCTTTTTATCATATGGGTGCTAAAGAAGCCGGTGCTGAGGGTCCTTCATACCTGGAATGACGTTAAAGTCTATCTAATGGTGAGGTTCGCAAATTTGGGAGGTCTGGAGAATGTGGAGGCACCCCTTCAATGCTCCTTTGGCTCGCTGAACACTCACAATCGCAGTGGTAGTACTAACCTGTTGGGATTCCATCTATGGGTTAAATAGAAAAAATGTGTCTAATAAAAAAATTGAGTATCCATTTAAGAATGATTCATTTCAAAACATTGTCCAGCATAATGACCTACTGGGATTGTATCCGACCACAACCAAAACCAATCAGCACATATACATGAACACACACACAAATCTCACCATTTGACACGCACACACACACACATATAATATATTAAACATACAGACACACGCACAAACTCACACATTTGAACACGCACACACACACACATATATATAAATATACATACACAGAACACACGCACCAAACATACACATTTGAACACGCACACACACCACATATATATATACAGACAACACGCACAAACATACACATTTGAACACGCACACACACACATATATATATACATACACAGACACAAGACATAAATACACAATTTGAACACGCACACACACACCATATATATAACATACACAGAACATCACGCACAAACATACACATTTGAACTACGCACACATCACATATATATATATACATACACAGACACAGCACAAACATACACATTTGACACGCACACACATATATATATACATCACATGACACACGCACACATACACATTTGAACAGCACACAACATATAATATACTACACAGCCACGCACAAACATACACATTGAACACGCACACACACCTATTAATAATACATACCAGACACACGCACAAACATACACAGACACACGCACACACACATATATATATACATACACAGACACCACGCACACACACATTATATATATACATACACAGACACACGCACACACACATATATATAATACATACACAGACACACGCACACCACTATAAATACATAACAGACACACGCACACACACATATATATATACATAACCGCCACACACACATATATATACATACACAAGACACACGCACACACACACAATATTTCATACACAGACACACGCACACACACACATATATATATACATCAAGACACACGCACACACACACATATATATATATACTACACAGACACAATACGCACAAACATATATATATATAATACACAGACAACGCACAAACTTATTATATATATAATATACACATACACAGACACACGCACAAACAACATATATATATATAGATACACAGACCACGCACAAAACAAAACATATATATATATATCAATACACAGAAACAACGCGCACAAACATATATATATATAATATTATAATATATAATATAAGTATCAGTACTTTTGCACCTGTATCAGTTTTGGTGCATGTGGTTGTAAGAAGACCAGATTTAGTCCTGACCATTTTCCCTTGTTGTTTTCCCGCCTCAACTGATTTGTTAACACGTTAGAAATGCCTTCACTCGATAGAGTTGTTTTTCCCTGTTCTCTATAAAGTCGTAACGTGGCCAGTAACAATGAAAATATGAAACAGTATTTACTCCATATGTAAAAAAAAATAACAACATACGACTCGCGTGACGTCAGGCAATCAAGATAAATGAAGATATCATAGACATCAAAAAACGTTTGCTCACTTTTTTCCTCATCGCACGCACGTTAACATGCTCGACCAGATCACTTCAAATGGGAAAGATTCACACAAAAAGAAATAGGTGAAGACTAATTCGATTCCAGCTGACAAAAACGATTTTAGATTGTAATTTAGATAAGGAGAAAGGAAACCCTCTTTTACAATCTTTATAATTATTCTACTAAATAATATGTTTTTAAGTCGTTTTTTCATTTTCCGCAACTCTCCGTCTCTGTCAGTAATCACATAGATAAATTTCGACTTCTATAATCATTATATATATATATTATATATATAAATATATAATATATATGGTGTACTTTGGCAGCATTTTTCCTTATGCATATTGTGGTTAAACACACGACGGACATTTTCATGTCTGACGAGTTTCTTCTTGATCTTTTCTAGTTTTCTTGCCAGTTGTTTTTAACATCAGGGTGGATTCTCTTCATACGTGTACCAAAGTCTTTCTCCTACTACTTTTCAATACTTCGTACTAACTCAGAGGTAAGATGTGATCAAGTTAGTCCCTTTTTTATATAAGTTAAGGTAGCATGGATATGAGGTCAAATAGTGGCTGGTTACTGACAGTTTCTCACCTATGCGCTATTTAGACCAGTGATCAGAAGATTACATAGGCGAAAAACTGTCAGTAAAACAGGCGCTGTTGATCCATGTTCAGGCTACACTAAACTTAATATAAATGCTTTATTGCTATGATACTGAAGTTACTATTTTACATATTGACCTCAACAATTTAATTTTCTGAAGGTGTCATTGCAATGGGTTTTTTTTTAATCAGATTTTTTTTTATTTGTGAAGGATATTCATTGTTCGGATACAGTTATATATATTTACCAACCCCTCCACACGGCAGGATGCGACACAAGGTATATTTCTTAAGCGGGGTTTATCAGGTTTGAATTCAGAAATTTCCTTCTTCTATACGGGTCAGCTAGTTAAAGTTAAAGAGCCCAGTCTACCCTACTATTTATCTATAGTGTAGGGAACAGTAGTAGGGCGTTTATTTTCCCTAAAGGGAATTAGCGGCTATGTGAATGCAGAACAATTCAGAATTGAACTCTGGTCGATTAGTCATTTTCTACCATTCTAACCATTACAGTACATGCTCCATTATATGTATATATACGCAGTCCACCGCCCGAGCAGGAGGTGACACACCTCAATTGGACACCGTTATACAGATACCAAGTATTCCTATCTAATACAAATAATTTTGCATACTGCTATAATACTTTCATATATCCTTATTCAATGTTAATAATTTTCGAACCGATTTATTTTTACCTATACAGGCACTACAACTTCAGAAGTGTGGACCTGGGAGTGATATCAATAAAGGTTACACCCCACAAGTCGATGACACAACACACACACACACATATATATATATATATATATATATATATATATAGTATATATATATATATATTATATTATAATATATGTGGTGTGTGTGTGTGTCCTGTGTGTGATGTGTGTGTGTGGTTCTGTATAAAACCTTTTTATTTTATTTTTCTTCTTCGTTTCTGTCCTCGCTAATTAATTTCCTGATTCTACCTATTTCTTTTTTATTCCCTTCCCATTTTCCCTATTCTTTTTCATGTTTATTTCTTCTTTTTTTTTTTCTTTTAAACTAATTTCCTTTAACTTCTTTTTCTTTTGTTTTCCTCAACTCTTTCTTTTTCTTTTCATTTTACGGTATTTTCTTTTTACATCCACATTCATTTCTTCTATTGATTTTTTATTCTAGTTTCTCTTTCTCGTTTCATTTCTCTTATTCCTTCTTCTCTTAACTCATTCATTTAAATTCTTTTTCTTCTAAATCTTTATTTCTTCTTCCTATTGTTATTATTTTATTATTTTATTTCATGTTTCCTTTTTTTATTTGTTTTGTTTCTTAATCCCTTCATCTCGGGACTCTTTCCTTTAACTTCTTTTCCCCTTTTCTTTACCTTTTTCTCTTTCTTTTTTCATTTTAATTCATTCTCTTTTATTCCTCATTCATTTCTTCTTTTTTATTGCTAAAAACTTCTTTATTTTAATCATTTTTTCTCTCCTTCCCTTTTTCCCTTCTTTCTTCTGTTCTATCCTTTGCTTGACCGTTATTCTTACCTCTTTTTATATCTTATTCCTCTTTTAATCTCTGTTTAAAACCCATTTTCTTTGTCTTCTCCCCAATCTATCCCTCCTCCCCAATTCTTTCTACTTTATATTCTCCTCTCATCCGATACCTAACCTTTCAATTGCACCCCTTTAACATCCACTCTCCCCTTTTGCTCTTTTATAAACCTACGACTCCTCTTTCCATTCCTCCCTTTCTCGTCTTCTAGTTAGTTTTCATCTTGCAATTCAATGAAACAAGACTCCCTTCAAGCAGCCATCACTAGCTCCTCCCCAGTTAATTGTTCTATGCGCATGCGCACATACTTCTTACACAAGTCTGCCCTGTTACTTTTTCCCCAGCCAATCCCATGACGTATCCTCTCAGCCAATGAACGATAACGTCAAGATTCCTCGGGAATGACGCAATTATTCACTAAGAAAATTTCTTTCGTCGTGTTATGGGCACAGAAACGTAACGGACAGTGTCACTGCTAACTAAATAAATGTAAACTAGAATAATGAGTGACAGAAGAATCCATCAAGAATTGGTTTGAGAGGATTCGCCATCTTTGTGTGTGGTTTAAGGAATGAGTACAAAGAGTTGGCATGAAAAATAAAAAGAGAAAACCAAAAATTCAGGGCAATTAGAAAATACCGAAACTGAAGCTATAGATATTTACTAAACTTAGCTTAGATATGGCACAAGGCTGGAAGTATAGGGCACTCTGTGAGTCCCGAACTCACTAGAAATATTCTACGTAACAAATTTTACCTTTTCTTATTCCTGAGCAGAAAGTAATATTCTCAATTGCTTATGCGTAAAGTAACAGGGAATTTTCCTCTCCAATCTTTGCTTTAGATCTGTTTAGAAATTATACTTATTTGATGGTAATACTTGATGCCATATAACTGTGCCCAAATTATTTGTATTAAGAATAGTTGAAGCTATTATTGTTTACTAATGATTATTATTATTTGTTACTTAAAACCCTATAATTGTAAGCACACAAATGAATACTATTAAATAGAAATAATTACTTAAACGTATATAATAATTAGTCAAGTAAGCCTAGAGGCGGTATTTGCCGGAGAGTGAGAGCGTCTACACCATTTATACTAGCGCTAGACCAGAGAGATTGTTTTGCGTCTGAGGTGTAGTGCGAAACTTATCAACTCCCCAGTTTACCGCACATATCTAAGCTTAATTGGTCAGGGCCGGTATTGAACCTGAAACCTTGTGGTTCATAGGCGAATTCTCTAACGACTGAACTAAACTGAGTATTAAATAGAAATACTTTAAACTGTTTGAAAATTATTGCATTAGATATTTTACTAATCTTAGATTAGATGTGGGCACAATGCTAGAAAGTATGGGACACGAAAGGCAGTGAGACCCGACTTACTATTAATAGTTTGCCAATCTAACTTGCTAATGACTACACTTATCTGAAAAGTCCCCGTGGCATAATCCGCTAACGTGCTGATCTTAACATCGAACTAAGCAGGATCGAACACCAAGTCGTTCTATTACGTCGATTTTCGGACTAATCTTGGGATTACTTCTACAAGAATGGTTTTGACATTAACTCACAAAGATTGATATGCCATGTACAAGGAACCAAAGCAAACATAATGCCCTTGGGAAAATGTATCAACCCCATTCATCCCCCATCTATGCGTTAAATAAGTACAACTACTGTTTTTTTTTGTTTTTGTTTTTGTTTTTTTGTTTTTTAAAAGATAGCGTTAGGGATTAAATAACCCAGGAATTGTGATATACCATTAAACAAAGAAACCAAGCCAATTCCACTAACCACATGTCTAATGATAAGCAATGATGAAACATTTATTTCATCGAAATTCATCTGCTTATTCTAGAGAGATAAATGCCCAAAAAGCCAAATTCCTCCACCAATATTATGGAGAATATAATAATGTGGAGTATTACCAGCCCGACACCCAGGTTCATAATCACGCTAATATGAATGCGTGGCTATTGGTTGTGATTATATGGGAGAAAAGAATTGTAACAGGACATTTCTCTACCCGACGTTGTATTGTTCTCCTTGTATCTGTTAGACATTCTGTGGAAATGAATAGAAGGCTTTTACTTTCGAAGCGCTTGAGGCGTTCCATCGTGGCGTAATGGTTAGCAAGATAATCTCGCAGATTCAATGCTACTGAAATAGCGACAAAATTTCGATCTCACATGGATGTCCTTCATACTTGCGACTGTTTATGTCACACCCTACAGTGCCAACGGGTTGGGATAAGGGAGCATCAATCGTGGGTGTTAATTGTTAGCAAGCTAGTGCTCGCAATCCATATTACTGATAGCTAGTTCGATCCTCACTGATTGCCTCATATTTTTACCTGTGGTGAACGGTTGGCTAAATTAAACTTCCTCATCCTATGTTATTAACAGGTCAAAAGCCAATACCGTAGATCCATTTTTTATATAAACCGAATGCCTTAAAAAGAGAACAAATGGCGTATAACTCTGCGACACATTGTAACTTATCGATAACTAGGATGAGGAAGTTAATTAGCCAACCGTTCCCACAGGTAAAATAGAAGGCAATCAGTGAGGATCGAACTAGCTATTCAGTAATTATGGATTTGCGAGACTAGCTTGGCTAACAATTACACCACGATTGTGATGCTCCTTATCCAACCCGTTTGGGCACTGGTAAAGGTGTGACATAAGTCGCAAGTATGAAGACATCCAGTGAGAATCGAAATTGTCGCTATTCAAGTAGCATTGAATCTGCGAGAATTATCTTGGCTAACCATTAACGCCAGATGGAAGCCTCAATCGCTTCGAAAGTAAAAGCTTCTATTCATTTCCACAGAATGTCTAAACAAATACAAGGAGAAACAATACAACGTCGGGTAGGAAATGTTCCTGTTACAACCATCTTTTTCTTCCATATAATACAACCAATAGCCACGCATTCATATTAGCGGTGATTATGAACCTGGTGTCGGGCTGGTAATGACTCCCCATGTTATTAATATTCTCACATAATATTGGTGGAGGAATTTGGCTTTTTGGCATTATCTCTCTAGAATAAGCAAGATGAATTTCGAATGAAATAAATGTTTCATTCATTGCTTAATCATAGACAGTGGTTAGTGACTTGGCTTGGTTTCTTTGTTTAATGGTATATCACAATTCCTGGTGTTAGTTTAATCCTAACCTATCTTGAAAAAACCAAAAAAAACAAAAACAAAAACAAAAAAAAACAAGTAGTTGTACTATTTAACGCAAATAGATGGGGGATGAATGGGGTTTGATACATTTCGCCAGGGGCATTATGTTGCTTTGGTTCCTTTTGTTACTATGGCATATCAATTTTGTGAGTTAATGTCAAAACCATTCTTGTAGAAGTAATCATAGATTAGTCGAAAATCGACGTAATAGAACGACTGGGTTCGATTCCTGCTTAGTTCGATGTTAAAGATCAGCACGTTAGCGACATAATGCCACGGGGACTTTTTCAGATAAGTGTAAGTCATTAGCCAAGTTAGATTTTGGCAAACTATTAATAGTAAGTTCGGGTCTCAACTGCGTGTCCCATACTTTCTAGCAATTGTGGCCACATCTAATCTAAGACTAGTAAATATCTAATGCAAATAATTTTAAACAGTTTAAAGTATTTCATTTAATAACTCATTTAAGCTCAGTCGTTAGAGAATTCGCCTATGAAACCACAAGGTTTCAGGTTCAATACCGGCCCTGACCAAATTAAGCATTAGATATGTGCGGTAAACTGGGGAGTTGATAAGTTTTCGCACTACAGCCTCAGACGCAAAACAATCTCTGCTGTCTAGCGCTAGTATAAATGGTGTAGACGCTCGTCCACTTCCGGCAAATTACCGCTCTAGCTTACTTGACTAATATATATACGTTTACAGTAATTATTTCTATTATAGTATTCATTTGTGTGCTTACAATTATAGGGTTTTAAGTAAAATAATAATAATCATTAGTAAACAATAATAGCTTCAACTATTCTTTAATACAAATAATTTGGGCAACCAGTTATATGGCATCAAGTATTACCATCAATAGTATAATTTCTAACAGATCTTAAAGCAAAGATTGGAGAGGAAAAATTCCCTGTTACTTTTACGCATAAGCAATTGAGATATTAACTTTTCTGCTCAAGGAATAAGAAAAGGTTAAAATTTGTTACGTAGAATATTTTAGTGAGTTCGGGACTCCAGAGTGCTAATACTTCTGCCTTGTGCCATATTAAGCTAAGTGTTAGTAATATTCTATAGCTCAGTTTCGGTATTTTCTAATTGCCCTGATTTTTTTGGTCTTTTCTCTTTTTATTTTTTTCATGCCAACATCTTTGTACTCATTCCTTAAACCACACACAAAGATGGCGAATCCTCTCAAACGCAATTCTTGATGGATTCTTCTGTCACTCATTATTCTAGTTTACAATTTATTTAGTTAAGCAGTGACACTGAGTCTTACGTTTCTGTGCCCATAACACGACGAAAGAAATTTCTTAGTGAATAATTGCGTCATTTCCCGAGAATCTTGACGTCTATCGTTCATTGGCTGAGAAGGATACGTCATGGGATTGGCTGGGGAAATAACAGGGCAACTTGTGTAAGAAGTATGTGCGCGATGCGCATAAGACAAATTACTGGGGAGGAGCCTAGTGATGGCTGCTTGATAGGAGTCTTGTTTCATTGAATTGCAAGATGAAAATAACTAGAAGACGAGAAAGGGAGGAATGGAAAGAGATCGTAGGTTTATAAAAGAGCAAAAAAGGGGAAGAGTGGATGTTAAGGGGTGCAATTGAAAGGTTAGGTATGATGAGAGGAGAATATAAAGTAGAAAGAATTGGGGAGGAGGGATAGATTGGGGAGAAGACAAAGAAAATGGGTTTTAAACAGAGATTAAAAGAGGAATAAGATATAAAAAGAGGTAAGATAACGGTCAAGCTAAAGGATATGAAGAAGAAAGATGAGGGAAAAAGGGAAGGAAGAGAAATGATTAAAATAAAGAAGTTTTTTAGCATAAAGAAGAAATGAATGAGGAATAAAAGAGATGATAAAATGAAAGAAGAGAGAGAGGGGAGGAAAAAGAGGGAAAAGAGTTAAAGGAAAAGTCCCGAGATGAAGGGATAAGAAACAAAACAAATAAAAGAGAAACATGAAAGTAAATATAAAATAATTAACAATAGGAAGAAGAAATAAAAGATGTTAGAAGAAAAAGAATTTAAATGAATGAGTTAAGAGAAGAAGGAATAAGAGAAATGAAACGAGAAAAGAGAACTAGAATAAAAAATCAATAGAAGAATGAATGTGGATGTAAAAAGAAAATACGTAAAATGAAAGGAAAAGAAAGAGTTGAGGAAAACAAAGAAAAAGAAGTTAAGGAAATAGTTAAAAGAAAAAAGAAGAAATAAACATGAAAAAGAATAGGAAAAAGTGGTAAGGGAATAAAAGAAATAGGTTAGAATTCAGAAAATTAATTAGCGAGGGACAGAAACGAAGAAGAAAATAAAAATAAAAAGGTTTTATACAGAACACACACACACACACACACAGACATAGCCACCACCACCTATTATATATATATAAATATATATATATATTATATATATATATATATATATATATATATATGTGTGTGTGTGTGTGTGTTCATCGACTTGTGGGTGTAACCCTTTATTGATATCACTGCCAGGTCCACACTGTTCTGAAGTTGTAGTGCCTGTATAGGTAAATCAATCGGTTCGAAAATTATTAACATTGAATAAGGATATATGAAAGTATATAGCAGTATGCAAATTATTTGTATTAGATAGGAATACTTGGTATCGTATAACGGTGTCCAATTGAGGTTGTGTCACCTCCTGCTCGGGCGGTGGGACTGGTATATATACATATAATGGAGGCATGTACTGTAATGGTTAGAATGGTAGAAAATGGACTAATCGACCAGAGTTCAATTTCTGAATTGTCTGCATTTCACATAGCGCTAATTCCCTTAGGGAAAATAAACGCCCTACTACTTTCCCTACAACTATAGATAAATAGTAGGGTAGACTGGGCTCTTTAACTTTAACTAGCTGACCCGTATAGAAGAAGGAAATTTCTGAATTCAAACCTGATAAACCCCGCTTAAGAAATATACCTTGTGTCGCATCCTGCTCGTGTGGAGGGGTTGGTAAATATATATAACTGTATCCGAACAAATGAATATCCTTCACAAATAAAAAAAAATCTGATTAAAAAAAAACCCATTGCAATGACACCTTCAGAAAATAAATTGTTGAGGTCAATATGTAAATAGTACTCAGTATCATAGATAAAGCATTTATATTTAAGTTAGTGTAGCCTGAACATGGAGTCAACAGCGCCTGTTTACTGACAGTTTTTCGCCTATGTAATCTTCTGATCACTTGGTCTAAATAGCGCATAGGTGAGAAACTGTCAGTAACCAGCCACTATTGACCTCATATCCATGCTACCTTAACTTATATAAAAAAGGGACTAACTTGATCACATCTACCTCTGAGTAGTACGAAGTATTGAAAGTAGTAGGAGAAAGACTTTGGTACACGTATGAAGAGAATCCACCCTGATGTTAAAAACAACTGGCAAGAAAACTAGAAAAGATCAAGAAGAAACTCGTCAGACATGAAATGTCCGTCGTGTTTAACACAATATGCATAAAGGAAAAATGCTGCCAAAGTACACATATTATATATATATATATATATATATATATATATATATATATAATGATTATAAGAGTCGAATTTATCTATGTGATTACCTGACAGAGACGAGAGTTCGGAAAATGAAAAAACGACTTAAACATATATTTAGTAGAATAAATTTATAAAGATTGTAAAAGAGGGTTTCCTTTCTCCTTATCTAAATTACAATCTAAAATCGTTTTTGTCAGCTGGAATCGAATTAGTCTTCACCTATTTCTTTTGTGTGATTTTCCATTTGATGATCTGGTCGAGCATGTTAACCGTGCGTGCGATGACGGAAAAAAAGTGAGCAAACGTTTTGATGTCTATGAATATCTTCATTTATCTTGATTGCCTGACGTCACGGCGAGTCTGTATGTTTGTATTTTTTTTACATATGGAGTAAATACTGTTTCATATTTTCATTTGTTACGGCACGTTACGACTTTATAGAGAACAGGGAAAAACAACTCTATCGAGTGAAGGCATTTCTAACGTGTTAACAAATCAGTTGAGGCGGGAAAAAAACAAGAAAATGGTCAGGACTTAATCTGTCTCTTTACAACCACATGCACAAAAACTGAATACAGGTGCAAAAGTACTGATACTTATATATATATATATATATATATATATATATAATATGTTTGTGCGTGTGTCTGTGTATGTATATATATATATATGTTTGTTTGTGCGTGTGTCTGTGTATGTATATATATATATGTTTGTTTGTGCGTGTGTCTGTGTATGTGTTATATATTTATATATATATGTTTGTGGTATGTATATATATATATGTTTGTGCTGTGTCTGTGTATGTATATATAATATATGTGTGTGTGTGTGCGTGTGTCGTGTGTCTGTGTATGTATATATATGTGGGTGCGTGTGTCTGTGTATGTATATATATGTGTGTGTGTGCGTGTGTATGTATATATATATGTGTTGTGTGCTTGTTATATATGTGTGTGTGCGTGTGTCTGTGTATGTATATATATATATGTGTGGTGTGCGTGTGCTGTGTATGTATATATATATGTGTGTGTGCGTGTGTCTGTGTATGTATATATATATGTGCGTGTGCGTGTGTCTGTGTGTGTTTGTGTGTCTGTATGTATATATATATGTGTGTGTGCGTGTTAAATGTGTATGTTTGTGCGTGTCTGTGTATGTATATATATATGTGTGTGTGCGTGTTCAAATGTGTATGTTTGTGCGTGTGTCTGTGTATGTATATATATATGTGTGTGTGCGTGTGTCAAATGTGTATGTTTGTGCGTGTGTCTGTTGTATGTATATATAATGTGTGTGTGTGCGTGTTCAAATGTGTATGTTTGTGCGTGTGTCTGTGTATGTATATATATATGTGTGTGTGTGCGTGTTCAAATGTGTATGTTTGTGCGTGTGTCTGTATATATATATGTGTGTGTGTGTGTGCGTGTTCAAAATGTGTATGTTTGTGCGTGTGTCTGTGTTGTATATATATATGTGTGTGTGTTGTGCGTGTTCAAATGTGTGAGTTTTGTGTGTATGTGTGTGTGTGTGCGTGTTCAAATGTGGTTGAGTTTGTGTGTGTGTTCATGGTATATGTGTGATTGGTTTGGTTTGGTCGGCATATCCAATCCCAGTAGGTCATTTAATGCCTGACAATGTTTTGAAATGAATTCATTCTTAAATGGATACTCAATTTTTTTCAATAGACCACATTTTTTCTATTAACCCATAGATGAATCCCACAGGTTAGGTGCGATTGTGAGTGGTTCAGCGAGCAAGGGAGATGAAGGGTGCTCCACACTCTCACCTCCAAATTGGAACCTCACCATTAGATAGACTTTAACGTCATTCCAGGATATGAAGACCCTCAGCCACCGGCTTCTAGCACCCATATGATAAAAAGGGTCGGGCTTGCCATAAGGGTTGGGGCCATCATATAACTGCTATGGCTTGACAAAAGAGCGAGTGGTTTAATAATCTATCGAATGTGGAGTGACTGAAGACCATTAAACTTATATATGAAAAGATTTTGAAATAATGTTCTATAAAGATGAAAATAGTTTTGAGACATTCTGATATATATATAATAATAACATTATGAACTCATGCAAACTTTAGATTTGTACATGAAATATATTTTGGTGTAAACATATTTGAAAAAGAAACTTCTTATAAAAGCACTCTATAATAATAATAATGATAATAATTCAGATGAGAAATACTACCTTCTGATGTCGCAATGATGTAAGCATTGTATAATGGTCTTTTTAAAAAAGGAATTTTTAACTTACTTAAATGTATTGAAATTTTGTATATCATATATAGTATAGACACGCGCAAAGACATGTGCAAGCACACAATATATTCAAATATGCACCCAGTTACACACGCAAACACACACAAATAAATATATATAATATATATATATATATATTATATATATATATATAATATATATATATTCGATTAATTCATTGACTTGTATTACATACATAGATATAACTGTTTCGTTCCTTTGTTTAATGGTATATTAACCTTCGTGTGTTATTTAATGTCAATGTCATCCTGTAGAACAGCAGGTATAACTATTAAATGAAGATCAGTCTGAAAAATAAACGTAATAGCACAACTAGAAATACAAACTCGCTTACTACGTTCACGTATTCCGGCAAGTTGGGTCATTACCACCCGGGGACTTCGGTTTGGTTTGTTTCCGCATATCATCCTTGTGGGTTATAGGAGTGTCGTGGTATGTACGTGTCGTCTTATAATTTCAAAAGCGTTGTCTTTCAGATTTGAAATCTTTTATACACATTAATATGTTTATAATTAGAAATACACACAATTTTGTTATTGATTTTCTCTGATTAATGATATAATTAATTACACGCAAAACACAATCGATTTGTTGGACTTGTCGCAGCTAATCTTTGAGAGAAAGCAGGTATTCAAAATGGCTGCTACTAGTATTACTTCGACCGAAACCTTTGAGACAGCTCCGGTAAGGGTTAATTCGGGAGTTTCCATACTAATGCTATTTACACGTAAAATGCGGTTCTAAAGATATTATCTCCTGCGTGCTATTCTGCATTCGTACCAAAATCCGCACATTCAAAATTCTTTTTTAAAAAAGTATGTTTCAATTTGTTTTATCATAAAAATTTAATATTCGACCGGCTACGCTTTGAATTGATAATGCTATTATTTTAATCATTTATTAAATCTTATATATTACAAAAAATGAATAAATAAATAAAAATAAATAACTGAAATAAAATATAAATAAAAATTAAAGAATCTTTTAAATTTAAATACTGTATTTATTTAACTTCTTTGTGTGTTTTTATTTTTAAATATCACCTTAACAAATCGCCACATTTATATAGTATTTCTTAATATAGTTAATTATTGAATAAAAATGTCTTACTACATAGTTATATGTGATGTCATATCCTCTACCCTGACGAAAACAAAAAATAACCCCTCTGTCGACTAGGCCGAATTAACAGAAGTTTTTTTTTACGTGAGGATTTTAATGGGGCATCCTGCGAGGATCGAACTTCATATTCAGTAATGGATCTGCAAGACTAACTTGCTAATCATTATACCACTATTATTTTATTATTTTTTGTTTGTTTTTGTTTTTTCCTCTTCCCTTTTTCTCAATAACATTCAGTAAAATAATGTTCATTGATTTTGTAATCTTTTGTTTTTACATTAGCTGATTCAGGATCCAAAATAGCAGTTTTAATTGCTTTCCATACGTCTGCTTTGCTGTTATATTGTTTACCACCATCATATAATTTCATCATCACAATATGCCCTTGCTAAGATACACTATAGATATACAGTCAGCCATTTGCATTATACTCTGGATGTCCGAAAGAAATGGTGGTCACATCTTTCGTGTTTAGAAAACTGAAGACATCAACAATCTATGGAATCATAGCTGCTTTGAAAGAAAATAGTGTTGAGCTGTCTGATAATCTACAAGAGCATGCGACAATCTATAGTGTATGCAACCTGAGTCCCTTGTTTACCAAAATGACTTGAAAAAAAGTTTCATTTCATAGTAAATGAAGAGTATTTTGATACAATGCTACAATAATAGGGGGTCTTACCTCTGGCATCAGTAATAATGTCAAATCCAGATCAGGACTCGATTAGGGCCATTACATTATCTTCTCTGCTGTAAATCTTTTATCCTCAAAGAATTCACGGGTAAACTTAGAAGAACAAGAAGGAGCATTGTCGTGCATAAATACACATTTTAGTTTGAGACTGGGACTTGTACAAGGCAAAGAAAGTCTTCACTATAAAATCACAATAATTAGCACAGTTTAGTCAAACCATTCCAGGCTTTAATAATTTTTTTTCGACAATTCCAGTCCATATCCTTGCACTACTTTCTCTGTTTCCTTCTTTTAGGCAGAAGCACGTCTGAAATCGATAAAATCCACTCTTTGGACCATCAGGTAGCTACATCAAATGTCACTCGAGATCCGTCCGACAAAAAATTTAATGTATTTCTTGGCCAAACTTTGTACGCTTTAAAATATTTTCTTTATTGAGTCGCGGTTGCTTAGATTTTTTCACAGATCCTAATTCACAAAGTATTCTATACCTTTGATTTTTCATGTCTCCTTCTATTCCAACGTTTTTGCAAAGATCTGAGCGTTGGTCAAAAACTCACTTTGGTTTACATTCATCTAGAGGAAGCAAGTTCTTCAAACTTTTTACTTTTGCTTCAAATTCTCACATATTTATATTTTCAACAACGATTTTATCTTTCAATGATCTCTTCAAAGCTCCTATCTTTATCTCCAATGTGAAAATTCTCTCACTTGATAACTTTTTTTTGCTTTTCAATATTTCTAGATCCTTCAATTTACTCATATTTTAATTAGATATCAGAGGGTTTAGATAATATTAGTTCAATCTGTATATTAACTTCCTAGAGTCCCATTTTTGTAAATTCAAAATTCTAAAAAATTAACCATTAAAAATGGCAGCACATTTAGTTTTAAACAAAATACAACTTTCCGCTAAAAAATGAGGGAGTCCAGAGATATCATTTTCCAGGTTTCCGTGACTTTCAGCATCATAATGTTTTTCCCTGGTGACCTGATCGAACACAAATTCTCACGCTCAGCAACAGTCTTTTACAAATCGGCTTCCATTTTGATATTGACAAACTTTGACCATTTTAGGTGGTTCCGTACCTTTATAGTTTGATCATGTGACACCCCCTGTCAATGGCATTTCACTCTGATTTAACGCTCTCTTTATATGGGTTATATAATTTGTAGTTTTGAGTTTGGTGCAATATTACTAACAGGATAATTAATCGACTGGCTGTTTTTACCGACTAATATAGTTTGATTTGACAAAACACCAATTCAACTGAACAGTTGTTTTAACCTAATAGTATTTTGCAGCAAACACACGTTTATTTAACGAAACCCAGCTATTTTAAATATATATATATATATATATATATATATATATATATATATATATATATATAAATATTGGGAAAGCAGATATACTATAAAAATTGAACGGCTTTTCCTAAATGAGAATAAATCATTTTTTACAAGCGAGTTTGATGAAAAACTTAGGTTTAACAGTTACTTAATCGCCTACAAAAAGAAGCGTATATTGCAAGCTTGTGGAGAGGGAAATACTACCCATTGAACCACAACACACTCACACAAGGTTAAATCGAACTTAAAGGACTAAATTCACCATCGTATGTCACCCCGCTGAAAGAAAAAATACAAAAAATCAGGGAATAAACCGAAATATTAATGAAAGTTTCAGTGTTGTATATTAAATGAAGTAAAAAATATATAATTCCCCAACTTATTTTATTTAAAAAACTTTTACAATCAGAATAAATTTGAACCAAGTATCTTTGAGAAATCTGTGCTACGCCCTCAAAGATAGGTGGTTCAAAGTTAACGAACCTGAAAAAATGTAAAAGTTTTTGAATTAAAATAACTAGTGCATTATATCTTTTATTCATTAATATATCAAACAACTGAAAATTTCACATTAAATTTCGGTTAATCCCTGACTTTTGGTATTTTTTTTCTTTCGGTGGAATTTAGGTTCGTTTTAACTCGATTTAACCCCACACAAAAAATACTAATAAATTGAAACGAACAAGTTTAAATTTTAACGAATATTGGTTGCAGAACATTTTTTAAGCTATCGAGATTTACTTTAGTTTGGCGTTAAACTTGCAGATAGGCTGTATGTTATAACGCCTAGCTACTACCAGTTTGTTCGCGTCTTTAATTTAAAATGAAATTAAATTAAATCAATTATTTACGGTCAAGTTTTGTTTTAGTCGAAAGTAGTAAAATAATGAGCACAACATTACATATGTACATTTATTTTTTAATAAATTTTAAACCATTTAAGTGTTGGGCTAAAATGGCTAAGTGAAGATTATGATGCACTAAAAAAAATGCAATTTTAAAAAAAATTAAGTTTCTTTTAAAAAATCAAAGTAAAAAAAAAAATTAGATGTACTAATGTCCAGAAAAATTAATAACTTTTAATATTAATTCAAGAAAACATCGTTTTTTCAAAACACGCTGAAAAAAAATTTGGCATTTTTGTTTACAAAAGTCAGCAAGAAATTTTAAAATGCACAGGCCGCAGGTTTATATAAAAAAATTACCAAAATTTTAATAAACTATAATTATTCAGATTTTCGGTACTTATTTTCTACCAGAGTCTCTCCTTAATTTTTTTTCTTCATATTCACAAATTCGTGTTTTTAATTATACTGTAAATTAGTTTCGGAAAGTACCGAAAGTCGAAAAAGTATGTCACCGATATTTGGCGCCCCCAAATCGGAAGAATTGAAATAAGAATAATTGCTGCATTATAAAATTCAATTCATTAGTAAATCAACACGAAAAATTTCATTAAAATCGGATAATTCCTTGACTTTTGGTAATTTTTTTTCAATCAGGCGATTAAATTTATTTTGTAAATATGCCTATGACATCAAAATTGGCAGATCTATATATTACCTATATACATTATACATTCATATATGAAATATCATAACACATTTTAAGGAACTCCTCAAATGAACAATAAGATTGGGCAAATTTGAGTTTAATTTTTAGTAGATCGGGGTTTCGAGTAATATGGGAAATATCCGTGGGACAGGCGGAATTTCTAGTTAATTTGGTTGATTATTTTGCCTGGTCTTGGTGGGTATCATCCTGTCGGTTTAAGGACCGGTTAGATAGTCGGTAGAAGTTATCCACCTAGGAACCTCAAGTTCGGGTTCGATAGCCAGTATCCTACTCAGTACATTGAGTAGCACAGCTTGGATAAGTGTGGTAAAATGGGGAGCTGTTGGTAGGTATAAACTCCACTTAAGATGCAAAAAACATACTCATTTGTGAAAAGAGGAATAGGAATCATTGTTGTCCGTTGATACCAAGGCAATTTATCGATTGGAAAACTATATTCTGTTCAAATTATTTATATCAAGACTAATTTTGTATTTATGATAATTATTATATTATTCAACTAGGAACCATAGGACACCGGGTTTCGATACCGGCTCTGCACAACTCAAGCACTTAAGTAGCTAAAGCTTGGATATGTGTGGTAAAAGTGGAAAAGCTGTGTTAGTGTGGCAACCTCCACGTGCAGACGCCAAAATATTTCACTGGTATAGCGGTTAGTGTAAAGGGAATAGACTCCGTCGTCTGTCTCTGGTTGATACCGGCAATGGTCCACTCCACGATTTAACTTAATGTGTATGTGAGAGTTTGCGTGTGTACATTTGGCTCCCCATACCCCCCACCCCCATTATGTTAGAAATTATCCAGTTCTTCTTTGGTTAGTTGTTCATTGATTGTCGCACCCATATCTACTATTGTTGGCTCAGTAATTTTTAGATTAAAAAGGTCTTTGGAAATGTTTTATTCGTTTTCTAACCGTCCCAAATAATAATGGCGTAGTTTAGAAAGTGGTCACGAAACTTATCTTTTATTACTTTCACAACGGACCGAATAAACGCCCACTGTATCACTTGTTAATCTCATATATATATTATATATATATATTAATATATATATATATATTGTTTAACGATCTATGGTCAGGCAATGCCATTCTTCTCGGCTACTTATTTTGATATAAATGAGAAACCAACTCTAATCTCTATTTTCGCCAACACATAGTTCCTTGATAACAAGTTACTCGTGTAACACTACGAACTTTAATCGTGGGATCCTTTTTCATTTCAAATTGAATTATTTAGGGACGGTAACTGCTATTTTAAACTTGGCATAACAGCCACCCCCTTTCTATTTATTTATTTTTTCTAATCTTTTTGAATTCCTGGTGTGGAAGAATTTGTATATGGATGTTCAGACCTTTTTTCATGTATGCTCATACATGTTAAACAGAGGTGGAATGGGGAGGGTATAATTACCGGTGTATCAAGCGTCTGGGCCGGTTTATTTTGGGATTGAAAGATGAAAGCTTAAATAAAAAAAAATAATCATAGAGAAAGATAAATTGCTATAGTAAAATCATTTCTAATGCTTTAAAGAATAAAATGTTAGATTACGTCTGTATATTTATTGATTTGCATGAATTATTTGTCTGTATTACATCAGTGATATAAAACACAAAATACGTTGCGTTTTCAATAGCCAAATGCTATTCAATATTTAGAGTACAATCATTCTCCATGCATCTTTATAGTAAATAAGTTCCAAATATATTTGATATAAATTCTTATGAAGCAGCTGCAATTATTGATGGAAATTGTTTGTCCTTCTGTACAGTCAAACTGTTTTGAATGTAGAATTTATAAACTATCACTTGTGTAGTACATTGTTTTAGAAACCCTTTCCAATGCAAATTTTATAAAATAAATAACAATTTCATGTACTTTTAGAGTAAAATAAATTCCAATGCATTTTTCAAATAAAATCATTTCCAAAAAATTCTTATAGTAAAATCAATTCCAGTATATTCTTAGAGTAAACTAAATTTCAATGCCTTTTTATGTCATAATCGTTTCCAATGCCTTTTTTTTTTACTAAATCGTTTCCAATGCCCTTTTTTATAGCAAAAATGTTTCCAATGTCTTTTTTATATCAAAATCGTTTGCATCTCATTTTATAGTACAATCATTTTTACTTGATTTGTATTGCTAAAACCAAGTTTTTTACTATGCATTTTATAATAGAATAATTTCCCATGCATTGCATAGCACCGTTCCGCGTTAATTTTATAGTAAAATCAGTTCAACAAACTTTTATTATTAAAATGTTTTCCACTGGTATTTTTCATAGTAAAATAAGTTGGCATATATTCCAATAGTAAAATCTTATAAATGCCAAAAATATTGTAACGCTTTTTTATGTCAGATACTAATTATACGCAAACATATAAATTGCTTTGACGAAATTCTTAATGTGGCCAATTAACATACTGAAAGCTCCGGTTCCGGCACAAGATCACGACTTAAGCAGTGATTTTCAATATTTTTCATCTTTTATTGAGTGAACGCACTTAAGCTTAGCAGTAGGTAATATAAGCAACCTTAAGTCCTTTGTTTATTAACGTGTCCCTGGACTTGCATACAATTACCCAAAAATGGTTGAATACCGTAAAAAGACAAACAATGATACCATAGCTTAATGTTGCGAGTTTCGATGTTGAACACCTATATGGTTTAAAAATGTAGCAAAACCCCGATGTGCCTAAATAGTAATTCTAAGACGGACTGGGTTTGAATTCGTTTTGTAAGTTATTTTGTTAAATGACAATATCAACCTGTGTGAGCTATTTAATGAGAATTCTTTTGTATAATAATGCTTTTAAGCGAATAGTTTGTAGGTAAATATTGGTTTTAATAACTATTCAATAATTCTATTAAGATTAAGTGTATTAATGAATGGCAGCCTCAGTCTTCTGCATCCATATCATAAAGAGTTGAATGTTTGCCATGAGAAAATTGAAGATGTCTGATTTATAGTTTAGTTAAGCCGACCCTCAGATAAAATTACATTGAATAGCGAGTTCAATCCTCCACTGGATACCCATACTAGCGATATTTTGTCTATCCTACTCGTGGTGACGGGTTTGGGTAAATACATAGGGCGTCCATCAATGGTGAAATGATTAGAAATCTATTCTTGCTAATCCATCATTAGTGGATAGAAAAGTTAAACCTCGGTCTGGAAACCCCATACTTGCGATTTGTGTTACATCCTACCCGTTTGCGGGGCGGTTAGGTTATACTTAGCGTCAGAAGCAAATAGTTTGTTGACGATGTAAAAGTTATATATATATATATAATATATCGCCACTGCTCAAAGCAGGACGCGACACAGTCAATTATTCAGTGG
>CM042175.1:19776676-19939336 GCA_023376005.1 Doryteuthis pealeii
GGAGAGAGATAAGCAGAAACTTCAACTGTTTTTTTTCTTAAAACAGTGGAAGAGACATTTTTGCAGCGTTGTAATTCAGAGTTTTCCTTCTTCTAGACTAGTTTCCATACTAAGGTAATTGTCATCTGGCTAATTGTGCCTAACAAGGTTAATGTTCAAGTATGCATACAATACATTTAAGTATATACGTTCTATCTCTTCAATAGTTATGTTTTGAATTCTTAAATAAACAATGTATAATTCATTTTTTATTTAGTGGCAATTTTTCTTGTCTAGTATTGTTCTCGTCAATATTTCTGTCATGGTTCTCTGTCATCTAGTCTCCAATATAAATAAATAAATCACGACAAAAAGATGAAAGATAGATATATGTGTGGTGTGTATTCATTAGGTTCATGAAAGAGATAACCCCTGACAAATTATCTATGAAACTATTTATATATGATGAAATATCAAGCGCACTGGCCTCTAGCAGTAGCGATTGTGCATTACTAATATATATCTTTTAAAACTGTCTACTTCTTTGTAGCAACCCTGTAATATGACAGACGAGCAACTCGAGTCAGTGCCTGACGCAAATTAAACCCTACACAACTTCTTTGAATTAAATCTTGAAACGCGGTGGGAATTGAAATCGGTTCCTGTCACCTAGATACTACGAAGGAGAATGAATTAAAACTGGTATCCAAAATATGGAGTTTTCGGAGTATTCTAAGTGGTGTGAAGTATCGTCTTAATGTTGGCAAGAGTTACTCTGATCCAGTATGTAGTCTTTTAAGGGTAATAAACTATTGGGTTAATAGAAGCCTGTTTTGCAAAAAAGGAATATAGTTCACTTAGTTTTAGAAAAGATATCCAAAATCGCTACGGCACTACAGTATTTAACCAATGTGGCATCTAAATAAAACAAAATTAGTTGTTATCTGGTTTTATGAGTATCAAGCTGTTGGGTTTATTTAATATTTGTTTCCTTTTTGCAAGCAATTCTATGGATTCAAAGTAACTAATCCTATTCATTAATAAGCACTTTGCAAACAGTTACAACCTCTCTCCCCCTTTACTCAGCCTGTAGGTTCCTCCAAACGGCATCAGAAATCCACATAGGTGGTTAATGTATGTTTTATGATTGGGTCTATACTGGTGTGCCCATGTGTACGCGAAGAGAACGTCATATATGAGTTCGTCCTTGTTTGTCTCACTTGAATGTTTTGTTTGGGTGCTGTTTCCATAGAAGTAACTATTTCTTAATAGAAACTATTTGTACCCCAATTAAATGGTTTTCAATCGTACTAGTTAATACATTGCATTGCAAGAAATTATATCGTTGGCTGATTTTACGGAATGTCAAATCATGTTGGGTTAGTTTATGGCGAAATCAATTTAACACTTCTGGTTTCAAATTATGCAAATTAAAATTTCAAAACATTGCAATTTTTTTATCTGGCTTTTTTTTTATTTTTTTTTAAGAGAGCCTTGATAATTTGTACTGAATAAAGGTTCGATTCGAAGTTGTTAAAGTCTCCTGATTACGACATCAAAGCTCCAGAGTCCGACAAGAACCATTTAAAAAGAAACGCCAGTGGGCACATCGGCCTAAACATTATGCAAATAACAATAAAGATGAGGACTTCATACTTAGTTGCAATATATGTAGAGGCGCATCGTGTAATGTTTATAGACTCGGTGACACCCGTTCAAATCTTAAACGAAGCTGTTTTCATTTTTATAGCGCGAATATCCTTGGGAAATATCTATTCAATTCTTCTCATTCCATCTACGGATAAATAATAGGGTAGGGCTGGAATCTACACTATTAGGTAATCGTCGAGGGGTAGAAACAATCAGATTTAAAACCTATTAAAATCCACTTAAGAAATTGACCATGTGTCGCATTCTGCTCAGGTGTATGTGTTAGTAAATACATACTTAGTTACAATATCTTTTTTAAGAGCAATTTTTAAACATTCTCAAACCTATTTTAATTCATAGATGGCGTAGGAGTTACATCGGCCTTAGCTATACGGGAACCATCCCTAGGGCACCGGCTTCTAACTACCGGTGTACTCTCAACAACTCAACAGACTCAGTTGAACTCGCGTGCAGCGCTAACACGTGGCGTGTTAAGTTTCTAAATATTTGTGCAATACCAATTTAAGGAGCACACAGGCTATTTTGGAATCGAATCCAATGGATTATTCCCTCATAGGTTCGAATCCTGTTCGCAGCCCCATATAGTAATTAATATTGCCAAATAAGTGTATAAACGTATAAGCCACGTATCAGCTACAACCGAGTTTGTTGTGTTGTTCAGTACACTAGTAGTTAGAATCGGTGTCCTATTGGGATGCTGAAGCTGAGGGGATCAAACGTTTCACCCTAGGATTGGAGTTTGTTCCTAGCTTTTTCACGAAGCGGCGGTTTTTGAGTGTACTTCCAGTTTGGTTTATATTTCATAGGTATCAGCCGAGCATGATGATATTGATGCTTCTATTTAGGAAAGGAGTGAAGGATTTTAATTAGTATTTCATAGTTTACAATTGTCCGAATGATGTTAATGCTTCTATATAGGAAGAAGTAAAGTATTCTAATTAGTATTTCATAATTAATACCACCCTGTCGGCTGGGGCGTTAGAATGCACCGACTGCACTCTGCAGAGGAGTAAGACTCCCCCAATGGGCCACCTGTTGGCCGTGGGTGGCGACCTGTGATGCTGGGCTAGACGGGCGGTCGGAGAGGCCCCTCCGATCAATCGGCTGGTCACGTCAAGCCCTAGCACCTATAGGATTTTCCCAACCCTATTGCCCTTATGGCAAGCCCCAACCGCTTTTTATCATATGGGTGCTAGAAGTCGGTGCTGCGGGTTTACATGTCCTGGGAATGACGTTAAAATCTATCTGATGGTGCGGTTCCAGTTTTGGAGGTTTGGGGAATGTGGAGCACCCCTTCATCACCATTGCTCCCTGGTCCACTCTGACCGGAGTGGTAGTACCTGTTAGGGTCCCATCTTATGGGTTAAGTAGAAAAATGTATTTATAAAAAAAATTGTATTATCCATTAAGAATTGATTTATTTCAAAACTTTATCGGCATTAAATGACCCACTGAGGTTGATATGCCGTAAACAAAACAAACCAAAATCATAATTAATAGCGGTCCATGATAATTATATCTATTTTTAGAAACCTGAATGTAGACCCATCAAACTTAGATACTGAGCTGATATCCTTAGGTTCTCACAGATCGCGTTGAAAAACCAATAAAACGTACAGGATTATCGATACCGTTATAAAAAATAAAATAGGTCGGCTTATATGATACGATTAATTGATAGATAAGAAAGCGACAGTTACAGAAAACCGAAGAAAATCTGAAGATAACGTTCCAGTTAAATTCCATTGAGATTAGTACACAGGGCTTTCTCGCGGCAATATAGCTAATAGCAAACAAAAAAAAAAATATGTCGGCTTTATGATGATAGGCCGTTTATTGATAGATAGAAAGCGATAGCTACAGAAATAGTCAATAAACCCGGGAAATAGAAAAAGGGGGAAGCTTCGGTTTTTACACAGGAAGAAATTCCACGCTCCAATTCCCTGTTCATGTAATTACTTCCGACAAGTGATTAGTGGTCACATATTCGACGTCGTCTTCAAATGTTGATTGATGACATTCAACCTGGAAGACAGGCATCTTTGATGGGATGGATTAAAAGTGATGAAGACTATTGCAAAGGATGGAGGATATAGATCGGATGTAGGGGGGTGAAGGCAGGTTAGAAATAGAAAACCGAATAAGAAAAAGAAATAACACTAGAAAATTGGAATAAGATATCGGATGGAATGGACAAAGGCAAATAGGAATGGGCAAAAAAAGCTTTAGTGGACGGTGATTTAGGCTAAATATTGTGCACTTTAAGTAACACTATATATATATATATATATATATATATATATATATATATATATATGCCGGTTTAGCCCAGTTGTTAGAACATTTGACTAGGAACCATAAGGTTCTGGGTTCTATACAGGCCCTCAAATCATTGCATTGGTAGCACAACTTGGACCTGTACAGTAAAGTGGGATGCTGATAAGTGTGATGGTCAACCTAAGATTTAAAAAGCAATCTCCTTGGTCTAACGCTAGTAAGAAGGGGATACATTGTTGCTGTCCTATTGATAGCAATAGGTCAATCTACTGAAATATATAATTACCAATTAATATCTACGCAGCATGAATATACACGCGCGCATATAAATATATATAAATATATATATATATATATATATATATATATATATTATATTCTTTTTCCCTTTTCCTGTCACTGTTTATTCTTTAGTTCTGTTCTTCCAACTCCTTTTTATATTTTCCTTATTGTTTATTAGTCCAAAATTATAATATTATTATATAATATAATAATTAAAGATTATTAAATTCATTCTGATGAAGTCTTTTAATAGATGAATACGAAATATCAATCAAATAATCATTTGTGTTGATTTATTTATCTGTTTATCTATATTTTTCACATTTTATCGTATCTTTTCCAAACCGTTGAATATATCTTATTATAATGGAGATTGTGTGTTTTTCTGTCTGTAACCGAAACTAAATCACTACTCAAGTCACAATTCCCTTAGTTATTGACATCACATTCACCATGGATTTATTTTTATTTTAACCTCAATTATTAATAAAATCGTTGTACATTATTAATACTGTTAACCATATCTACGTAAAAATAACATACTATTATATTTATATATACAACAAAATAGCGGTTTACAGTGTGAACGGGAAGGCTAATTTGCATATTGATATTTAAAATATGATTTTGATAAATATGTGCTTAGTATTATTGATTCCTAATTGTTTGGTTTTATTTTAATGAATATAAACAAAAATCTCTTCAATGAATCTTAAAATAAAAACATTAACAATAAAAAATAACTGTCATTTTATTCTTTACTTCCTCTTTTAATTAAATTAGAAAAAATACCAATGAAAGACGGGAGTGATGGAAAAGTAAGTTTCAGTTGTTCTATTTTTCGATTATACTCCCTATGTTTCAAATCTTTTTATCTGCATTCTTATTTAGTTTCATTAGCTTTTGTAATTTAATACGATATTTTATTACATTAAAACTTAAATACTTGCACCCGGAGGGTGCATATATTTGCTAGTATATATAAGTCAGATTGTCCTCAACAAAAAGTAGATAACAATCAACAAGTCATGAAAGGTTGGTCAATACCTACTAAAAAATTAAAATGCCAGAGCTGATTATCCAATAGATGTAATGAATGGAGCTCGTGACTGAGATGCGCGATAAAGTACGCTTCAGATGGATAAGTGGTTTAATGCAACTACGCTAAATGTATGAGGTCAACAAAACCTGTCCAGAATGCCGTTTAAAAGTGTGCAACCTTACTTATATATATATATATATATATGTATATATATATATATATATATATATATATGAGAGAGAGAGAGTATTCGGTGGAGTAGCGTATTGTCGGTGTTAGATCAAGCAGATTGTTTTTCTGAGGTGGAGTGTGACACCGTTAGCTCCACAAGCTGTGCTATTCATGCATTGAGTTGTCGAGGAAGGATATCAGTAAAGTATATATATATATATATGCGTATAAATCTTTTGGTGGGTACATAATTCTATCATTGCAATGAACGTACCATATATTTTATAATCTATTGTGAATTAAAAACTAATTGAAATTAAGCTAGCTGTCCGGTTTGTCCTCGCTCAGTAGAGCTCCAAGATTTGAGGAGTAGATTTGTGATTAAGAAATATCGAATTGGGCTGAATTTGAAAAAAAAGCCGAAGTGGTATAGGTTAATATTAAAGACTATATTGGCTTAATATTAAGTCCAAGCAAACTGTCTCTCTTTTTATAGAGAGAAGGCTGGATTGACTAACTATAGAGGGTGTACAATATTTTGAGATGAAAGGAAGAGTACGACTTACTCAGAATAAAGAACAACTCAACACTAAATTCATTAGGACTATTTTAACATTGATTTTAGCTTTGTTGCGCGATGACCAAACGGGTCAGCTAGCTTACTCTCACTTCTTAGTTTTAATTCAATATGAATAACAAAATACATGGTCTGTTCTTTTCAATGATAAAATGTTGTACCCCTTCAAAAAGATCTTTATATATATATATTGGTTAGAAACCATATGCCTTGATTTTTTGTATCGCCACTTAAAAACTTTCTTTTAACTAACAATGTTAGTCGTTAGTTTGTGCAACAGTTTTTTTTATGAAAACATAAAATGAAAAACAAAATAAAATTCTACAAAGACATTAATCTTCATTTAAAATTACGACGTTTATTTTATGAGAAAGCTTTCTTTTAATAATAATATCAAATTCAGGCCAAAGTTTAATTAGATTAAATTGAACTATACAATGACTTTCTTTGGAATAAACGTTTTCTTTTTTGTAAATTTTTTTTTCAAATACAATCTTGAAAAATAAACCGTCTTTTATTTATTTGTCCATTTTGTTTGTAGCTTAAAGCTGATATGAAATGGTATACTTTAAAATCACATAAAGAATTGATACTTTAACATACATTTCCAAACAATAATTGCTTTTCCTAACTAGTCCTTGTAATATTAATGACTATACGGGATATAAAATTTCAAAGGCAACAATTGTATAATGGTTAACATCGTAGAAAATGGACTCGGTTCCCAGATTTCCAATCTTGGACGATGCTGTTGCCGTTTCACATAGCTCTAATAACCTAGTAAAATGTAGGAATCCAACTATTCTTCCGCAAGCTATTAGTGAACAGCAGGGTAGATTTGTATTTTTAACCGAAGTATAGCAACCGGCATAGAAGGAAAACCCGGAATTCAAACCTGTTATACTCCACTTAATAAATTGACTGTGTCGCGTCCTGCTTGAGCGGTGGGATATATATATATATATATATAACTTTTACATCGTCAACAAACTATTTGCTTCTGGGGTAGGTATTCACCTAACCCGACCGCCACGGGTAGGATGTTACACAAGATCGCAAGTATGGGGTTTCCAGGGAGGTTTTAACTTTCTATCCAGTAATGATGGATCAGCAAGAATAGATTTCTAATCATTACACAATGATGCACGCCCTATGTATTTACCCAACCCGTTCACCACGAGTAGGATAAGACAAAATATCGCTAGTATGGAGCATCCAGTGAGAATTGAACTCGCTATTCAATAGTAATTTATCTGAGGGTCTAGCTTACTAAACTATAAATCAGACATTCTTCAAATTTTTCTCATGGCAAACATTCAACTCTTTATGATATGGATGCTAGAAGACCGAGGCTGACCAATTTATTAATACACTTTATCTTAATAGAAATTATTTCTAATAGTTTATAAAACCAATATTTACCTACAAACTATTCGCTTAAAAGCATATATACAAAAGAATTCTCATTAAATAGCTCACACAGGTTGATATGTCATTTAACAAAATAACTACAAACGAATCAACCCAGTCTGTTCTTAGAATTACTATAGCACGTCGGGATTTTGCTACATTTTAGCCATATACCATGGTAGGTGTGTCAACATCGAACTCGGCAACATTAAGCTATTGGTATGATTGTTTTCTTTTACCATTTTTCAACCATTTTTGGGTAATTTTATGCCAAATCCAGACACGTTAATAAACAAAGGACTAAGGTTGCTTATATTACCTACTGTAGCTTAAGTGGTCACTCAATAAAAGTATTGAAAAATATTGAAAATCACTGCTTAAGTTCGGTGATCTTGTGGGAACCGGTGCTTTCAGTATGTAATTGGCCACATTAAGAATTTCGTCAAAGCAATTTATAATGGTTGCTGTATAATTAGTATCTGTACATAAAAACGTTTTACAATATTTTGGCATTTTATAAGATTTTACTATTGAATATATTGCAACTTATTTTACTATGAAAATACAGTGGAAAACATTTTAATATAAAAGTTTGTTGAACTGATTTTACTATAAAATTAAACCGGGAACGGTGCTATACAATGCATTGGAAATTATTCTATTATAAAATGCATAGTAACTGGTTTTAGCAATACAAATCAAGTAAAAATGATTGTACTATAAAATGAGATGCAAACGATTTTGATATAAAAAAAGACATTGGAAACATTTTTGATATAAAAAAGGCATTGGAAACGATTTTAGTAAAAAAAAAAGGCATTGGAAACGATTTGACATAAAAAGGCATTGAAATTTAGTTTACTCTAAGAATATATTGGAATTGATTTTACTATAAAATTCATTGAAATTGGTTTTACTATAAGAAATCTTTGGAAATGATTTTATTTGAAAAATGCTTTGGAATTTATTTTACTCTAAAAGTACAATGAAATTGTTACTTATTTATAAAATTGCATTGGAAAGGATTTTACTAAAACAATGTACTACACAAGTGATAGTTCTACATCAAACAGTTTGACTGTACAGAAGACAAACAATTTCCAGTCAATAAAATGCAAGTGCTGCATAAGAATTTTATCAAATATATTTGGAACTTATTTTACTATAAAGATGCATGGAGAATGATTGTACTCTAAAATAATTGAAATAGATTTGGCTATGAAAAGGCAACGTATATTTTGTAGTTTTATATCACAGACAAATAAATCATGAAAATCAATAATATACAGACGTATCTAAACATTTTATTCTTAAAAGCATTAGAAATGATTTTACTATAGCAATTTATTTCAGTTATCTTTTCTTTATGATTATTTTTTATTTTATTTAAGTTTCATCTTATTAATCCCCAAAATAAACCGGCCCAGACGTTGATACACCGGTTGAATTATACCCCTTCCCATCCACCTCGTGTTTAACATTGTATTAAGAATACATGAAAAAGATCTGAACATCCCATATACAAATTCTCCACACCAGGATTCAAAAAAGATTAGAAAAATAAATAAATAGATGGGGGGGGGGGCATAACAGCAGCAAGTTTAAAATAGCAGTTACCGTTCCCTAAATAATTTCATGAAATGAAAAAGGATCCACGATTAAAGTTCTGTAGTGTTACACGAGTAACTTGTTATCAAGGAACTATGTGTTGGGAAAATAGAGATTAGAGTTGGTTTTCTCATTTATATCAAAATAAGTAGCGAGAAGAATGGCATTGCCTGACCATAGATCGTTAACAATAAATATATATATATATATATATATATATATATATGAGATTAACAAGTGATACAGGGGCGTTTATTCGGTCCGTTGTGAAAGTAATAAAAAGATAATGTTTCGTGACAACTTCTAAACTACGACCATTATTATTTGGGACGGTTAGAAACGAATAAAACATTGCCAAAGACCTTTTTAATCTATAAAATACTGAGCCAAACAATAGTAGATATGGGTGCGACCAATGAACAACTAACAAAGAAGACTGGATATTTCTAACATAATGGGGGTGGGGGTATGGGAGCCAAATGTACACACGCAAACTCTCACTATACACATTAAGTAAAGTCGGTGGAGTGGACCATTGCCGGTATCAACCGGACAGCGACGGAGTCTATTCCAGTGAAATATTTTGCGTCTGACGTGGAGTGCCACACCTAACACCAGCTTTCCACTTTCCCACACATATCCAAGCTTAGCTACTTAAGTGCTGAGTTGGTGAGAGCCGGTATCGAACCCGGTGTCCTATGGTTCCTAGCTGAATAATATAATAATTATCATAAATACTAGTCTTGATATAAATAATTTGAACAGAATTATAGTTTTCCAATCTGATATATGCCGGTATCAACCGGACAACAATGATTCCTATCACTAATGAGATGGTTTTTGCATCTTAAGTGGAGTGTTATACCTACCAACAGCTCCCCATTTTACCACACTTATCCATGCTGTGCTACTCATGTACTGAGTAGGATACTGGTATCGAACCCGGAATCTTGAGGTTCCTAGGTGGATACTCTACCGACTGATCTAAACCGGTCCTAACACCGACAGGATGATACCCACCAAGACCAGGCAAATAGATCCAACCAAATTAACTAGAATTCCGCCTGTCCCACGGGATATTTCCCATATTACTCGAAACCGATCTACTAAAAATTGTAGAACTCAAATTTTGCCAATCTTATTGTTCATTTTGAAGGTAGTTCCTTAAAATGTGTTATGATATTTCATATATGAATGTTTATGTATATAGGTAATATATAGGATCTGCCAATTTTGATGTCATAGGCATATTTTACAAAATAAATTTAACTCGCCTGATTGAAAAAAAATTACCAAAAGTCAAGGAATTATCCGATTTTAATGAAATTTTTCGTGTTGATTTACCAATGAATGAATTTTATAATGCAGCAGTTTTCTTATTTCAATTCTTTCCGATTTGGGGGCGCAACATATCGGTGACATTATATACTTTCGAAACTAATTACAGTATAATTAAAAACACCGAATTTGTGAATAGAAGAAAAAAAATTAAGGGAGAGACTCTGGTAGAAAATAAGTACCGAAAATCTGATAATTATAAGTTTATTAAAATTTGGTAATTTTTTTATATAAACTTGGGCCTTTGCATTTTAAATATTTCTTGCTGACTTTTGTAAACAAAAATGCCAAATTTTTTTCAGCATGTTTTGAAAAAACGATGTTTTCGTTTGAATTAATATTAAAAGTTAGTAATTTTTCTGGAAATAGTACATCTAATTTTTTTTTTACATTGATTTTTTAAAAGAAACTTAATTTTTTTAAAAATTGCATTTTTTTTTAGTGCATCATAAATCTTCACTTAGCCATTTTTTAACAACATTTAAGTGTTTAAAATTATTAAAAAATAAATTACATATGTAATGTTGTGCTCATTATTTTACTACTTTTCGACTAAAACAAAAACTTGACCGTAAATAATTGATTTAATTTTAATGCGTTTTTAAAATTAAATTGAGCGAACAAACTGGTAGTAGCTAGCGTTATAACATACACCCTATCTGAAGTTTTAACGCAAACTAAGTAAATCTCGATAACTTAAAAAATGTTCTGAACCAATATTCGTTAAATTTAAACTTGTTCGTTTCAATTATTAGTATTTTTGTGTGGGTTAAATCGAAGTTAACGAACCTAAATTCCACCATTGTATGTCTACCACCGAAAGAAAAAAAATACCAAAATTCAGGGATTTAACCGAATTTAATGAAATTTTCAGTGTTGATATATTAATGAATAAAAGATATAATGCACTAGTTATTTTATTCAAAAACTTTTACATTTTTTCAGGTCCGTTAACTTTGAACCACGTATCTTTGAGGCGTAGCACAGATTCTCAAAGATACTTGGTTCAAAGTTATCTGATTGTAAAAGTTTTTAAATAAAATAAGTGGGGAATTATATATTTTACTCATTAATATATCAACACTGAAACTTTCATTAAATTCGGTTTATTCCCTGATTTTTTGTATTTTTTCTTTCAGCGGGGTGACATACGATGGTGGAATTTAGGCCCTTTAAGTGTGTGGTTCAATGGGTAGTATTTCCTTCTCCACAAGCTGCAATATACGCTTCTTTTTTGTAGGGATTAAGTAACCGTTAAACCTAAGTTTCATCAAACTCGCTTGTAAATAAATGATTATTTCATTTAGGAAAGCCGTTCAATTTTTATAGTAATATCTGCTTTCCCGAATATATATATATATATATATATATATATTTATTTATTATTTATTTATTTATTTTAAATCAGCTTGGGTTTCGTTAAATAACGTTGTTTGCTGCAAAATACTATTTAGGTTAAAACAACTGTTCAGTTGAATGGGTGTTTTGTTCAAATCAAACTATATGTAGTCGGTAAATAACAGCCAGTCGATAATTATCCTGGTAGTAATATTTGCACCAAACTCAAACTAAAATTTATATAACTCATATAAAGAGAGCGGTAAATCAGAAGTGAAATGCCATTGACTGGGGGTGTCACATGATCAAACGTATAAAGGTACGGAACCACCTAAATGGTCAAAGTTTCTCAATATCAAAATGGAAGCGCGATTTGTAAAAGACTGTTGCTGGGGTGAGAATTTGTGTTCGATCAGGTCACCAGGGAAAGACATTATGATGCTGAAAGTCACGAAAACCTGGAAAATGATATCTCTGACTCCCTCATTTTTAGCGGAAAGTTGTATTTTGTTAAAAACTAAATGTGCTGCCATTTTTAATGGTTAATTTTTAGATATTTTGAATTTACAAAAATGGACTCTAGGAAGTTAATATACAGATTGAACTAATATTATCTTAAACCCTCTGATATCTAATAAAATATGAGTAAATGGAAGGATCTAAAATATTGAAAAGCAAAAAAAGTTATTAAGTGAGAGAATTTTCACATTGGAGATAAGATAGGAGCTTTGAAGAGATCATTGAAAGATAAAACCGTTGTTGAAAATATAAATATGTTGAGAATTTGAAGCAAAGTAAAAAGTTTGAAGAACTTGCTTCCTCTAGATGAATGTAAACCAAAGTGAGTTTTGACCAACGCTCAGATCTTTGCAAAAACGTTGGAATAGAAGGAGACATGAAAAATCAAAGGTATAGAATACTTTGTGAATTAGGATCTGTGAAAAAATCTAGGCAACTGCGACTCAATAAAGAAAATATTTTAAAGCGTACAAAGTTTGGCCAAGAAATACATTAAATTTTTTGTCGGACGGATCTCGAGTGACATTTGATGTAGCTACCTGATGGTCCAAAGAGTAGATTTTATCGATTTCAGACGTGCTTCTGCCTAAAAGAAGGAAACAGAGAGAGTAGTGCAAGGATATGGACTGGAATTGTCGAAAAAAAATTATTAAAGCCTGGAATGGTTTGACTAAACTGTGCTAATTATTGTGATTTTATAGTGAAGACTTTCTTTGCCTTGTACAAGTCCCAGTCTCAAACTAAAATGTGTATTTATGCACGACAATGCTCCTTCTTGTTCTTCTAAGTTTACCCGTGAATTCTTTGAGGATAAAAGATTTACAGCAGAGAAGATAATGTAATGGCCCCAATCGAGTCCTGATCTGGATTTGACATTATTACTGATGCCAGGGGTAAGACCCCCTATTATTGTAGCATTGTATCAAAATACTCTTCACTTACTATGAAATGAAACATTTTTTCAAGTCATTTTGGTAAACAAGGGACTCAGGTTGCATACACTATAGATTGTCGCATGCTCTTGTAGATTATCAGACAGCTCAACACTATTTTTTTTCAAAGCAGCTATGATTCCATAGATTGTTGCTGTCTTCAGTTTTCTAAACACGAAAGATGTGACCACCATTTCTTTCGGGCATCCAGAGTATAATGCAAATGGCTGACTGTATATCTATAGTGTATCTTGGCAAGGGCAGATTGTGACGATGAAATTATATGATGGTAGTAAACAATATAACAGCAAAGCAGACATATTAAAACTGCTATTTTGGATCCTGAATCAGCCAATGTAAAAACAAAAGATTACAAAATCAATGAACATTATTTTACTGAATGTTATTGAGAAAAAGGGAAGAGGAAAAAACAAAAACAAACAAAAAATAATAAAATAATAGTGGTATAATGATTAGCAAGTTAGTCTTGCAGATCCATTACTGAATATGAAGTTCGATCCTCGCAGGATGCCCCATTAAAATCCTCACGTAAAAAACTTCTGTTAATTCGGCCTAGTCGGCAGAGGGGTTATTTTTTGTTTTCGTCAGGGTAGAGGATATGACATCACATATAACTATGTAGTAAGACATTTTTATTCAATAATTAACTATATTAAGAAATACGATATAAATGTGGCGATTTGTATTTTTATGTGATATTTAAAAATAAAAACACACAAATAAGTTAAATAAATACAGTATTTAAATTTAAAAGATTCTTTAATTTTTATTTATGTTTTATTTAAGTTATTTATTTTTATTTACTTATTCATTTTTGTAATATATATGATTTAATAAATGATTAAAATAATAGCATTATCAATTCAAAGCGTAGCCGGTCGAATATTAAATTATTATGATAAAAAAAATTGAAACATACTTTTTTTTCAAAAGAATGTTGAATGTGCGGATTTTGGTACGAATGTAGAATAGTACGCAAGAGATAATATCATTAGAATCGCATTTTACGTGTAAATAGCATTAGATTATAGAAACTCCCGAATTAACCCTTACCGGAGCTGTCTCAAAGGTTTCGGTCGAAGTAATACTAGTAGCAGCCATTTTGAATACCTGCTTTAAGCAGAAGCTCGACAAAGATTAGCTGCGACAAGTTCCACAAATCGATTGTGTTTTGTGTCCAATTAATTATATCATTAATCAGAGAAAATCAATAACAAAATTGTGTGTATTTCTTAATTATAAACATATTAATGTGTATACAAGATTTCAAATCTGAAAGACAACGCCTTTGAAAATTATAAGACGACACGTACATACCACGACACTCCTATAACCCACAAGGAGTTGATATGCCGGAAAACAAACCAAACCTAAGTCCCCGGGGTGTAATGGCTAACTTGCCGGAATACGTGAACGTAGTAAGCGAGTTTGTATTCTAGTCATGCTATTACGTTTATTTTCAGACTGATCTTGATTAAATAGTATACCTGCTGTTCTACAAGGATGACATTGACATTAAATAACACACGAAGGTTAATATACCATTAAACGAATGAACCAAATACAGTTATATCTATGTATGTAAATACAAGTCAATCAATTAATAGAATATATATATATATATATATATATATATATATATATATATATATATTTGCGTGTGTTTGCGTGTCTAACTGGGTGCATATTTGAATATATTTGTGTGTTTGCACATGTCTTTGCGTGTGTCTAAAATATATATGATATACAAAATTTTCAATACATTTAAGAAAGTTAAAAATATTTCCTTTTTTAAAAAGACCATTATTACAATGCTTACATCATAGCACATCAGAAGGTAGTATTTTACTCATCTGAATTATTATCATTATTATTATTATAGAGTGCTTTTATAAGAAGTTTCTTTTTCAAATATGTTTACACCAAAATATATTTCATGTACAAATCTAAAGTCTGCATGAGTACATAATGTTATTATTATATATATATCTTTATAGAACATTATTTCAAAATCTTTTCATATACAAATTTAATGATCTTCGGTCACTCCACTTTCGATAGATATTTAAACCACTCGCTCTTTTGTCTAACCCTAGCAGTTATATGATGGCCCCAGCCCTTATGGCAAGCCCCGACCCTTTTTATCATATGGGTGCTAGAAGCCGGTGGCTGAGGGTCTTCATATCCTGGGAATGACGTTAAAGTCTATCTAATGGTTAGGTTCCAAATTTGGAGGTCTGGGGAATGTGGAGCACCCCCTCATCACCATTACTCACTGAACCACTCAGAATCGGAGTGGTAGTACCTAAACTGTTGGGATTCCATTTATGGGCTAAATAGAAAAAATGTGTTTATGAAAAAAATTGAGTATCCGTTTAAGAATGAATTCATTTCAAAACATTGTCAGCATTAAATGACCTACTGGGATTGATATGCCGACCAAACCAAACCAATCACACATATACATGAACACACACACACACCTACATAAACACACACACACGCACAAACTCACACATTTGAACACGCACACACACACATATATATATATACATACACACGCACAAACTCACACATTTGAACACGCACACACACATATATATATATATATATATATATATACATACACAGACACACGCACAAACTCACACATTTGAACACGCACACACACACATATATATATATATATATATATACATACACAGACACACGCACAAACTCACACATTTGAACACGCACACACACATATATATATATATACATACACAGACACACGCACAAAAACACACACATTTGAACACGCACACACACATATATATATATACATACACAGACACACGCACAAAAACACACATTTGAACACGCACACACACATATATATATATACATACACAGACACACGCACAAACTCACACATTTGAACACGCACACACACACACATATATATATACATACACAGACACACGCACAAACTCACACATTTGAACACGCACACACAAACACATATATATATACATACATACACAGACACACGCACAATATATATATATATACATACACAGACACACGCACAAATATATATATATATACACACAGACACACGCACAAATATATATATATACATTCACAGACACACGCACAAATATATATATATATACATTCACAGACACACGCACAAATATATATATATATATATATATACATACACAGACACACGCACAAACATATATATATATATACATACACACGCACAAACATATATATATATATACATACACAGACACACGCACAAACATATATATATATATATATACACAGACACACGCACAAACATATATATATATATACACAGACACACGCACAACATATATATATATATATACACAGACACACGCACAAACATATATATATATATATATATATATATATATACATACACAGACACACGCACAAACATATATATATATATATATATATAAGTATCAGTACTTTTCCACCTGTATCAGTTTTTGTGCATGTGGTTGTAAAGAGACAGATTTAAGTCCTGACCATTTTCTTGTTTGTTTTCCCGCCTCAACTGATTTGTTAACACGTTAGAAATGCCTTCACTCGATAGAGTTGTTTTTTCCCTGTTCTCTATAAAGTCGTAACGTGCCAGTAACAAATGAAAATATGAAACAGTATTTACTCCATATTAAAAAAAAATACAAACATACAGACTCGCCGTGACGTCAGGCAATCAAGATAAATGAAGATATTCATAGACATCAAAACGTTTGCTCACTTTTTTCCGTCATCGCACGCACGGTTAACATGCTCGACCAGATCACTTCAAATGGGAAAATCACACAAAAGAAATAGGTGAAGACTAATTCGATTCCAGCTGACAAAAACGATTTTAGATTGTAATTTAGATAAGGAGAAAGGAAACCCTCTTTTACAATCTTTATAAATTATTCTACTAAATATATGTTTAAGTCGTTTTTTCATTTTCTGAACTCTCGTCTCTGTCAGGTAATCACATAGATAAATTCGACTCTTATAATCATTATATATATATATATATATATATATATATATATATATATATAATATAATCTGTACTTTGGCAGCATTTTTCCTTCATGCATATTGTGTTAAACACGACAGACATTTCATATCTGACGAGTTTCTTCTTGATCTTTTCTAGTTTTCTTGCCAGTTGTTTTTAACATCAGGGTGGATTCTCTTCATACGTGTACCAAAGTTTTTCTCCTACTACTTTCAGTACTTCGTAGTGCCATGCTCAGAGGTAGATGTAATCAAGTTAGTCCCTTTTTTATATAAGTTAAGGTAGCATGGATATGAGGTCAATAGTGGCTGGTTATTGACAGTTTCTCACCTATGAGCTATTTAGAGAGGCGCGTGGTCTAATGGTTAGAGTCGTGGGAAATGGACTCGTCTACCCGAGTTCAATTCCTGGACGAAGCTGTTGGCTTTTCACATGGCGCTAATACCCTTGGGAAAGGCATGAATCCAATTCTCCCTCCAGCTATGGGTAAATAGCAGGGTAGACTGGGCTCTTTAACCATGGCTAGGTAACCAGTCTAGGAGAAGGAAAAACTCTGAATTCAAACCTGTTAAACTCCGCTTAAGAAATTGACCTTGTGTCGCATCCTGCTCGTGCGGAGGGGTTGGTAAATATATATGCGCTATTTAGACCAAGTGATCAGAATATTACATAGGCGAAAAACTGTCAGTAACCAGGTGCTGTTGACTCCATGTTCAGGCTACACTAACTTAAATATAAATGCTTTATCTATGATACTGAGCACTATTTACATATTGATCTCAGCATTTCATTTTCTGAAGGTGTCACTGCAATGGGTTTTTTTAATCAGATTTTTTTTTATTTGTGAAGGATATTCATTTGTTTGGATACAGTTATATATATTTACCAACCCTTCCACATGAGCAGGATGTGACAGAAGGTAAATTTCTTAAGCGGAGTTTATCAGGTTTGAATTCAGAAGTTTCCTAGCGGGTCAGCTAGTTAAAGTTAAAGAGCCCAGTCTACACTACTATTTACCCATAGCTGTAGGAAAAGTAGTAGGACGTTTATTTTCCCTAAGTGAATTAACGCTATGTGAAATGCAGACAATTCAGAAATTGAACTCGGGGCGATCAGTCCATTTCCTACAATTCTAACCATTAGAGTACATGCCTCCATTATATGTATATATATCAGCCCATCCACCCGAGCAGGATGTGACACAACCTCAATTGGACACCGTTATACGATACCAAGTATTCCTATCTAATACAAATAATTTGCATACTGCTATATACTTTCATATATCCTTATTCAATGTTAATAATGTTCGAACCGATTTATTTGACCTATACAGGCACTACCACTTCGGAACAGTATGGACCTGGGAGTGATATCAATAAAGTGTTACACCCCACAAGTCGATGCACACACACACACATATATATATATTATATAGATAGATAGATGTGTGTGTGTGTGTGTGTGTGTGTGTGTGTGTGTGTGTGTGTATTCTGTATAAAACCTTTTTATTTTTATTTTCTTCTTCATTTCTGTCGCTAATGAATTTTCTGATTCTAAGCTATTTTTTTTTTGTTCCCTTCCCTTTTCCTATTCTTTTTCATGTTTATTTCTTTTTTTTTCTTTTAACTATTTCCTTTAACTTCTTTTTCTTTTGTTTTCCTTAACTCTTTCTTTTCTTTTTCATTTTACGTATTTTCTTTTTACTTCCTCGTTCATTTCTTCTATTGATTTTTTATTCTAGTTTCTCTTTCTCGTTTCATTTCTTGTTCTTATTCCTTCTTCTCTTAACTCATTCATTTAAATTCTTTTTCTTCTAAATCTTTATTTCTTCTTCCTATTGTTAATGATTTTATTATTTATTTCATGTTTCTCTTTTTTATTTGTTTTGTTTCTTATCCCTTCATCTCGGGACTCTTTCCTTTAACTTCTTTTCCCTCTTTTTCTTACCTTTTTCTCTTCTTTTTCATTTTAATTCATTCTCTTTTATTCCTCATTCATTTCTTCTTTTTATTGCTAAAAACTTCTTTATTTTAATCATTTCTCTCTTCCTTCCCTTTTTCCCTCATCTTTCTTCTTTTCTATCCTTTGCTTGACCGTTATTCTTACCTCTTTTTCTATTTTATTCCTCTTTTAATCTCTGTTTAAAACCCATTTTCTTTGTCTTCTCCCCAATCTATCCCTCCTCCCCAATTCTTTCTACTTCTCCTCTCATCCGATACCTAACCTTTCAATTGCACCCTTTAACATCCCCTCTTTTTCTTTTATAAACCTACGACTCCTCTTTCCTCCCTTTCTCGTCTTCTAGTTAGTTTTCATCTTGCAATTCAAAAACAAGACTCCCTTCAAGCAGCCATCACTAGCTCCTCCCCAGTTAATTGTTCTATGCGCATGCGCACATCTTCTTACACAAGTCTGCCTGTTACTTTTTCGCCAATCCATGACGTATCCTCTCAGCCAATGAACGATAACGTCAAGATTCCTCGGGTGACGCAATTATTCACTAAGAAAATTTCTTATGGGCACAGAAACGTAACGGACAGTGTGCTAACTAACTTAACTCCATCATTAGAGGATTCGCCATCTTTGTGTGTAATGAGTGAGTTGGCATGAAAAATAAAACAAAAAAATTCAGGGCAATTAGAAAATACCGAAACTGAAGCTATAAATTTACTAAGCTTTGCTTAGATGTGGCACAAGGCTGGAAGTATAGGGCACCCAGTGAGTCTCGAACTCACTAGTAATGTTCTACGTAACAAATTTTACTTTTTTTTTATTCGTGAGCTGGAAGTATTATTCTCAATTGCTTATGTGTAAAGTAACAGGGAATTTTCTTCTCCAAACTTTGCTTTAGATCTGTTTAGAAATTATACTTATTTGATGGTAATACTTGATGCCATATAACTGTGTCCAAACTAAGAATAGTTAGTTGAAGTTATTATTGTTTACTAAGGATAATTATTATTAGTTACTTAAAACCTTATAATTGTAAGCACATAAATGAATACTATTAAATAGGGCCGGGTTAGCTCAGTCGGTAGAGCGTTCGGCTTGAAACCACAAGGTTCCTAGTTCGATGCCCGCCCTCGCCAACTCAGCGTTATGAGTAGCACAGGGATCTGTGCGGTAAAGTAAGGAGCTGATGGTAGGTGTGGCGCTCCACCTCAGACGCTAAAATAATCTCCTTGGTCTAGCGCTAGTGAAAAGGGGATAGACTCCCTCGCTGCATGGCTGATACCGACATTAGGCTGCCCCGACGACTTTACTTTACTTATATAATAATTAGTCAAGTAAGCCTAGAGGCGGTATCTGCCGGAGAGTGAGAGCATCTACACTATTTACACTAGACCAGAGAGATTGTTTTGCGTCTGAGGTGTAGTGCGAAACCTATCATCAACTCTCCAGTTTACCGCACATATCTAAGATTAATTGGTGAGGGCCGGTATCGAACCTGAACCTTGTGGTTCATAGGCGAATTCTCTAACGACTGAGCTAAACTGAGTATTAAATAGAAATACTTTAAACTGTTTGAAAATTATTTGCATTAGATATTTACTAATCTTAGATTAGATGTGGCACAATGCTGGAAGTATGGGACACGCAGTGAGACCCGAACTTACTATTAATAGTTTGCCAATCTAACTTGCTAATGACTACACTTATCTGAAAAGTCCCCGTGGCATAATCGCTAACGTGCTGATCTTTAACATCGAACTAAGCAGGATCGAACACCAGTCGTTCTATTACGTCGATTTTCGGACTAATCTATGGATTACTTCTACAAGAATGGTTTTGACATTAACTCACACAGATTGATATGCCATGTAACAAAGGAACCAAAGCAAACATAATGCCCTTGGGAAATGTATCAACCCCATTCATCCCCCATCTATGCGTTAAATAGTACAACTACTGTTTTTTTTTTTACAAAGATAGCGTTAGGGATTAAATAACCCACGAATTGTGATATACCATTAAACAAAGAAACCAATCCAATTCCACTAACCATGCCTATGATAAGCAATAAATGAAACATTTATTTCATCGAAATTCACCTTGCTTATTCTAGAGAGATAAATGCCCCAAAAGCCAAATTCCTCCACCAATATTATGGGACAATATAATAAAATGTGGAGTATTACCAGCCCGACACCCAGGTTCATAATCACCGCTAATATGAATGCGTGGCTATTGGTTGGGATTATATGGGAGAAAAGAATTTGTAACAGGAACATTTCTCTACCCGACGGTGTATTTGTTCTCCTTGTATCTGTTAGACATTCTGTGGAAATGAATAGAAGACTTTTACTTTCGAAGCGCTTGAGGCGTTCCATCGTGGTGTAATGGTTAGCAAGATAATCTCGCAGATTCAATGCTACTGAATAGCGACAATTTCGATTCTCACTGGATGTCTTCATACTTGCGACTTTATGTCACACCCTACCAGTGTCAAACGGGTTGGATAAGGGAGTATCACATCGTGGTGTAATTGTTAGCAAGCTAGTCTCGCAAATCCATAATTACTGAATAGCTAGTTCGATCCTCACTGATTGCCTCATATTTTAGACTGTGGTGGTGAACAGCTTGGCTAATTACCTACCTCATCCTATGTTATTAACAGGTTCCAAAAGCCATACCGTAGATCCATTTTTTATATAAACCGAATGCCTTAAAAAAGAGAACAAATAGCGTAAATAACTCTCGACACATTGTAACTATCGGCAAATCTTAAAATACTGAAAATACATTTTTATTTTGTTTTTAAAGAATAAGGAACAAAACTAATAAATATATCTAATTTTCCTTGTTATTAGCCCTTAAAGAATTTCAGTATAATGACAAACACCTTAAAATTAGCGTATATATCGCACGTATGAATATAACTCTCGTTAAGGCATAAAGAATAAAGGAATAGTATAGTCTTAATTTGTAAAGAATTATAAATGAAATTGGTAAAGTTGACGGAACTACGCAATGGCGTACGTTTTCTTACAATTTTTCGATGTAAATATTTTATTTCACTATATGTATATTTTCCTTGTATGAGCTCTCTAGCAGCCTTCATGTATATCTTATATCAGTAAAAACCTTCCTTAATGTGGGTTGTGTTGACCCGGGCAACACAACCCACATTAAGGAGGGATATAAATATAGTAGTGATTCTGACTGACGAAGAATCCGTTGTTTATATCCCGGCCTGGGGCAGCCTGCAAAGTCTAACCATTGCCATTCCGTGATATTGTATGCGGATTACTATATATATAAGCTGCAGTACTCAGTAACACCCGGGAATTTAGGTTATTGGCAGTTCCATACTAGACTTTCAATAGGAACCTTTGCTCGGTATGTTTATGAGAGATCAATTTTCGTGTGCAAATGTCCATAGCTGTTTATGTCATGTCCTTATTCCATCCGGTATTCTTTATTTTGGGTGAATAAGCCGTGGAAGTTTGAGCTCGAAGAGAACCAGACATATTCAAAGACACTATTGGGAACATTAGTATACATCGAATGTATTCAGGTTTTAGTGGGGTTGAAATTCGAATTATGTTCACTACATAGAAATGTTTTCTTTCCTTAACTAAATTCCTATTCTGGGTTGTGCCCCTAATTCTAATTCTTTTTTTCTTTTTTTCTTTTTTTTACTTCTTTTTTTTTCGGCTTTATCATTTTAATTTTTGTTATATCCCTTCTTCTCTTAACTCTTTCTCTACTTTATGTAAATTTAGTTTTGTTGCATAAGTCGACGGAGTGGCCTGTTTTCGGTATCAGCCAAACGGCGAGGGAGTGTATCCTCTTTTCCCTTGCGCTAGACTAGGAAAATTGTTTCTGCATCTGAGGGGGAGCACCACACCTACTATCAGTTTCCCACTTTACCACATAGATATCTGTGCTACTCGTGCTCTGAGTTGGCGAGGATCGGTATTGAGCCCGTAATCTTGTGTTTTCCGAACCGGACTGACTCACAAAACCTCCATGTAACATATTCTATATTTGATCATCGGACGTCACTTGAGGATCAAACAAGGTGTAGTAAATGGTGTAAAAGGTCATTCTTATTTTGTAGCCGAAAATTTCTTTATTCGAAAATATCCTTGAAGGATTTCCTCACGGGGCAAGACTCAGAAATCTTGAGACAAGATCACATACCTAGGTAATAATATCTCATCTGCAGAAAGCTATGTCAATATACGCATAGGAAAGGCATGGACTGTTATAGACATATCATCGATCATATGGAAATCTGATTTCTCTAATAAGATAAAGCAAAACTGTTGCCATGACAGTTCTAATGTGTGGCTGGACCACTTGGATTTTAACGAGACGATTGGATAAAAGCTAGATGGCAACTATACAGGGAATATTATGTGTTATCTTGAACAAATCTTGGAAGAAGCATCCTTAAAAATGCTGCTGTATGGCTACTGACCTCCTATTACACAAATCATACAAGTGAACAAATAAGACACGCTAGATACTGTTGGAGAAATAAGGACGACTCATAAGTGATGTTCTCATGTGGACATCTACAGATATACACACTAGAGTAGACCGACCAGGAAAAACTTACTTTGATCAGCTTTGTGCAGATTTGCCAGAAATGATCATCGATAGGGATGGGTGGCGAGAGATAAGCATGGGAATCCATGATGATTTATACTCACTGTATCTGTTGTATATTCTATGGGAGGCTTTACATGTATTCTTATATACCGAGAATGACTCATAATGAAGACATTTAAGACAAACCTACAACTGAAAAGTATGCCTGTCATTATGGACATATACGCAATTAAAAGAGAAACGTGTACGTAAGAGAGCCAAACAGTGAACTTAAAATTTCAAAGAGAGAATATTTGCCAATTCACACGATCTCATAGACTTATGAACGCATATGCAAAAAGCCAAAAACAAAACGAAAATAAGTAAATAAATAATAAAAGAATAGAGAAATAAAATACACAACGAATGCACATATCAGAAAGTGTGCACCCTGACCGACCCGAAACGTACAACAACGTCACACATGAACACAGAGACGCGAAGAGAGAGAGAGAGAGAGAGAGAGAGAGAGAGAGAGAGAGAGAGAGAGAGAGACGGGGGATATAAACACATACACATACAATTTCTGCGCTAGTTTTTTTTCTGTCGACATAATTCTAGGTACACGGGCTAAGAAAATGCCCGCTAAAATGGAATTTGCAAATTATATATATATATATATATATTATATATATATATATATATATATATATATGTGTGTGTGTGTGTGTGTGTGTGTGTGTGTGTGTGTTTAATGGAGATTAATGTTGGCACTAACTCCTAAGTACGTGGACCGAGTTATGTGTATGCGTACTATATATATATATATATATAGTGGGGAGAGAGGTAGAGAGAGAGAGAGAAGAGAAATAATATAGTGCTATATTATAAATGAATGTTGCTTAATAATATTGACAGAACAAATATATCTAAGTTATGGTAGCGTGAATAGGAAATCAGCGGCGATTGGTTACTGGCAGTTTCTCGTCTACGCAATTTTAAAACCAAGTGCATTTGATTTGAAAATCGCATAAGCGATTAGAAGGTCACGAGTTGAGTCAATAAATAACCATGCACCGTTCGCTTTATTTCCACACTGCCCTCTCTCTCTCATATATATATACACACACACATATATATATGTATATATTTGTAGCGTCTGTTTTGATATGGACGTGTCTAAAAGAGATGACATTGAGCTTAAAAATCGTGCACTTTGATATGTTTACAGAATTTATTTTTCTACTGATCAAATGGTATAATTCAATGATTAAAAATCAATTTGTTTAACTCTCCAAAATTCTCAAGTAATAAGTAAGAAAATATCTATTAGAGAAATAAACTTATGTTTTAAACCATTCCTGAGTTTAGAGTTAAATTCTTAAAAATGATATTCTGAATGTAAAAAAAATCCTAACATAAACAAATATAATACGCAATTTCTTTGCTTTTTTATCGTTAAAGTTAATTCCTCTGGCTAATGTATTCCCTCTTTCTCTCTGGCTCCTTATTGTTCCTAAAAAGCCTTTTAGTCTAGTCATGAACTGGGTATTTATGTTCATATATATATATATATATATATATATATATATATACTAGCTTTATTGTCACCTTAATAAAGTGACCATTAAGATAGTTTACTAATAATTTTTGTTGCTCTAAAATGATGTTTTACCATAGATACAATGTCTAAATTCGTCAGATTTTACAATAAAAGTGAGGTTTTTGTTGTTGATTTACGTTTAATTCATATAAGCGGTTCCAGTACTAACTCATGACCTTCCAAACTTTTCATCAGGTGGGTTAACCACCATTAGGGTGTGTTAATATTACTGAAATTTTCTGAACAGGCATCATATATTTTCATTTAACTTTAATTTAAATCTCTTCGATTTATATGAATTTAAAATTCATATAAATCGGAGAGAATTAAATTTTCAGTGGGCGTTTGTGCACCTCCCGGACCCCCTTTGTTTAAAATGAAATATACTTATCCAAGTACTTTGGGTAATGTAGTTTTAGAAGATACATGGTTATGGGATTTATCGCCTAAATACTCATAAACTAGCAAAGTTTCAATATCGTGTGGTAACTATCAATTGAGTGTCTTATAATCATTAGTATTAAATGTGTACTAGTTTAAATCATTGTAAAGTTCATTAATAAATTGGCTCTTAAAACATGGATTTTGTAACTAAGTATGAAATATAACCAGTTAAAAATAATTGTGAAGCTATGTTTTCTCCACCGTTTTAATGGGAAATCATAAATACTAAACTGACTTCGGCATAAAATAACCCAACTAGTGTTACAATGCCATAAAACCAACCAATAAACCAAAGCAATCAGTTGTAGTCATTAAAATTTGAGAAGAAAATGCTGCTGATGTCCCAAATCTCAGCTCCAATGCAATTGACATGTATAGTCAATTCCCAACGCGGCAAATTGTGAATCTCCAATGTTCAACAAAAAAGATGAATATCTAATTATGCAAATTAGGAACCAAATATATTCATAACCTTTCGTGATAGATTTATGATATCCGCTAATTTTCTTTTTTTATGTTTTCTCGCTTTTTCTAATATTCATGTCCATTGTGGAAAATATGGGACGAATTGAGATCGAAACTAATAATTTAAAATTGGTTTGTGTTTATTGTTTTTCATTCACATTGAAGAAGTTTTCAATCAATCGTAATATTCTCTTATTCATTGGAATTTATTTCATCTTTTTCGAAACTGTCTTTTTTTCTTTCTGTTCCTCTTTTTTTCCAACTACTTTTTCTCGCACTCTTTCTTACTGTTTCAGCTTTTTTTTCCTATTCTCTATCAACTCTTTTCATCTTTCGCATCTCTTCTTTCTTTTTTTGCTCTCTCGAGTCGTTTTACTTTTTATTCTCTCCTCTTACGGTTTTCTCTTTTTGATTATTATTATTATCATTATTATTATTCCTTCCTTTTAGATTTACCTTTTTCTTTTTATTTTCAGTTACATTTTTCTTCTCTATATGTTTACTTTTTTCTTTCTTATTTATTTCATTCATTGTTCCATTTTTCTTTCTTTCTTTTTATAGTCTTTATTTTCGTTCATTTCTTCATTCTTCTTTTTTTTTTTTCTTTTTACAGCATTTATTTTTCCTTCCTTTCTTCATTAGCTTTCTTTCTTTCAGCCCTCTTTTTATCCTCCCTTTTTTCTTCTATATTTTCATTCCTTCTTTATGGCCGTATTTTTGATTCTTCGTTCTTTCCTTATTTTAATTTTTTTCTTTTAAATCCCCAGGGATAATCTGAGCAAATAATAATATTCTTTAGCAAGAATCATGAATTTTCAAATCAGAAATATCACAAAGTTGAATTCATTAAATATCGAATTCAAAAGAAAAAAAAAAATTTGGTGAACATTGTTTGAAAACTATTTTACAATATTATATATATATATATATATATATATATATATATATATATTTTGTCATTTCCGAATTAAAAATAAAAAGTAACAGATAACAGATTTGTTGACAGCTTCTTTTAGCGCATTCAACACGGTTTGTAGGATATTTGATGACACGACGTCTGAATGTAATTTACAATTTCCTAAGAGAATTCTTTCCCATTATAGAATCTGTTCTTCTGAAATTATTCCCACCATTAGCATCCCAAATATTGCAATTTATAACGTTATACAAGTCCCTTAATTAGAATTGGAGATTTTACTAAAAACCAAAACATCAGTAAATCTTATTGTAATTCTCAAACTTCTTCATTTTTAGTTTGTTAGTTGGTTGCATTTTACGGTATGTCAAAGCTTGTTGGGTTATTTTATGCTGAACATTTGTAATTAATTCTTGACGGGTAATCAACATTCTTTTTTTAAACACTTTTTTTCTATTTAAGCCAAAGATAGGAACCTACCATGTACTACCACTCCGGGTCAGAATGGACCTGGGATAATGACGATGAAGAGGTACTTCACTCCCTCCATAGCTCTAAATTTAACTTCACATTAGATGCAGTTTAAGGTCATACCCAGGACACGTCATTATGAGTTCGATTTTAATCAAATTGTCAGAAATTGTTAAGAGTTATACCTGAAAATGTTTTAAACTATATTAGAAAATTTCAATTTACATTAGTTTTTCAGTGATCTCTCTCTCTCTCTCTCTCTCTCTCTCTCTCTCTCTCTCAGTGTCCACCTCGTTATTAAAAGGTGTTGAAGAATGATGGTTGGTTGACTATCATTTCCTAAAAAGGTATACATAGATATAGAACAAATCCCAATGAAAGTAATAACAAGTAGACTTTATTGTCTGGGTAAACTAAATAAAATCATTAAAAAAAAGAGAGCTTATACAATGTGTATACAATAAATTTCTTAATAAGATAAGGTTTTTGATTGTGTCTGAATAGAGAAAAAAGTCACTATTGGTTTGGAAAAGTCTTCGAAATTTCTGTGGGGTCAAAGTCTCCCCTGTTCAAATGGACAGGAGACACAACTGGTGTGTTACCTCTGACGGTTGAGAGGACCAAGAGAAAGGATTTGACTTTGGCGGTACTGTCTTTAATACTAACGGTCACAATAACACCTATTTGCCTAACAGAGAAATTGTGACAAGGGAAATAATCAGAACAAGGGTATTTGTTAGTCCCTCACTTGATTATCATTACAAGAGGGTGACGCATATGTATTAGTATTATAATATTTTGTTTTTTCATATATTGATGTTTTTAAGTTGTTAACTTTTATTATTAGTCTCGTTGTTTGTATTTTTCCTCTTATTTGTCGTTGGTTACATTTTATCCTTTATTTGCTTTATGGTTTGATCAATTTTTAAATCATTTTTATTGTATTATTTGGATTATTCGGACTATTGTCCTCATCTTTCTTATTAAGTAGATAACAATAAAGACGAGGGCAATAGTCCGAATAATTCCTATAATACAAATTATCAAGACTCATCTTAAAAGTTAAGAGAAATCGTATTTATATTGATAATTTATTTACACCTTTATTATATTTTTATTGAGCTTTTCTTATGGGAAATGAGGAGTAAAACTTCTTTTTACCCTTTTGGACAAATATAGGGTGGTGATTTTATTGGCCTTTGGTCTTTGCCGATCTCCACCAATTTTCCTTTATGAAAGGACTTGCGCGCAGTCGTTGTCAAAACATATGGACATACATACAGAATATTTTTCATAAATACATAGATGTTAACAATTACTATTTATGATGGTACCGTGTATATTTTCAAAATGTTCTTAGTTGAGAAAAATGATCCCAGTAGAATGGAATCTTAGTATTTTTTAATGTTCAGCTCGATTTCTCACCCGACGAAGATGAATACTTTAGCTAGTATTCTGTGAAAAAGTGTATTATAACTATTTGTGCTCAGATTTGTCATATAGAATGTCTGGGAACGGGAGCAGGTTTATGATAAATGCCCTGATCCTAAAATTATTTTCCTGCGCGACTCGAATTACGTCAATCACATTTTACCAATTAGCCCGCCAGAGTCAAGTGTTTTTTTTTTTTTATCTTGTGGGTTGCGAATTTTTACTATTGCTGTTGGCAACCATTTGCTCGTCAAGCTGTGAAACTGTTTGTGCAAGTCACTCTCTTACATTCGTAGAAAGTTCTCGAGAATCTTGATATGCTCTTGCCTCAGGCATACATTTTCAGGGATGTAGAAGTTCCCTCCATTTTTAACATTTTCTTTCTTTTCTATTTCTTTCTTTCTTTCCCTTTTTTCTTTCCTTCTTTCTGTTCTGTTGTTTTCTTTGTTGATGTTCCTCTCTTTCTTCCTTTCTTAATATTCTTTTTTAATGCTTCTTTCAATTTTTCCTTCCTTTTTAATGGCTGTTCCTTTATTTGTTGATGTTCCTCTGTTTCTTTCTGTACTTTTGTTTTTCATTCTTTCTTAATATTTCTTAATTCTTCTTTCATTCTGTTTCATTCCTTGCTAAATGTTCCCTCTCTTTCTTTCTTTCCTTTTCTTGTTGATATTCCTCTTTTCATTTCTGTACTTTTCTTTTTCCTTCCTTTCTTTCTTTCTTTATACACTTTATTTAATGCTTGCTTCTTATTTCTTTCTTTCTTTCTTTCTTTCTGTTCCTTTATTTGCTGATGTTTCTCTTTCTTTCTATACTTTTTTTTTTTTTTCTATCTTAATATTCCTTTTGTAATTTTTGTCTTTCTTTGGTGTCATTTTCTCTTTTCCTTCTTGTTTAATTCATACTTCTGGTTTAATAATATTTATCTAAGCGCTTTTGTTCCTTCATTTTTCTTTCTTTGTTAATATTCTTAATATAATGCTTATTCGTTTTTGTTCATTTTTTCTATCTTTCTTATAATACACTTCTTGTTAAATGATTATTTCTTTCTTTCGTTTTTTTAGGACGTTTCTTTCCCACCTTTCTGGTTTCATTCATACGCTTTGCTTAAATTTTATTTCTTTATACGCTTTTATTTCCTTTTTTATTCTCTTTTTCAGTATACTTTTTTCTTTCTGTTCTTTTGTTTGTTGTTGTGCCATTCTATCTTTCAACACTTTTCTTTCCTTCATCCTGTTTACAAATTATTTATGTCTTCTTACTTCTTTCTTAATTCTTCTTTTTCTTTCTTTTACGGCTTATTCAAGTCTGTTTTTTCTCACTTTATTTCATTCCCTGTTGATTTCTTTTCCTTCTTTCTTCATACAGCTTATTATAAATCGTCTTTCTTTTTCTTCTTGCATTATACCTTTCCGTTGATTCTTTCTTTCCTTCTTAATTATTTACTTATCTACTTTATTTTTTACCTTTGTATCCCTTGCTTAGATATTATTTATTCATTTATTTATGCACCTTTATATCATTCCTTCTATTTCCTTTCTCGTCTTTCTTTCTTTCTGCACTTTTAGTTCTTACTTTGTTTCTCTATTCTTTTGTACATCTTTAACTTTTCTTTCTTCTTTCTTTATTTTCCCTTTTCAGCTTTCCAATGTTATATTGTTTCTTCCGTTTCTTCTTTCTGGTCTTCTTCCTTGATAGACTAATTTATTTTTTATTTTTCCCTTTCTTCTGCTTTCTCGACGCTTCTTTCTTTATTTATTTGCATTTTACAGAATCTAACTAACCCAAATAACTCTTCTCCCTCTCACCCATCTATAGTCAAAGTATTGAATATGACAATGTTTTGTGTAATAATTTCGAAAAACTTGAGATGATATTCCTTTCCCGCGAGAAAAAATATTACCGGAGTTAAATTTGATAAAACCATTTTACGCGCCAAGTATTTCTGTCTCCCTCTCAACCAAATTACCCGGATGTAAAACAGGTATGGGGATAAATGTATAACCTAAATCGATAAATTGTTATGATCTATTCTTAATTATAACCCGGAATTTTGATGGATTTGCAAATTCTAACAGTTGTAGAAGATGGACAAAAGAAGAAAAATGGTAGAAAGAAAATGAACAATACTGGAATGAATGAAATTGATAAGAAAGATAGAAGCAAAAAGAAGAGAAAATTAGATCATGAAAGAAGAGGAAGAATATTGAAAATGAAGAAGAAGAAATGTTTTCAAAATAGATTAAGGAGAAAATAAAGTGTTATGAAAAAAGAAGAAGGGTATGTTGTTTGATTCAATACCATATAGAGCCTTGTGGGTTATTTAATACTAAATTTATTATATATATATAACCCATTCATGGTCAGTCAGCAACGGATTTTTTCAGAAAAGAAATGTTTATCCTTCTTTACGAACGCTTTACACATGTTTATCTGCCATCTTCAGGTGTGAAACTGATGGGATGTTTCGGGTGTCTCGTTTTTAAAACAAAATTTTTAAACATGACATTAAAAAGATGGCCAGAAAATTAGAAAGGATAGAAGAAAAAATCGCCCGTCAAGAATCGTCAGTACAGTTTAACGAAACATGTTTAAAAGAAAAAAATGCTGCCGAAATACACACACACATATATATATATATATATATATATATATATATATAATATGATTTGTTTAAGATACTACTTTCATTAACTTCATGTGTATTACTAAATTGTTAACTTGTCTATTATTATCCTCAGCTACCGCGTTCTAACACCTATATGATAAAGAGGAGTGGGTATTTTCGATAACAGCAAGGTGAAGAATATGGTTAGGACAATCCTCTAAATTCTAGTGCTTGACATGACAAGCCTAGATATCGGATGGGCCTCTCGGACCGCCCGTCTAGCCTATGTAAGGGTCCAAGACAATTCTGTCTTCAGGAATTAAGGGACGCCATCCAGGGATAAAATGTGGCTCCATTGGGAGGGGGCCCCTACCCCTCTGCAGAGGGTGACATAAAGGATGGAAAATAGAAATACTGAACAGAAAAAAATGAACGAATATATAATGATAGAAAATAGACAAAACAAAACGAGAAGGTTTAGAGAAGGGGAATTTTGTTTTTAATTACGAATGAGATTAATTCATGACAATGAACCTTTGAAAAAATATCGGCTTGTTACAAACTCTTCAACATCACAAGTGCAACTAAATATTCACCAGATTCTATGCAAAGATGAGATTGTGTTACGTGTTCATCTGATCGTCTTGTATGATCAATTGATTTTAACGGCATGTCAACCCATCTAGGATTATGTTATACTAATAAGTTAGGAAATTGCGTTCACAATTTACGAGCAGATAGTATATAGTAATTTGTTTGTTCTTTAGATATATTGTATCATCCGTGATTGCATAAGACTTTTATCACGCCCAGATACTGTCTCAACTGTTGATTAGTTGTTCCACGGCCATTGTTAGCGATGAATGTTAGTCCTAGGAAGCGTACGAAAATTGTTACGCTGCACGAACACACTGGCAAGCCTTACAGAGAGATCGCAGATATTATAATAATAACGAAATTATACAAGATGTTTCAATAATTTGCACAAGGGTGTATATATTCATATTATTTTGGTCAGATACGTAGAACGTAGTGGACACAAGCGTCTGAGGTTAGAGGCTCAGATTTCCAAGGGTGAAAACTTTTGGTTCACAGTGTCCTATTTCTATTCAAACGATTCAATTGCAACCTTTCTTGGGGTCAGAATTTCCCTGATGGGAAAACATCATGTTAAGTCAGTGACTGAGGTCGTTTGAAGTAAATAACGAATATAATCCATCATTCTTTGCGATTCGGTGCAAATTGGTTTAAGCCAGCAACGAAGGATTGACAGGGATTAAAATCAAAGAAAAAAAGGATTATCTTTAATCATTCGTTTGGTTTGAATCTTGAGCAGCCGCCATTATCTAAGACATCGAATGATGCACCCAAAATTAAAAGCTGGTTTGGTGTAATAAAATATTGATTTGAATTTAAAAGAAAAACTTGATGATGATTTTAACTTTCGCGGAAAGGTTACGCCTGTTAAAAAGATTCTAAATATATTTGTATCAAATATAAAATTGTAAACAAGTGGTCACCGGGTGCGAATAGATAATTTATATAAAACATACAGCAATCGAAAAAGAGACGAATTGATAAGTTTAAATATTGTCCTACTGTGATGGTTTGTGTGATTGGAAGTAAGTGGCCATACAACTTTTCTTTGTAGGATGCTGCTTCAAGAAGATATTCAGACAGCAAGCAATATCCTTGTGTGTTCGCACCTTTTGTTAGAATGCAAGTGATGCAGCCATATACTAGTACTGGCACGGCTACAGTTTTGGAAAACTCTCGCTTTATCTTATCAGAGAGATCAAATTTCCATATAATCAATATTCTGTCTATAGCAGTCCATGCCTTTCCTATAAGATATGCTTCATGTAATGTTTAGCAAATTAGTTTTGCATATCCAATACTACTGAATAGCGAGTTCACTCCTCGCTGGATGCTCCATACACGCGACCTTGTGTCACATCCAACACGTAATGATCGGTTGGATAATAAAGGGCAACGCATCGTAGTGTAATGGCTAGCAAGCTAGTCTCGCAGATCCATATCTAACAACTCTGCATAAACAAATATGGCTTCTATTAACTATTCTCAGTCGGTAGAGAACACGCCTAGGAACCACAAGGTTATTAGTTCAATACCGGCCCCATAACCCAGCGCATGAGTAGCACAGTTTGTGTAATCTGATCTGTGCAGTAAAGTGGTGAACTGATGGTAGGCGTGGCGCTCCCTAACAGCAAAAACAGTCTCCCAGGTTTACCGTCAGTGAAAAGGGGATAGACTCAATCGCTGTCCGGTTGATTCCGACAATAGGCCACTGCTATCGATTGGGGAGCAATATGAGATTTAAAAATGTATACTAAAACGTAGTCGGATACTATATAACACCAGCCAGGTCACATACTTAGGTAGCAATATCTCACCTACTGAAAGCGATGTCACTATACTCACAGGAAATTATATACAATATAGCAGGCCAAGCACAAGGATCTGTGCGGTAAAGTAAGGAGCTGATGGTAGGTGTATTGCTCCATCTCATATGCAAAAAACATCTCCTTGGTCTAACGCTAGTGAAAAGGGGATAGACTCCTTCGCTGATACCGACGATAGGCCACCCCGGTGACTTTACTATTTTACTTTATATATATATATATATATATATATATATATATATATAGAGGTTAGATGAAGAAATGGTCGAAACTCTTTCGATAGCAAACGTCAATCTTAGGTATTGAGTATTATTGGATTTGGCATTAAATAACCCACGCAGGTTGATATGTTATCAAACAAAGAGCCCAAACCAAATCTAAGAAAGAAATATGAATGATTGAAAATGAGCGGGAACAAAGTATAAGGTTAAAAGAAACAAAAAGCAAACAAGATGAAAGAACAAGAGAAGAATAAGAAGATGAAGAAGATAGTTACAAAAATACAAATACAAGAAAGGTCATAAAATGAAAGAACAACTCGAAGTTGAAATATAACTAAAATAAAATAAAGAGGAAAAAACGGGAGGGAAAAAAAGAAATGTGGCAGGGTCCATAATGGTGCAGACTTAAACAAAAGGCCCAGTTGAATCTAAGTAAACATGTCAGCAGTGGGATTAAATTGAAATTCAATCCCTAACGCAGCTGGGAGCCATTTTTTAAATCTTCCGAATGCCTTTATTATTCAAACGTTGTTTATTTATTTATTTTTATGCTCGTCTCCTTCTTTTTTAATTAAATACGAATTTTGTTCCGGAAAGAATTCTTGTTTTCTTTTTCACCAATTTTTTTCAAAGAGGTCATCAGAGTAGTCTCGCCAAAATGCAAAACTTTTAAAAGCAGATTCCAGCTGACTTAAGCCCATATGGCCTCATGCTTTTCATAATGGATTTAAGAAAAAAATATATATATGAGGGTATGTAAATGTATATATGATTACATGTAAACAGACATGTGTATATACGTATATACACATATAGATGATATATCGAAACAGTACTGTATATAGTAGACTATATGTGTGTGTGTGTACATACATATATACATGATACATCGAAACATATATATGGTAGACATTATATATATATATATATATATATATATATATATATATATATATATATAATCTACCATGTATAGTACTGTTCCGATATATCAGCTCTCTTCAGTGCAGATCGACCATTTTTTTTATCAACCAGAACCTTTAACCACCGGGCCATCCCGACAGCCTACTTGCAAAAAGGAACTTTTGCTGATAAATACATACATATGTAAAGGCTGCCAAAGAGAGCTCTGTCGGTTTTAAGGAGAGATTATATGCTCATATACTTTGTGTGTTGGGAATTTATATTTATATTTATATGATTAATACACACACCACACACACATATATATATATATATATGTGTATGTGTGTTTGTGTGTGTGTGTGTGTGTGTGTGTTGTGTGTGTGTTTATTTATTATAGTGTACAATACATTTAAGGTGCGATTGTTACCGTTGGTTTCCAGCATGTTATCCAGCATTCTCCAAGACAATTTCTTGACACAATAAGGGGGAATGTATTTTCTAAAACGTATATAATATGCGGAGACAGAGACGAAACGGTCAATCATATAGTAAGCGAATGCAGCACAAAGAGAGTACAAGAAAGGTGCAAGAAATTCAATTTTCATCATACAACTAAATGATATATGCACAAGTCTGAACCCGCACTGGAGAATGTGATGCATAAAATTCTGTGGAACTTCGAGATACAGACGGATCACGTAAACCCGACCAGGAGACCGGACCTAATATTAATCGATAAGTAGAAGAGAACCTGTCATCTCGAGTGAAAACAAAACGAAACGATAAACAAATACTTGGGCTTTGCCGGTGGTTGAGGAAATTGTGAAACATAAAGATCGTACTAATTGTAATTGGTGCCCTTGGAAAGGTCCCCAAAGCTCTGGAAAAGAATTTGGGTGAATTGGAAAAAAGAGCAAGAATCGAGACTATCCAAACTACAGCACTCTTGGGATCGGCTAGAATATTCAGAAGAGTTCTGAAGACCCGAGGAGAATTGCTGTCACTCAGCCTCCAGTGAACCACAGGCTAGGGCAGATGTGAAAAACTAATAATAATAATAATAATAATAATAATAATAATAATAATAATTATTATTATTATTATTATTATTGTTATTATTATTATTATTATTATTAAGAAAAAGAGAACCTGTCAACTGGTAGATTTTTCAGTCCTATCCGATCACGGGGGAAGATGAAAGAAAATGAAATATACCTGGACATTGTAAGGGAATTGAAATAACTGTAGAATGTGAAAGTGATACCATTTGTAGTTAGTGTACTTGGTACGGTCCCCAAGATTTTTGAATACAGACTAGATGATTTGGAAATCAGAGGAATAATTGACACCCTCCAGACAACAACATTAGTAGAGTCCTGGAGATCCGAGGAAACTTGTCAATTAGACTCCAGTGAATGCCCATCAGTTTACACTGGTACAAAAACCTCAGAAGGAGTGAAATAATCAACAGTAAAAATTAATAAATAGCAAAATAATATATATATAATTTATTGACAATCTAATAATAATGAATAAACTGCCCAATATTGGTAATAGATCATATGCAGATGTAAGTTAGAATAACTTAGACACAAAATCAACGGTACATGATCACTGCCAGTTTCTCGCCTATCCAATAACCTATACAGATTGAGGGTTGCATGGAAATGAAGTTAATTGCACTTGGTTACTAAGAATTTCTCACCTATATGATTTTCAAACCAAGCACTTGGTTTGAAAATAATAGAGGCGAGAAACTATCAGCCGCAAAACACTTTTAACTTCATGTTCTCACTACCCTAAGATATACATGCTCTATCAACAATATTGGATACACACACACACATATATATATATATATATATATAACTTAAGGGTTTCGTGTTTTTTTTTATCGTATACTCGAAATCTCTGATGTGCATTTGGCAATATTTAGCTCACTAAACGACGATAAGTAGCAATGTTGTGTGTGTTGTTTTAGTTGTCAGACATGCCTGCCCTCGCGAGAAGTGACTGCACCCCCCACCTTTGTTAGGCAGGAAAACGCAAGCTCTGTAACTGATTTATGGAAGAAATGGAAGATGAATGGAAGAAGCATCAACAAATCCGTGAAAGAAACTTGTCATGCTTTGTTGCTGTCGGTGGGCTGAAGTTATTTCGAATAAAATTCCCTATGTATCATCCTAACTCTTTTAAGTTAGATTCTTCACAAATGTTCAATTTTTATTTACTAAACTTAAGGAGGAAAATGATATATGTATACCCACAAAGATCTTTACCCAAAAAGCTTTCCAGATATATTTAGTGTGTGTGTGTATGGTTGTATTTGTGCGTGTGTAATTATATATGTTTGAGTAGATATATATAATGAAAGATGAATAAAAATGAAAAAGTATATTCCCACACACACAATTCTCCCTCACTCTCTCTCTCTCTCTCTCTATATATATATATATATATATATATATATATTATTGTTATTATATTCTGAAGATTTAGTGGCTGATTCATTACCGTCGGTTTCAAAGCATTATATGCTTATCTTCAGACAAATCGCCATTAAATGTATAAATTATATTAATAATAAATATAGCTCTTACAGCTGTAATCGAGCACTATATTATCCTTCCTCCGACCTAAAAAAAAATCCATATATATATATAAAGCTGAGTGAATCAATGACTGTTTCCTAAAGGCTTTTTCCTATTTCGCTTATTAACACAAAATACATGCCAAAATATTCCTTAGTTCTGGGATTGAGTTATGTTTGAAAAAATCCATTTTAATTGGTTCTACTTAATCATAATTTGTAATTAAGTCATAACTAACGAGTCTCTTACTACACATTCTGTCTGTCACTTCCCCCTCTCTATCTAATCCCTATATATGTTAGTTTCTCTGTGAGAATAAAGACAGATATTGGATGTCGTACACAAACCTTATCAGGAGCGATGACAGGAGCGGATGGTTAGAATCATGGGAATCTGTACTGTCCGCGTGACATGATGATATAATCTCTTGGCATGAGTTGCATTTTATATTTAAGAAAATGATGATGATGATGGTGGTGGTGGTGGGTGCTGGGTATTTTTGCTTGTATTGGAAGCATAAAACGTATTAGATAAGGAATAATAATAAACAAAATTCAAAGTGATGCATAGTGTTGTTTTTAATTTCATCTATTAATCCTTATATTTCAGGTGACCCTGTACCTTTTTTCAAAGGATCATAATGATGTTGATGATATATGTATAGAAAAAAAAGCAAGATGTTAACTACAGAAGGATGCGCCGTGTTCTCCTGAAAAAATCTGGAAGCAGCACCTCACAAAAACACCCAACTGTACAGCCACTTACCTGCTATCTCACAAACTATCCGAGCAAGACGAACAAGACATGCTAAACACTATATGAGAGTTAAGGACGAACTCACAAGTGACGTTCTCCTCTGGACACCTATATATGTACACACCAGAGTTGGCCGACCAGCAAAAGCAAACAGTTATGTGCGAATACTGGATGCCATCCGGAGGACTTGCTATGACAGATAGGGAAGGGTGGAGAGAGAGAGAGATTCATGGGAAGCTGTGTTGTCAGCACGCCCTGATGGGGATGACTGAGAATCATGTATAATTAGTATTCTATGGCGGGCATTCACCGAATATTCTTCGCAATTACGACTAAAAAGCTCGACCTTCACACGAGGCACTGGGACGACAAGGCGTGTACACGAGCTAGAAAATACTGTGAGCGTCTAGACGTGTGTCTACCTCGTCGAAAAGTCAGTACTTTTTCTGAGATGCCTTCGGTGTTGGGTGGTACAAGGGCGGGAAATGATATCAAAACAAAATTGATCGGAGTGAAAAGGTCGGATTTCTCTGATGTCATAGTTCGAAGTAACATGCGGCAAGCAGTTGTTTCGAAGTTGCGAGCCAAAGAAAGTATCAGTTGTATGGCAAAAAAAAAGGAAAGACACGTGGACTTGCTATTTTAAGAGAAATAAAAGTGCCTGAGCCCAGCTTACCAAATGTTCATCAAATATAGGCAGGATGATATGTAAGAAACTACAAGCAAGAAATAGTCATTTCCACAAAAGTGGGAGGTACCGCCCCGTTGGGGAAATGAAGAAATTTAAGAGGACGATAAAGAAGGGGAGTCATAGGGGGACAAAGAATTGTATACGAGAACAAAAGAAGTGTTTATTTATTTATCTACGCTGGTTTAGCTCAGTCGGTAGAGCATCCGCCAAGGAATAAAAAGGTTCCGGGTTCGATACCGGTTCCTGCCAATTCAAAGCGATAAACAGACATTTCCAAAGTTCGAAGATACCACACACTTAAGGAAGTGGAATAAAATTCAAAGTGGAGCAGAGCATAGGGGGGAACAAAGGAAATGTTTATGTATTCATTTATTTAGGGGTCGGTTTAGCTCAATCGTAAGGTTCCAGGTTTGATACTGGTCCCGGTCAACTCAAAGCATGACTGATATATGCGGTAAAATATCTGGGAGCTAATGGTAGATGTGGCGCTCCATCTCAACAAAAATAAACTTTCAGGTATAGCGCTTGCAAAGAGGGGATAGACTCTTTCGCTGTTGTACTGATAACGACAATAGACCAAAGTGTAGTGGTGCATGTCATGAACTGTTCAGCCACCAGGAATCCGTTTTTAAGCATCACGGTTCACCACCAACACCCAACAGGTGGTCTCATGGGTCGGGGGTATATTGCCTCTCTGTAGTGGTACATTCGGTGTAGCCGACAGGACAACTTTGACCTGGAGTGCTAATATCTGTTAAAGTCCCATTTATTTTCCATTTACTTTTCAAATATAATTGTGTGTAAATTATTTATATTAAGAATAGGTACATATAATTGTGTAGTAAATATTACTCTTATTAATTATATGGAACTATATAACTACTTGTAACTTATTGGTGTTAGATAAGAATACTTCAAACTATATAACTGTGCAAATAAATTATTATTAAATCATCATCATCAAGTCGAGATGACAGCATGGATTCCCATGACTGCCTCGCCACTAACTCCTATTGGTCATCACTCCTGACAAGTCTTCAACACGACATCCAGTATCCGCTCAAATTTGAGTGATGTAGGTTTTTGTTGGTCGACCAACACTGGTGTGTCCATGAGTGTCCACAGGAGAACGTCATTTATGAGTTCGTCCTTACTTCTCCAGCAGAGCCCAACATACCTTGTTCGTCTTACGCGGATGATTGGTGCGATAGGCGGTAAGTGGCCCTATAGCAGGTTTTTGTGAGAGGAGGCTTCTTGCACTGTTTTTTTTTTCAAGACAGACCACATCCTTGGGTAGTTCCTATTTTTTTTCTCAGAGCATTTCATTTATTTCAAATGGTGCAGGCATACAGTGATACTGACACGATAATAGCTTTGAAGAATATCCTATCAGAGATATCAGATGTCCATATTATCGATAATCTATCTATGCCTATATCAAAATATGCATAGATAAGCCATGGACTTCATGGACAGAATATTACATAGTAATAGTTAAATAAAAACATAAAATTGTGTATAAATTGCGAGTATAACATAGAAGTATCATTTAACTTTGTGTAAATAATCAATATAAACAAGAGTGAAATTTGAGAAAATTGCAACGAATTAAACATTGAAGATAGTTATAATTACAATCAAACATTTATAAATCCACCCTGTCGGCTGGGACAGAAGAATACGTCGACTGCACCTCTACAGAGGGGTAAAATCACCCAATGGGGCTACCTCTTGGCCTTGGGCGGTGACCCGTGATTCTGAAGGACGGATTATTGGTGTTTGAGTAGTCCATGACATGCAACACTCCACTTTGACACTTACTTAGTCCAGACGAGCGGTTGGAGAGGCCCCTCCGATCAATCGGCTGGTCACACCAAGTCATAGCACCTATATGATAGTGGCTCCCCTATTTTCCTTACGGCAAACACCCAACCCCTTGTTATCATATATGCGCTAGAAAGCTATATTAAGGGTCTTATTTTTCAGAATAGTTGTGGAGTTCCAAATCTGAAGCTCTGGAGACTGTGGGATACCCCTTAATCACCATTACTCCAGGTGCACTGCGACCCGGAATGGTATTACCCCTTTTTATCCCGGAGTGTCCTACTATCAGTTAAAAAGAGCCAAAATGTGTTAAAAAATAGGGAGTTTACAATAAATTGAATACTCAACAAGAATGTATTAAAAAAAATGTCTGTCATAAAATAACCCAAAGCTTTATATGCCGTAAAATCCAACCAACCAACCGAATACATATGTCCGAATCAAGTACCCAAAAGGAAATAAAAACACGTTACATTTTGCATTAGAACATTTCTAGGCTAACTTGAAATAAATAAAAACGATGCATTTTTTAAATCACCGAAGCACAAACAATTCTAACATTAGACTGATGACTTGTAATAAAAACGCAAGGAAGTAGAAACCAAAAAAAAAAAAAAAAAAAGTTCCAAGGCATCAGTTTTATTTTGAAGAATTATCTACCCTCATCAGGATCACGTGTTGACTGGGACGTAGTTGCCCCTCCCTACCGGCTGAGACTTGTTTTAAAGCACCTGCCACTTTTGGAAGTAATGTCGAGCGCTCTTTACATTATTTACGCTTGGACGGATTGTCAACATATCATTTTCCTTTCAACTAAATCCAGATTTCGTTTTTGTCCCGGAGAGCCTAAACTAAATTTCCGCTCTCATGGAAAGACGATGTTCCTAAGGAATGCGAATTTAATAAACTGAACCAAATCAACGATAGAAATCAACGGTAGGTTTCATCAAATGGCCCTTCAGGATAATTCTTATATAAGTTGTCCGGTTGGCATAAAGTCGGTATCAGCAAAAAAGCAAGGGATTCTATCTCCTTTTCACTTGCACCAGACTAAGGAGATTGTTTTCGGTGTCTGAGGCGGAGCGTCACACTTCCCATCAGATCCTCAATTTACCGCACCGTTCCCTTTACTACTCATACACACACATATATATATATATATATATATATATATATATATATATATGGTTCAGTTTTCGATATCTGTCCTCGGCAATTCAGCGTATGAGTAGCACAGGGAACTGTGTAATAGGACGTGCGGCGCCCAGCCTCAGACACCGAAAACAATCTCCTTGGTCTAGCGCAAGTGAAAAGGGGATAGACTCCCTTGCTTTCTTGTTTATGTCACCCCGACGAACTTATATATATATATTGCAAGGCGATGTTCCTAAGGAATGCGATTCTAAAACACAGATTTAAAAAAATTACATTTAAATGTGATTTTTCTTGTTTTAGTGCAATAAAATTATTTGCCAACTAATTTTCAATTTAATGTGTGCAGCTCAAATTTATACTTACCCAGATCATTATATTCTTAAGGGAGATAACTATACTTTTTAGAATACTGTCCCTTGTATATTTTTGCAAGTAATTATAAAATTATATAAAAAGAAGCTTGAAATATACAAGGATGCTGTCTGATGTCCTGAACAAATCCTGGAAGTAGCAGCCCACAAAAAAGCTATACAACTTAACTCCTGAAACAAACCATCCAAGACGATGCAAACGTGCTGGACACTGCTGGAGGAGTAAGGATAAACTCATAAGTGATGTTCTTACGTAGACTTCTACACACTGCTACGCCGGCCAGCAAATACTTATATTAATCATCTCGGATTAAGAGGACTAGCCAGGAGCTATGACCTAGTTTGATCAACTCTGTAAATGTGTAAAAGTGAACGAACTGACTCAATAGGGTGTCGCAGTCCAGGTGTGGCCATATGGCGCATTGATATCTCTCTGGGCCGTATCACAGAATCACAGCGCCAAATGTAATTGTGTTGTGGTGCTATGGTTCGTGGAGTTCTCACGTTGTGCCGTGGTTTTTCCTCGGGGTCGATCCTGCGTCTTAAGCATCACTATTGGCGGAATGACCAGGATCGAACGCGAGGAAAAACCTCGACACAAGGTGAGAAGCCTACGAACCATAGCATCTAACAAGATTTTAGCCACTACGCAACGGCGTCTTCCCTCAGTGTATATTCCCGACTGAGAGGAAGGTTTTAACGTAAATAATATTGGTTTGTGGATTGGATTTACGATATATCAACCACTATTGTGTTATTTACAATCCAAGACATGCTTGAAGTCGGTTTTTAACAAACTCTAGTAGTTCTGCAATTCTGTTTCAAAAGTTATGAATGATTCAATGATATAATAGGTTTAAGATAGCAGTAAAAAGTTACAGCTTTAGGTTAAATAATATTACTATTCTACAAGAATGGCTTTGGCATTAAATAATTCACGAACGCTGATATGCCATTGAAGCAAAGAAACCAAACTAAATAGAAGCATCAATATCTCTATGACACACTGTTAGAACGGGTGCAAAACAGGTTTACGAGTTGATAAAACAATTCTATTAGTGTAATTAGATGTCACAGAATTGGTTTGTTAGACTTACGATATGTCAACCCTTGTTGGGTTATTTTATGCCGAAGTCATTTTTTGCGAATAATTAGATGATTTCAAATAACTAATGAAAATGATCATTTGTAAACAATAGTTACGATTGACTATTATCAATTCAAATAATTTAGATACATATATATTGTTCCAAGTATATCTATCTAATTCTAATATCGCTAAACACAAGTATTTAATCCATAGATCAGACTCTAATAAGAACTACCACACTGCGTCTGAGTGAAACTAGGAGTAATTGCTACTTCAGAACTTGAGTCTAGTGTCCCTCTGTTATGGATATAACCATTCTGAGAGAAAGAGACTGCGTATTCTAAGCCTCACCGACAGGGTAGAAGAGACATCAAGAAAATGAGGTCTGTTTTTACGTTTCAATCAGGTCAGTAATAGAAAGGTGAAATGTATCAGAAAATGGAATCTTGAAGAAGAGAGATTTAGAAAAAAAAATTGTTCTATGATTATTTGATAAGAGACAGTCCCGAAAAAAACATGGGGTTTATGTGAGAGTCGATAAGGGAATAAAATGGAAAAATAAAGGTGCTGTAATAGTTGAATTTAAAATGTAATAATTTGCACAGTGTTATTTGGTTTCAATTATTTAAAGCCAATATATGACTTCAAAGAACTTATTACAATAATCATTTGTAAACATTTGTAGCTTTAAGTAATTATTATTAATTCAAATAATTTACTGTGTTATATGGTTTCAAGTATTTAAAACAAACATATGATTTCAAATAACTAAATATTAAGAATAAGTAAAAAAAAAACAAAAAGGGTCAGAAAATGGAAACTTGAAGTAGAAAGAACTAAAAAAAGAAGGTTTATATTTGATCTATACTTGAAAATAAGAGACAGTTCCGAAAAAGTTGGGTATGTGAAACTCGATTAGGGAAAAGGGGGCTTGTAATAGCGAAATTCAAGTGGAAAGGTTAGGATGAGAAATAAAAATAACTTGGATAAAAAGAGCAAGAGTAATCGCAATTTTCTTGTAATTGGAAGGGGAGACAATCGAACGTTTGAAGTATTGCAAAAAGCAAAACACAAATAACATTAACGTCTCCCAAAAGCCTTAACTTTTGTGACCTACTCAGAACCACTTTCGTTAAGATGAGGAGATTTTAATATTCTTTATCTTTTCTTTTTCTTTTTAACGTTTTATTTGATACAACTTGGATTCGTTTAATTCCAGCATTTCTCTTCCCTTCATTTTATTATTCCATATCATTAATACTTTTCTCTTGAGACACCAACAATGTCTCATTATGGCTATTGGAGAGGAAGAAGTTAAACTTGCCGGCTCATTTCAGTCGCATCTCCTTCCTTAGCGTTTGATTAGGAAGGGCACAGGTAAGGGACAGAACGGAATATCAGACACTTGAAAAAAAAAGGAGACATTATGAGGGGGAAAAGGGTCCCCGTTCGAAGTATATATGCCAAACAGGGTCATTATGAGGACAAATAAGATGGGATAAAAAGAGATAAGACTAGAGGTCGCATAATTTCCAGGGGTTTAATCGTTCGTTTTGTGGCAAAGCATCTTAACGACATTTTCTCACCTCCACCATTCCCGCTCATCGGTTTGCCTACCACCAATTATTAAGCCAGTATTTCATTATTTAATGATTCTTAAACGTTTGTCCATGACTTAGAGGATCAACCTGGAGATCCCTTGATCCGAGGTTCAATTCTTATTTTGGTAGCTCTTCAAACAATACGGTGGCGCCCCTGTCGACAGGCTCTAGAATAAGCCTAGTCTAGAGAGTTAGACCCCCCACCCCAATAAAAATGGCTGCAGTTCGTATTATAACAGTATTTTCTAATGAGGCTTTAATTCTGGAGCTCTAGGGATTGTTAAGTCACTTCTTTGTCGTCATTACTCCCAGGCCCACTCTAATCTAAGTGATAGTACCTGTTTGACTCACAACTGTGGGTCTGTTTTAACTTGTGGTTTTTCACTGATGCCTGAGTAACATCAAATCTTCTCAAGTCTCCTTTTTAAAATGTCTCAGCTAAACTTATAAGTTCCCAGTCCCTTTTCCAGATCTTTGAGAACCGTTCCAAGTGCTCCAACCGCAATAAGTATAACCGTCACCTTCATGTCCGATAGTGTTTGTTTTTTGTTGTTTTTTTATCTGGCCGGAAAGATTCAGATATCTATATTTTCCTATTCATTTATTTTCACTCAATGGTCGGCTGAAACGGAACAATCTACTAAATAATAAGTTCTTTTCTTGTTGATTTATTCTAGGCCTGACTTCCAGGCTGGGATTTACTTATTATTATTAGTTTTATGACACCATATAATTTCTTGAAATACTTAAAACAAAATAACTGTGAACAAATTATTAGCATTAGATGGGAATACTTGAAAGTATATAATTGTGAACAATATTTTTTATATTAAGTGTGCTAAATTGAAGCTATATCTTTATAAATGAAAAGCAAGGTTACGCAGGTGTTGCCCGAGATTCAAAGAGTTAGAAATAAATCTCTTATCTATATATAGATTAATAAACATTGTTCGCTATATCTCATTATATTTTGTTCTTTGCATATTATTTTTTTTAAGTTGTTTATTGTTATTATTATTGTTTGTTTGTTTTTTTGTTTTGATTTTTTGTTTTTTTTCTTTTATTCGCTTTTCATTATGTTTTATCCTATATTAATTTATATTATTTTTAATTGTTTTAATTGGACTTTCCTCCTCTTTGCAGTGGTGTGGTGTTTTTCAAAGGACAGAATGAGGACGAGCTAACTTCACTTATTTTTCTCCAACCTCTGACCAAAACAAGAACACTTTGCCGATTTCCGCAAATAGTACAGATAATACACTTTGATCTCAACGATAACTGTATAATTTTCCAAAAATAATTTTTTTTAAAATAATTCTTTCTTCCTGATCCTCTCTATTTCTTTTCTCATTAATTTAATTTTTCCTTCTATTATAATTATTACTTTTCTTTGTCTATTTCCTTCCATGTTATCTTTTATTTATTTTTATTTCTATTATAATTATTCGTTTCTCTTTCTATTCCCTTTCATTTTATATTTCATTCATTTTATGTTCCTTATGTTACATTTATTCATTTTTTTTAATTTCTATTCCCTTCCAAATTTTCATTCATCTAATTGTCTTTCTATAATGATTTTTATACAAGTTTTTTCTTTCTATTATTTCCCTTCATTTCATTTCTATTGTCTATTTTAATACGCCCTATCATAACACTTCATTATTTCTTTCTATTTCTTCTAGTTTATTTTTCATTATGATTTTTTTCTATCCTGAATCTTCCTTCTTTCTATTTCCCCCTATTATTATCATATCACTCCTTGTGATTTTACCACACTAGCGTTACCTGGTGGATATTCACTGAATTTTGAGTGACAGCAAAACTTCCCCGACCATTCTAGCCGAATTAAACAATGCTTGAATGATCTCAATTCTTCCTTTGATTTCTAATTCCTCCAGTCTTTTACAAAAACTTTTGGGACTGTTCCGATGGCACCAACTGCAACTGATATCGTCACACTCATATTCCATTTTTTTCAGTTCTCTCTCAAGGTTCAAGTATATATCTTTTCGTTCTTTTGTTATACATTTTCATTCTGTGGTCTGCCAGATTATAATTATTATCATTTCACTCCTTCTGCGTTTTTCACACAAGCGTAAGCTGATGGTCTTTCACTAGACCTAGTGACAACAAGTTTCCTCGAGTCTCCGGGACTCTTCCTAGTATACTAGCCGATTTCAACAATGCCGTTGTCTTGATGGTCTCAATTCTTCCTCTGATTTCAAGTTACTCTAGTCTGTTTTCGAAAGTTTAGGGGTCGTTCCAAGTGCACCAACTACAATTACTATCATTTTCACCTTCCTATTCCACAATTAGAATCCTTTTCATATTCATATTCCCATTTTTTCAATCCTCTAGCAAGGTCCAGGTATTTGTTTATCTTTTCGTTTTCTTTGATATTCACCTTGTAATCTGCTGGGACTGCAAAATCTATCATCTAATAAGTTATTTTTCTTATTAATGTCTGGTCTTCTGTCTGGGATAATGTGTTCTTGTTATATTTAGTTTTCAGCTTTACTCTAACTTTCTTACAATCCCCAACAGGGTCTTTATCCGTTATCTAGGGAGAAGGAAGGGAATTATTGTATGCATTCTATATATTTACGGTTTTTTGGTGGTAGGATTTTATGGGTGTTCCTTTTTCACTTACATTAATAGTACTCTCTTAAGGAGATGAACAGTTCCACAATGTGCATTTTTGTATTCCATATAGTGTGAGACTGCTAGATATCTTGTTAATGTGTCTTTTTGTCCATTTCTTGATCATACCCACGACTGACTATTAATACTGGCACAGTGATAGTATTAAAGTGCCAAATTCTTTCAATTTATATTTTCATGTCTTTGTATTTACTTATCTTATCATACTCCTTCATTGATATGTAATTATATGTTGGAAATGACATAAATATCTGGTCAATTGCTCTTTGTTTTTCTATCATTCTAGATAGCAAAGTCCCATAAAATTCTTTGTGTTCTGTTATTGGTTACGGTTGGTGTTTATGTCATTCTTTAGACATCGGTATTCAAGACTATTTGTCTATTTTCTAGTGAATATAATGTCCTATTTTATCGTGTCTTTGTTTATATTTTATTGGTGATAAGAATGAGCAAATGGGTACTAAGTGGTCAATTGATTCAGGTTTTATTTTATTCGCGCATTCTACATTTTGGGTTTGATCCGGGGTTTTTTTTTTATAATGTTTGCCTGATAGTTTCTAGTCTCTGATTCTGATTAGAAACCCTTTTGTATCTGCCTTTTTGGGGGCACTTTCCAGTCATTAATTACTTTTTACTATATCAATATCGGCATTCTTAATTCTTTGTGCGTATCACCGTGTATTTTTTTTGTTCCCAGTCATTTTTTTAATTCATCTAGTCCTTGTGTCTTTGCTTCTTTCTTTTTGTACTTTTATTATCATTATTTATTTAGGACCGGTTTAGCTTAATCGGTAGAGCATTCACACAGAAAATCTCAAGGTTCCGGATTCGATACCGGTTCTCACTAACTCATGAGTAGTACAGCTTGAGTAATCTGTGTGGTAAGGCATCTAAGATGCTGACTGGCACTCTACATCAGCAAAACCAATCTCCACGATCTAATGCTAGCAAAAAGGGGAAAGACTCCCTCGCTGTTTGTTTGATATTGATAATAGGTCACTTAGAAGACTTCATTATTATTATTATTATTTATTATTGCCCTTCCTCTTATTTATTTTCTTTATTCCCTCCCCTCAATGGTGGTTGAGATGTCTATGACATTCAACATTCCCTTTGGTCCTTATTTGGCAGTCGGAGAGGCCCTCCGATCAATCGGCTGATCTTGTCAACCCATAGCATCTATATGATTGTTCCAACCCTATTTAGCTGAAAGACGGCGAATGAGGGTCTTAGTGTCCTGGCTATGTGGTTATACTGCATCTAATGGTAGATGTTAACTTCTGGATCTCTGAGAGGTGTTGAGTACCCCCTTTATTGTCTTTACTCCCAGGTTCACTTTGACTCAGGGTGTGAGTACATGCTAATGTCCCTTCTAATAATTACATAGAAAAGTGAGCTTTGAAAATGTGTTAAAAAATTACGAACAAAAACACAGTACCCATCAAGAACGAATAAAACGAAACGTCTTCGGCATAAAATAAACCAAAAAGATTGATATGCCGTAAAAACCAACCAACCAACATTTTGTTATATTTTTAATTCTCTTTATTTCAACCCTTCTTTCCTTCTTTCTATTTCCTTTAGTTACATTGTTTCCTTCTTTTCATTTTGTTCAAACTATATCAATCCCGTTCCGCATAATATCCATATACTTGATGAATATTTTGGAATGATAATGGCTCTTCTCCAAGTTTGAGACGATAACAATTTCATTCCTTTCTCAACACGTCTACCTACTCGAGTTCTTCGACTTAAAAGGACTTAGTCTCTCTCCAAGGACTTTCAACTTTCCAAGTCTCCAATCACTTCTCTTTTGCAATTATTCTGTCGACAAACGGCATTCGCTTTCATCACCGGTAACTTTCATGTCCACTCTTCTCCAACTACACAGACATTCTTTGAGAAATTACACCCTACTACCCATCATCTCCCCCCACTCCTTTTCTTCCTTTTCCATGTTATGCATTTTGGAGGTGGGGATATTTAAAACAATCAAGAGTATCTTGGTCTTATCTAAATAAGGTTATTCACAAGGGAAAACCATAACAAGAATTAAACGTTACAGGAAATGACAATAGATAATAGGATTTATATTCCATTAACTTACTACTAATCTAAGAAAATAAATTAAGAATAATAATAATATATATATATATATGGAAAGATATGACGTGTAAAACAATTATTTGATATTTTACATATGTAATATGACTTTTTATACTATGTGACTTTTATTAGTTAATATTATTTTAATAGCACAGAGAGTTGTACCATTCCCAGTATTTCCCCCAAAATCCCAAATAATTAATATAGAAACATTCCAATAAATCATTTTCACGTATTATCTTTCTAGGATATTCTATCTATATATTTGCCCATATACCTCCTGTCTGAAGATTGTGTTTCGTCTCTATATCAGATTTTAGATAACAATATTTAAAGAATAGTAATGGTAAAATTTTAGGTTTTACTCTCTCTATTATATAACACAGTATATGGTTAATATGCGTAAACATCTATGCATTAAATATATACCAAAATTAATGTATTTATTTATTATCATTATATGATAGGGACGAGTGGCGAGAGAGAAAGTCCTGGGAATCCATATTGTCATCGTGACATGATGATGATGACGATTATATAAGTGGTGACTCATCAGTATATAGAAGAATGTTAGCATGAAATTACGTTTTAATCTAAATACGATTTATCAAATGTCTATGTCTGTTCAAGTTTGTACAGCTCATAATTCACGACAGAACATTTTAGAAAGACAAAAAAGATACTCTGTATATATCTCTTTCAAAACAAATGTCTTTTGCCCAGGTTTTGCAACTCTCTCAGAATCTCTGATATTCAATGTCTAAGTCAAAAAATAGATCACGGGTACGCACACATCCCCACACGCAAATGTATATATATATATATTATATATATCCAAAGTCCGGAGAAGAAATCTTCCTTACGAGTTTTTTTTTTTTTAAACCTGTCGCAGTTTGCTGAGCTCAAAGTGTGCTCTTATAGTTAGAGACACATAGCAAATTTATAAGTAAACATATAACAAAAGACTTCATAATGTCGAAACAGATTTCTGTCAGCAAAACTTTTAATATCTTGTTGTTTTTTCTACAAAACTTTCTACACATATTGTCGGATTCAATATCCATTTTATTTCATACTGTCCACAGAAACTAAATTGGAATTATTTAAATTATATCACTGGGGCATATATATATATATATATATATATATATATATATGTGTGTGTGTGTGTGTGTGTGTGTGTGTGTGTGTGTGTGTGTGTGCAACCAGTCTAGTAAAAATAAAACTCTTAATTCAACCTGTTAAACTGTTAGAAAATGACCTCGTATCGCATTCTGCTCGTGTGGAGGAGTTTATATATATATATTATATTATATAGCTATCGTAATCTGTTAATGAATAACTTTATATCTATGTTATATCTATCTACCCAATCTATTTCTATCTATATATCTTTTGCGATATGCTTATACCAATGCTCATATTTGTCTACCTAGATATGGCTTAATCTACCTCTATCCGTCTCTCTCTCCTCTCTCTCGCTCTATCTCTCTCTATATATATAAAGTTAAGGTAGCATGGACCTTGGTTAGTTAGTGAGAGTTTCTCGCCTATACAACCTTCAGACATGGTCTATGTGGACACTACCTTTACTTAAATGTAAATGCTCTATCCATGATATTGAGCACTGTTTACTTATAGATATAGCACCCATTATATATATATATATATATATATATATATATAAATGTTTGTGTGTGTGTGTCTACTTAAAGCTATCTATCCTAGTCTCTCTCTCTCTCTCTCTCTCTCTCTATATATATATATATATATATATATATATATATATATATATATATATGTGTGTGTGTGTGTGTGTGTGTGTGTGTGGTGTGTGTGTGTGTATTTGTTAAGTAGACTTATTTTCGCATCTATGTACTTCTCTTCATTCTTTCGCATAACTTCACAAATGTTCAAATACCAACTCCCTCATCCTTTTAAACTTCAACCTTAATAACAATTCCTGTTAGTCTTTTCATCATTTAGGGTGATTCGTGCACGCTGATGAGGGGGTGGGGTTGGCTCTAAACAGTTCCCGCCCGGTGCTTCCCCCCCCCTACCAAATATGCTCTTCTCGTTATGTCGATTTTTCTATTTCACGCAATTTTGCCAAATTATGTGTTGCTGCTTTGATGAAACCTTTCGCGACCCAAAATGTTCAGGGCCCGGTTGCTGTTAGCGTATATTGGCACATATATACCAGTGAAGAATGGGCGAGCCCCAGCGGGAAGATATGTTTTAAGTTATTTAACACAGTCTAACAATTTTTCTTCTGTTTTTTTATTCTGTGGGATTAGCACCCACAACAGCAGGTGAAGAAAACGGGTGGGTAGCGGGTGGGTGGGTACGTTTTTACGAGTATGGAAAATAGTATAGGCGAGATCGAATTTGGGTTGAGCCGCTTATGGTCATTTGATACGAATAAACATGTAAAACTATTAAATCACCACTATTTGTTTTTTTTATTTTCATTGGCCCCCCTCCCCGACAATTCCATACCGTTGGCGACATTTAGATTGTGTTGATTGGTTTTACGGCAGGTTAACCCTTTTTGGGTTCTTTAATAACTGTCCCTGTTTACGATGGACCATTTTGGACATGTGCTACAGGTGTCCGAAAAAGCACCTGCATAAGGACCCCTGGAATTTGCAGTTAAAAATATTATTAAAGTAGCCGGTTCGATACTGGTCCCTCCAACTCAGCTCATTAGTAGCTGATGGTAGGTGTGGCGTTCCATCTCAGCAAAAAACAATTTCTCTAGAATTAACCGCTGCTACACAAACTTGCTTGGCAAGCTGCGGGCTTCTAGTGACTATTCTTAGATACAAATAATCTGCATGAATTTGTCTGAACCTTTGAAATGAGGCTTAATAATTCGTATTATTTGGATTTTTCGGCCACGTGGTGCAACGGATATAAAGGTTGAGTAAATACAAATTAAAGGGACAATCACCTGTAGGTTACACATTCAATCCTGACCATGAGTGCCGGTCATGGTTAACTGAATGAAAACCCCAGTGGGTTGAATAAAAGGTTTGGTTCGAAGTTTCATGAGTTCAACAAGATTCCCAAGTTAAAGAAGGTTCCATAGTTCGACAAGAAACGCTCGAGGAAGGCCCGAGGGCACATCGGCCGAAACGTTGTGTATTTAATAACAAACCTGAGAACAACGGTCCAAAAAGATCCAAATAATATATCTGCCTAAAATTATATACTTTCATTTCTAACAAATACCAATAATCTGTTCACCTTTATATTTTCTTCAAGCACTAATACTAATAATTTATATGCAATTAACGGGGTTTAAGTAAATAATAATAATAATATAATAATAATAATAATAACTGAAAGCAACTGTAACTTCAAAAACTTATCAATACAAATATAGCTCAGTCGATAAAGCATCCGCCAAGGGATCGCAGATTCCGGGTTCAATACTGGTCGCACCAACCCAGCGCATGTGTAGCACGGCTCAGGTAATCTAATCTGTGCGGTAAAGTTGGAAGCTGATGGTAGGTGTGCTACTCCACCTCAGCAAAAAATAATCTCTCTGATCTAGGGCTTGTGAAAAGGGAATAGACTTCATCGCTTTACGGCCGATACCGAAAATAGAGCACTCCGCAACATTTTTTAAAAACGTATTCCTATTTAACTTTAATCATTCGTTTTCACAGTCATATGGTTTGAAGTATTTCGATCAATAATTCGATTAATAATTTCCGAAAAGATAATTAGTTGTAAACATATTTACCCAACCCTCCATACGAGCAGGATGCGACACAAGGACAATTTTTTTAAGCGTCGATTAAGGTTTTCTTTTTAGCCGGGTTACCATACCATAGTAAAAGTGCCGTCTGTCTACCGTTTACCCACAAAAGCTGAGAACAGTCCGAAAAATCAAAATTATACACATCAAGCCTCACCTCGAAAATTCGGATAAATAACTAATTTTTGTAAGAAAAATAGATTCAATTAACTATTCTTTACAAATAATTTGCATACAATTGTATGGTTTTAAATCTTCCTATAATCTTTGGATGAGCAAGAGATTGTCTGAGAAAAAAGGAAATATTTTTTACTGACCTAAACAGAACGCAAAACAGGCTCGTTCAAAACCAAGTAGAGGGAAAACATGATTTTTATTAAATAGGAAGTGTTACTGAAACCATATAATTGTGTAGAGATTATTATTATGAATAGTTTCTTAAAGCTTAATTGCCATTTTGGTCGATTGAGATTGATTTGCTATTCGTCATGAGGCAAAAAATTGGTTACTTGCGTGAACATTTAACTCACTAACAGTCTCAGCGAAGTCATCATGGCTAACGTGCTGAATTGCGACATCGTAGTAAACAAGTGCGAACTCGAGTCCGGCTATTACGTTCTCATTCGGATTATTACCCTTGTGAAATCACCCTATGTGTTAAATAGTATCCCTTCTGTTTTTCTACTAGGATGGGCTTTGACATTAAATAACCCATGAAGGTTGATATGCCATTAAAGAAACCATGACATTAACCAATACGTGACCTTCATCTACTTTATGTATCTCTGTATCTCCTAATCAATGTACCTTATTCACTCTGTGAATGTTACCACATTGATCAGCAAATAATACTTATTGATATTAAAGTATAGGAAGAAGGTTGATATGTCTTTAAAAAGTCACCTCTGACGCTGTAAGAAAACGAAAAATAGGAGGCATTATTTTCGGTGTGACTATCCTAAGAGCACAAAAAGCAGGCTTTTTCCTTCCACACGAGTAGGGTGTGGCACAAGGGGTAATTTCTTTATCCGAGTTTAACAGGTTTGAATTCAGAGTTTTCTTTCTTCGAGACAAGTTGTCTAAACAAGGTTAAAGTGCCCAGTCTGTCCTACTATTTATTCCATGCCGTAGAAAATATAGAACGACGGATGGGTGTTGGAGTAAAAAGCCTTGATCTTTTGTAACTGAAAAGTTGCCCTATCCAATGGTGTTATTGTGTTCTATCTAACTATTGTAGTTTCCAGGTAACTAAATAGGAGACTTGGCTTTCGAAGTGTCCGATATATATATATATATATATATTGGTCTGTATAATATATATATAAGAATATATATTATATAATATATATACTATAATATTGCACTGTATTAATCTAATTTATTGATTATTATACATTGAGCTCTCATTAGGGATTCATAAAGAGCATACAGTATGGTTATATACAGTAAGGTTTTGAAGATCCCAAATAGAATCATCCCTTACTACCAGTCATTTGGATACCTTATATATATATATATATATATATATTATATATATATATATGTGTGTGTGTGTGTGTGTGTGTGTGTGTAGTTTCGTGCTATTATATATATATACACACACACACACATGTATATATAACTTATCATAGAGCACGGCGCTTATTTATGTGTACAAATAACAAAGAGAGGCTACTTATTATTTATCGAAACTGCAAACACCCAATATGTTTAGCTTATCATAGCTTTTGGCAGAAAACCAATCATAGCACTGATTGTTTTCCTGTTGCGTTTCAAAATCCAGGGAGATAAGCGCAAAGAAAAAAAGACAAAAAATAGTAATACGCTTTCTACAGAGGGCAACAATGCTAAATCACTCAGGAGGTAGGAAAACGAACAGAAGACAAAGGGCAAGGAAGTGGCTGATTGAATGATTGAATACATAAGGAAGAAAGGAATATATGAGGATGTGCTATTATATATATTGAAAGGAAAGGAAAGTGTGTATGTAAGGAAGTGTAGAAAGCGGATAAGACACAACAGAAAATGTAGGTGAAAAATATATCTAGAATAAGGAATGAAAATCACGGAGATGAAAGTTTGAAAAAACTAAAGAGTGAAGAAGCTAATAGAAGAAGGAAATAAACGAAAGAAATAAAGAATGAAATTTGAATGATAAAAGAAAGAGTGGAAATATGAAAAGAGAAAGAAAGGATTATAAGAGAAAAGAAAATAAATTTTCGAACGAGGAAAGAAAGTTATAATAATAAAGGAAATATAGGTGAAAAAAAGAAGGAAAGTGACTGTTGAAAGAAAAACAAGGAGAAAGAAATAAGGTGTAATAAAGGAAGGAAATAAATGAATATGTAGCAATAAGGAAAGAAAAGAGTAAAAGAAAGGAGAAAAAGAGTAGAAATTAAAACAATAAAAATTTTTGGTTTGTTTTCTTTGTTTAATGGGATACAATCCTTCATGGGTTATTTAAATCAAAGCTATCCTTATAGAAGAACAGTAGTGGTATCATTTAACCCATATATTTGAAAACAATAAGAAAAAACAAAAGCGGATGCATGTTGCAAATAAGAAAGCGAAAGAAAGGTGGTGGAAATAAACATAAAAATGAAGGGAAAAAATTAAAAGAGAAAGGCGTAGATATTTAGTTCAGTTTAATATAATACAAGTTAATTGTGTATAATATGTATATATATATGTGTATACATGTGCACACAGAATCCTCCGTGAGTACGCCACAAACATTTTCATAAAAGATTTCTTTCCTAAACATAGATAACCAGATTTAATTATTCATTGTTGAACATTATATTCTAAAATTGGATATTATTAAGTTTTTTTTTATTATCAAACTCCACAGCATTGAAACTGTGACTAGGTATATTAATATGTAGAAGTCAAGTAACCCTTATATATATAATATTATATATATATATATATATAATTTCACATAGCGCTAATACCCTTGGAAAGGTATGAATCCATATATTCTCCCTCCAGCTATGGTTAAATAGTAGGGCAGACTGGGCCCTTCAGCCTTGGGAAGGTAACCAGTCTAGGAAAGGGATAACTCTGAATTCAAAATTCCCTCCAGCTATGGGTTAATAGTAGGGCAGACTGGGCCTTCAACTTTGGGTAGGTAACCAGTCTAGGAGAGGGATAACTCTGAATTCAAAATTCCTAAGGTCGGTCGTTGATTGGGTTTGTGGCAACTCTTGATGCACAATTCTTTCCTATCGACTGTGCCAAAAGTGTGGATGTCAACACAAGCCTTCACCACTATAAACAAATCATTGTGTGTGTGAACCCTAATGCGTCGAAAATCTTTGAGAACTACAAGAAAAAACAAAAGCAGATGCATGTTGCAAATAAGAAAGCGAAAGAAAGGTGATGGAAATAAACAAAATTGAAAGAAAAAACTTAAAAGAGAAGATATTTAGTTCAGTTTAATATAATACAAGTTTATATGTGTATAATATATGTATATATATATGTGTGTATGCATGTGTACACAGAATCCTCGTGAGTACGCCACAAACATTTTCATAAAAAGATTTCTTTCCTAAACCATAGATAGCCAGATTTAATTATTCATTGTTGAACATTATATTCTAAAATTGGATATTATTAGGGTTTTTTATTACCAAACTCCACAGCATTGAAACTGTGACTAGGTATTTAATATGTAGAAGTCCAAAACAAGTAACCCCTTTATATATATATATATATAAACTTCAGTAATTTCATTTTTGGATATAGAGATGTAATTATATTTTTAGAAGAAATAAATGTTTAATCTTTTTCTAAATTGTACAATGTGTACTTATTCATGGTCGATATATATCAGGTCTCTCTCTCTCTCTCTCTCTCTCTCTCTCTCTCTCTCTCTCTCTCAGCAGATTGACGTAGATTTTACTGGTCGGCCTACACTGGTGTGCCCATGTGTAGGTGTACACAAAAGAATGTCATTTGTGAGTTCATCCTTGCTTCTACACAGTATCCAGCATGTCTTGTTTGTTTGGCTTTGATTGTTTATGTAATAGGAGGTAAGTAGCCGTACAGGGGCTTATTTGTAGGGTGCTGATTTTGGTTATCACGCAGCATCCTTGTGTATTTTCCATCTAGCTTTTTCTCTAAGTGTTTTGTTAGAGTGCAAGCGACGCAGCCATTTAGTAGCACTGATACAGCTTGAGCTTAGAAGAATTGTAGTTTCATGTTAGCAGAGATATCAATTTCCATATGATCAATGTTCTGTTTATAGCAGTCTATGCATTGCCATACTTGTATTGATTTCTGTAAATTATATATATATATATATATAATATATATATTTATATAATGCATATACATAATGTTCCATTGCTGGGATACAGGGAGTATTATTAGCTATTTTCATTCTAGTTTTGTTTATTATTTGTACGTATGAAGCCTGATCTCAAAGATTAAGAGAAATAATTCTGTTTAATTTCCAAAACTCACGATTCACAAAAAATGAACAAGCAGATACATATACGAACTTTTAGTAGTGTATTTGCAATCCGATTTAACTACTGGTTGATGAGAAATTTCGTTTCTATCTTATGTTCTTTTTATATTTCTGGTTGGTTGGTTGGTTATTTTGTTAAATAGAATATCAACCCTTGTGGTCTCTTTAAAGCCAGATTTGTGCTTTTATGCATATTGATTTGTAAGCGAATAGAAAGTAGATAAATATTTTTTTGTTAGGTTTCTTTGTTAAATGGCATACCAAGCTTCATGGGTTATTTAATGTCAAAGCCAGCCTCATATAAGAACAGTCGTAGGATACTGACACGGCGAAATGAGTCCTTGAGAGACTGCTTGCATTTCCCATGGCGCTAATACTTTTGGGAAGGTATGCATCTAACTATTCTCCTCTGACTACAGGTAATTACTAAATCAGATTGGGCCCATTAACAGTTATTTGGTGACCAGTCTAGAAGTTTTAAAATTCTTAATTCAAACCTGTTAAACTCTACTTAAGAAATTGACTTGCGTCGCATCCTGCTTTTACGGGGAAGGCGTATATAAGAACAGTAGTGATACTACTTAACCCATAGCAGGTTAGACTCGCGATACATTACTACTGAATTAATGCGAGTCCTATCCTGTAGGATGCCCATGCTGGTGAGAGTTTGTGTCTGTGATCATAGCACTGGTATTGTTTTCCTGTTGCGTTTCAATCCAGAGAAAGCGCAAAGAAAAAAAGACAAAAAATGTAATACGCTTTCTACAGAGGCACAATAATCACTCAGGAGGTAGGAAACAACAGAAGACAAAGGGCAAGAAAGTGGCTGATTGAATATTGTAATACATAAGGAAGAAGGAATATATGAGGATGTGCTATATATATTATTGAAAGGAAGGAAGTGTGTATGTAAGGAAGTGTAGAAGCGGATAAGCAACAACAGAAATGTAGGTAAAAAATATATCTAGAATAAGGAAGTGAAAATCACGGAGATGAAAGTTTGAAAAACTAAAAGTGAAAAGCTAATAGAAGAAAGAATAAAAAGAATAAGAATGAAATTTGGAATGATAAAGAAAGAGTGGAAATATGAAAAAGAGAACGAAGGATTAATAAGAGAAAAGAAAAAATTTTCGAACGAGGAAAGAAATTATAATAATAAAGGAAATATAGGTGAAAAAAAAGAAGGAAGAATGACTGTTGGAAAGAAAACAATAAGGAAGAAGAAATAAGGTGTAATAATGAGGAAGGAAATAAATAAATGTAGCCAATAAGGAAGAAAGAATAAAAAAAGGAGAAAAAGAGAGTAGGAAATTTAAAACAATAAAAATTATTGGTTGTTTTTCTTGTTTAATGGGATCAATCCTCATGGTTATTTAAATCAAGCTATCTTATAGAAGAACATAGTGGATCATTTAACCATATATTTGAAAACAATAAGAAAAAACAAAGCGATGCATGTTGCAAATAAGAAAGCGAAAGAAAAGTGGTGGAAATAAACATAAAAATGAAGGGAAAAAAATTAAAAGAGAAAGGCGTAGATATTTAGTTCAGTTTAATATTCAGTTTAGATGTTATAGATTCCCAATTAAAGAAGGTTCCATATTCGACAAAAAACGCTCGAGGAAGGGCCCGAGGGCCACACGGCCGAAAACGTTGTTATTTAATAACAAACCGAGAACAAACGGTCCAAAAAGATCCAAAATATATCTGCCTAAAATTTAAATACTTCCATTTCTAACAAATACCAAATAATCTTGTTCACCTTTATATGGTTCTTCAAGCACTAATACTTAATAATTTATATGCAATAACGGGTTTAAGTAAATAATAATAATTAATAATAATAATAATAATAATAATAATAATAATAACTGAAAGCAACTGTAACTCAAAACTTATCAATAACAAATATAGCTCGTCGATAAAGCATCCCCAAGGATCGCAAGATTCCGGGTTCAATACTGGTCCGCACCACTCAGCGCATGTGTAGAACGCTCAGTAATCTAATCTGTGGTAAAGTTGGAAGCTGATGGAGGTTGTCCTACCTCCACCTCAGCAATAAAATAACTCTCTGATCTGGGCTTGTTGAAAAGGAATAGACGTTCATCGCTTTACGGCCGATACCAGAAAATAGAGCACTCGCCCAACATTTTTTAAAAACCGTATTCCTATTTAACTTTAATCATTCTTTACAGTTCATATGGTGAAGTATTTCGATCAATAATTCGATTAATAATCCGAAAGCATAATTAGTTGTCAAACATATTTTACCCAACCCCTCCATACGAGCAGGATGCCAACAAGGACAATTTTTTTAAGCGTCGAATTAACAGGTTTTCCTTTTAGCCGGTTACCATACCATAGTAAAAGTTGCCCGGTCTGTCCTACCGTTTACCCACAAAGCTGAGAACAGGCGAAAATCAAAATTCATACACATCAAGCCTCACCCTCGAAAATTCGGATATAAAACTAATATTTGCCTAAGAAAAAATAGGATCAATTAACTATTCATTACAAATAATTTGGCATACAATTGTATGGTTTTAATTTCCTATAATCTTTGGATGAGCAAAGATTGTCTGAGAAAAAAGGAATATTTTTTACTACCTAAACGAACGCAAAAACAGGCTCGTTCAAAACCAAGTAAGAGGGAAAACATTGATTTTTATTAAATAAGGAGTGTAAGCTGAAACCATATAATTGTGTAGAGATTATTATTATGAATAGTGCTTAAAGCTATTAATTGCCATTTCCGGTCGCATTGAGATTGATTTGCTATTTCGTCATGAGGCCAAAAAATTGGTTACTTGCTGTGAAATGTAACTCACTAACAGGTCTCAGTGAAGTCATCATGGCTAACCGCTGCTGAATTGCGACATTCGTAGTAAACAAGTGCGAACTCGAGTCCGGCTATTACGTTCTCATTCGGATTATTACCCTGTTGAGAATCACCCTAATGTTGTTAAAATAGTATCCCTTCTGTTTTTCTAACTAGGATGGCTTTGACATTAATAACCCATGAAGGTTGATATGCCATTAAAGAAACCATGACATAACCAATACGTACTCCATCTACTTTATGTATTTCTCTCTATCTCTTTTCAATGTACCTTATTCACTGCTGATATTACCCACATGATTAGCAATAATAACTATTGATATAAAGTATAGGAAGAAGGTTGATATGTCTTTAAACAAAAAACAAACAAAAAGTCACCTCTGGACGCTGTAAGAAAACGCAAAAAAATAGGAGGCATTATTTTCGGTGTGACCTATCCTTAAGAGCCACAAAAAGCAGGCTTTTTTCCTTCACACGAGTAGGGAGTGGCACAAAGGGCAATTTCTTTATCCGAGTTTAACAGGTTTGAATCAGAGGTTTTCTTTCTTCGAGACAAGTTGCCAAACGAAGGTTAAAGTGCCCAGTCTTCCTACTATTTATTCCATGCCGTAGATAATATAAGGAACAAGGGGATGGTTGTTTGAGGGTAAAAAGCCTTGATCTTTGTAACTGAAAAGTTGGACCTATCCAAGGTGTTATTGTGTTCTATCTAACATTATTGTAGGTTTCCAGGGAACTAAATAGGAGACTTGGCTTCGAAGTGTCCAGATATATATAATATATATATATATAGATATATATATATATTGGTCTGTATAAATATAATATAATAGATATATATATTTATAATAATATACTAAAATATTTGACTGATTTAATGCTAATTTATTGATTTATTAACATTGAGCTCTCATTAGGGATTCATAAAGAGCATACAGTATGGTTATGCAGTAAGGTTTGTTGAAGATTCCCAAATAGAATCATTCCCTTACTACCAGTTCATTTGGATACCTTATATATAATATATATATGTGTGGTGTGTGTGTGTAGTTTCGTGCTATATATATACACACACACATATATAAAACTTATCATAGAGCACGCGCTTATTTATGTGTACAAATAACAAAAGAGAGGCTACTTATTATTTATCGAAAACTGCCAACACCCAAATATGTTTAGCTTATCATAGCTTTTGGCCAGAAAACCATCATAGCCACTGGATTGTTTTCCTTGTTGCGTTTCAAATCCAGGGAATTAAGCGCAAGAAAAAAAGACAAAAGTAGTAATACGCTTTCTACAAGAAGGCACAATCATAAAATCACTCAAGGAGTAGGAAACGAAACAGAAGACAAAGGGCAGGAAAGTGGCTGGATGAATGATTGAATACATAACGGAAAGAAGGATATATGGAGTCTATATATAATATTGAAAGGAAAGGAAAGTGTGTATGTAAGAAGATGTAGAAGCGGATAAGGACACAACAGAATGTAGGTGAAAAAATATATCTAGAAAAGGAATGAAAATCACGAGAGAAAGTTTTGAAAAAAACTAAAGAGTGAAGAAGCTATAGAAAGAAAGGATAACGAAAGAAATAAAGAATGAATTTGGAATGATAAAAGAAAGGGGGAAAAATATTGAAACAGAGACGAAAGGATTAATAGAGAAAAAGAAAATAAATTTCCGAACGAGGAAGAAAGTTATAATAATAAAGCGAAATATGGGGAAAAAAGAAGAAAGAATGAGTGGTTGCAAAGAAAACAATAAGAAGAAGAATAAGTAATAATGAAGGAATAAATAAATTGAATATGTAGCCAATAAAGGAAAGAAAGAGATAAAAAGAAGGAGAAAAAGAGTTAGGAATTAAATACATAAAATTATTTGGTTTGCTTTCTTTGTTTTAATGATACAATCCTTCATGGTTATTTAATCAAAGCTTATCCTTATAGAAAGAACAGTAGTGTATCATTTAACCCTTATATTAAAACAATAAGGAAAAACAAAGCAGATGCATTGTTGCAAAAAGAAAGCGAAAGAAAGGTGGTGCGAAATAAACATTTAAAAATGAAGGAAAATAATTAAAGAAGAAAGCGTAGATATTAGTTCAGTTTAATATAATACAGTTTATATGTGTAGAATATTGTATTATATATGTGTATGCATGTGCCACAGAATCCTCTGTGAGTAGCCACAAACATTTTCATAAAAAGGATTTCTGTCACTAAACCATAGATAACCCAGATTATAAATTATTCATTGGGAACATTATTTCTAAAATTGTATTATTAAGTTTTTTATTTATCAAACTCCACGCAATTGAAACTGTGACTAGGTATATTAATATGTGAGAAGTCCAAATAACCCTATGTATATATATATATATATATATATATATATATATATATATATATATCTTATCATTTCACATAGCGCTGTAAATACCCTTGGGAAAAAAGGTATGAATCCATATATTCCCCTCCAGCTAGGGTTAAATACTAGGGCAGACTAGGCCTTTCAGCCTTGGGAAGGTAACCAGTCTGGGAGAGGGATAACTCTGAATCAAAATTCCCTCCAGCTATGCGTTAAATAGTAGGCAGACTGGGCCCTTCAACTTTGGGTAGGTAACCACAGTTCTAGGGGGGATAACTTCTGAATTCAAAAATTCATGAGGTCGGTCGTTGATTGGTTTTGTGGCAACTCTGATGCACCAATTCTTGTCCTATTCACGCTGCCAAAAAGTGTGGGATGGTCCAACACAAAGCATTCAACCACTATAAACAATTCATGTGTGTGGAACCCTAATGCGTTCGAAAAATTTGAAACAACAAGAAAAAACAAAGCAGATGCATGTTGCAAATAAAGAAGCGAAAGAAAAAGGTGAGGAAATAAACAAAATGAAAGAAAAAACTTAGAAGAGAAAGATATTTAGTTAGTTTAATATAATTACAATTTATATGTGTATAATAATGTATATATATATATATATGTGTATGCATGTGTACACAGAATCTCCGTGAGTACGCCACAAACATTTCATAAAAGATTTCTTCCTTAAACCATAGATAGCCAGATATTAAGTATTCATGTTGAAAACATTATATTCAAAATTGGATATTATTAAGGGTTTTTTTATTACCAAACTCCACAGCATTGAAAACTGTGACTAGGTATATTAATATGTAGAAGTCCAAAAACAAACAACCCCTTATATATATATATATATATATATTATATATATATATATATATATATATATATACACATTTCAGTAATTTCATTTTTGGATATAGAGATTGTAATTATATTTTTAGAAGAAATAAATGTTTAAATCTTTTTCTAAATTGTTACAATGTGTACTTATTCATGGTCGATAAATATCAGGTCCTCTCTCTCTCTCTCTCTCTCTCTCTCTCTCTCTCAGCAGATTGACGTAGATTTTATGCGTCGCGCCTACACTGGTGTGCCCATGTGTAGGTGTACACAAAGAATGTCATTTGTGAGTTCAATCCTTGCTTTCTACAAACAGTATCAGCAGTCTTGTTGTTTGGCTTGATTGTTTATGTAATAGGAGGTAAGTAGCCGTACAGGGCTTATTTGTAGGGTGTGATTTTGGTTATCCGCAGCATCCTTTTGTGTATTTCCATCTAGCTTTTTCTCTAAGTGTTTTGTTAGAGATCAAGCACGCCAGCCATTTAGTAGCACTGATACAGCTTGAGCTAGAGAATTGTAGTTTCTGTACAGAGATTATCAATTCCATATGATCAATGTTCTGTCTCCTTTATAGCATGTCTGATGGCCATTGCCATACTTGTATTGATTTCTGTAAATTATATATATATAATATATATAATGCATATACAATAATGTTCCATTGCTGGGATACAGGATTATTATTAGCTATTTTCATTTCTAGTTTGTTTTTATTTGTACGTATGAAGCTGATTCTCAAAGTATTAGAGAAATAATTTCTGTTTAATTCCACAAAATCAAGATTCACAAAAAATGGAACAAGCAGCATACAATATACGAACTTTTAGATAGTGTATTTGCAATCCGACTTTAATACTGTGCATGAGAAATTTCGTTTCATCTTATGTTCTTTTTATATTTCTGGTTTGGTTGGTTGTTATTTTGTTAAATTAGAATATCAACCCTTGTTTGGTCTTCTTTAAAGCCAGATTTTGTTGCTTTTATGATTGATTTTAAGCGAATAGAACGAGATAAATATTTTGTTAGTTTCTGTGTTAAATGGCATACCAAGCTTCATGGTTATTTAATGTCAAGCAGCCTTCATATAAGAACAGTCGTTAGGCATACTGACACGCGAAATGAGTCCTTGATGAGACTGCGCATTTCCCATGGCGCCAATACTTTTGGGAAAGTATGCATCTAACTATTCTCCCTCTGACTACAGTAATTACTTAAATCAGATTGGGCCCATTAACAGTTTATTGGTGACCAGTCTAGAAGTTTTTAAATCTTAATTCCCAACCTTGTTAAACTCTACTAAGAAATTGACCTTGCGTTCGCATTCTGCTTTTACGGGGAAGGCGTATATAAGAACAGTAGTTACTACTATAACCCATAGAGGTTAGACTCGCCATACATTGACTACTGAATTGCGAGTCTATCCCTGTAGGATGCCCCAATGCTGCGTGAGTTGTGTCTGTGACCAGCTGTTTGGTAAATACCTACGATTGAACCCAAGTGGTGATATTGAGGGGGTTTATACCTTCCCGAAAGTATTAGTCCGAAAGTGAACATAATAGTTTGATTGGAGTTGAACTCGCTTACTGCTAGGTCGAGACCATCAAGTTATCCACTACACCACGGGATTCCGTGAATTAACCATGTTACAAAGATGGACCACTATAGATTAGTTTATAACAGATAAGAACTTCTTCGAAAACATTACCCAGCTTCCTCAAACTTAATTCCATACATCCCTTCTAACTAGCTCTTCTACCCAACAAAAAGTAACACCAGCCCGCCCCGCCCCCACACACCAGAAAATATAAACTTGTTTTCAACTATTGTCGTTCTTCTTAGAAAAGAGGCAGGTGTGCATGACCGAACTAGGCATTTTCTTTTTTTGGATTTTTGTCATCATTTCGCGATTCTTCAAGGACATTGTCCTTTGTGTTGTTTCATTGTTTGTTTTCTTGCATTTTTTTCTAATTCATCTTTCTTTGCCTAAATGGTCGTTTTTTCTTCTTGATCTTTTTTTTGTTTGTTGTTGTTCTTCTTTTTATTTCGTGTAGAAAATATACGCTCATTTGCTTGTTCTTTTATTTATCCTTTTTTAATTTCAAAGTATTTTTTCTTTCATATTTCTTTTGTCTTGAATCGTCGTATTTGTGTCTTCTGTTTTTTCTTTGTTTCTTTCCTCTTTCTCGATATATATATATTATATATATATACCTTTATTTTTTTGTTCAATCCTGCGTAATTCAAAGTTCATTTTCTTTCTCTCCCTCATTTCGTGGAGAAACATATTTTGCTTCATTTATTTCTTGCTTCTCTTTCTTCATTCTGTCTTAATTTTACAGTAATTGTTCTTTCATCATCTTGGTTTTAAATCATTTTTCCTTCTTATTCTTTTCGGGTCGGGAGAATATACTTCATTCATTTATTTTCCTTATTCTTCTCCTTTGTCGTTCATGTCATTAATATGAAAAAAATTTCTTCATCTTTTGTCTCAATGTGTCAATATTTCATTCATTCATTTATTTACTTGTTTTTCATTCTATATTAATTCTAAGAGATTTTCTTCTTATATTTTTATTTGTCTAAATCGTCTTTCTTTTTCTCTTTTCTTTGTTTCCCTCTTCCTTATTTTCATGGAGAAATATAACTTTCATTTATCATTTCTTCTTTCTGTCTTTTTTCATTCTCTCTTAATTGGCTCTTTTCTTTCTTTCATCATCTTTTCTAGGTTGGCTGTTGTTTTTTGTTGCCCTTTTCCTTTTTTTCTATGTTACTTTTTTTCTTCGTGGAGAAAATTATACTTCCATTCTCATTTTCAGTGTCTTTTTTTTTTTCACTCGTCGTAATTTCCAATGTAATTTTTCTTTCTTAATCTTTGTCTAAATCGTTTTTTCTTTTGTTCTTTGTTATCTTTCTCAGTCTCTTTGTGAAAAAAATCTAGTTCATTCATTCCATGTTCTTTTTTTCATTCTCTACTTTCAAAATTTCATTTTCTTTTCTGTCATTTCTGTCGAAATCGTTCTTTTTATGTTTGCTTTCTTTTTTTTAAAACCTTATTCTTATTCCTAATCCAATTCTTTCTCTCTTGATTTCTTTCCTTTCATTTCTTTCTTCTTCATTTTCTTGCATTTAGTCTTACTCCTTATCCTTTCTTTCTTTTCTCTTCTCACCATCCTCTCCCCAGAAAAACACTGCTATCGATAAAGTAATCTTATTGGTTTGATGAAATGTAAAAAATAAAAACCAAACGCGCAGTAAAAGAGAAAACCGAAAGGCTCTGGGCAACTTTCTTACTAGTTTAGCATTTGCCACGGCTGTGCAACCCCCCCCCTCCCATACCAACATTGTGAGCGATGCTACCTAATGCATTCATATTCATACACAGTCACAAATAAGGAAAATACATATATTCATGCAGGCTGTTTTACTTTCGCTCACTTCCTTTTGTACCATCTTCGCAGCTGATAATAGATCAAATTAGCCAAGATGTTAAGAAAAGGGTTGTTTTTAGGTGTTTGGGATCGCGGACAGCGGGAAACGAGGAGAGGTGTGGACGGGAAAAAAGGAATAGGGCCAACGAAGTGGTTTGTGCTGACGAAAATGCTCTTTCTAAACGGTAATATTTTGATTTTACTGAACCGAAAACTTTCGCCGATGGTGGTGCAAAGAAACGGTTACGGAAAATGAGAGGGAAGGGTGAAGTAGCTATTAAATTGGACGTGACAACATTATCAAACAATTACCTGTGGCCGGTGGACCACAAGCGTTTCTAAGCGTTGTGGATGTGAGGATAGGAGGCGGTGAATAGGGGGATGGTTTTGGGCGTAGAATGGGCTTATCGCTGCAAAACCGCATTTATGAACGCTAACACTGTACATACATAAAAGGGACAAATGTCCTCAGTCTTTTAATTCTTGGAAAACAAGATTATTTCGCACCAGAGCGCCAATTGTTTGCCACTCGTTTTAACTTTACGCACTTTTATTCTCAATATCGTAAGCCCATTTGAGAACGGTTAGATAGCTGGAAATTTGAGAGAAGACTATGCTACAATAAGAAAAGTGCGAAGGGGTCTTTTTCCAAACAAGGGGAAAAATCGCATTTGAAATTATATTGTTTCACCTAGGCAGGCTAAAATTGTTCGTATATGTTGGTATCATTCACTATTTCGATTACAAGATCCTATATTTGCCATTATTTGAAACTGTAGGTAAATCACTATATATGTATATGTTGTATTATAAAAAATTTCTGATTACAATGATACTCATGATATATGTGCTTGGGTATATACTACCTATTTGTATACAAAGAAACTCACTATATATATATATATATATATATATATATATTATAGTATATATATATTATATGTGTGTTGTGTGTGCTGTGTGTTAGTATTATACTACTATTTTGGTTGACAAAGTTACTCATTTATATACGTATATTTAGTATATACAATAATTGCATGAAAGGTAACTATATAAATAATTAATTATATATATATATTATATTATTATATATATGTGTGTGTTGTTGTGTGTGTTTGTTTTTGTGAAACGTTGTTTGCGTCTTTTAAAGCATGAATAAGAACAAAAACAAGAAAAACAGAACAAAATCAGATTTTTATATATTCACCCGTTGCTCTGTTTCTGGTTTAATCTATCCGATATTTCGGGTAACTTGACCTTTTTCTTAAGGTATGTAGTCGGTCTGGAGAAAAAAAATGCAATGTTGTATATGGAGGGCAAAAAAAATAATTAATGAAGTAACGGATTTGGCTTTTATATATATAAATTATATATATATATATAATATATATATATACATTACATACAATTATGCTACATCTTTTAATTAACAGCCAACGCCTTCCTTCTGTCTATCTCTCTATATATTGATATTATACTACTGCCTTTAATGAAAATTCAGTGTGGTGTATATAATATATATATATATATATATATATATATATATATATATTATATTAGTTATTATACAACTATTTAGATGACAAAAGTAACTCAATTTCATCGTATTTGGAGATTGGTAACCGCATTTTTCTATCGCTCTCTGACATACGCACACATCAGGCTTGTTGCTCAGCATAACTGTATCGTCGTAGAAAATGAGATCTATCACACGGTTTAAATCCTGACAAGACTGTTTGCGGTTCCCTTCGCCATTAATTCCATAGGAAAGCCGGAATCAATCAGTATTTATCAGTACTATAGTAGGTAAACTGAGTTATTTAGAGAGAAGATAATAACTTAACAGAAAGGAATGAAGAAAACGTTTGTAAGTAAAGAAGAACTAGAAAGCGAAGAATCGAAAATGACAAGAAATATTGGAAAAAGTGATTAATACGTATTGAAGAGGCGGCTTACCAAAATCAGTAACAGGCAGTTAACTATTAACACACAGTATAGAGAGAGAGAGACTTGGGAAAACGGATATCACTGTATAATAAAGGCAGTTAAAAAAACCTAGGTTCTGAGATATCTCCTGAGATCTGTTGTCACTCAGAATTGATAGTCCCGTTTCTTCACACACGTATATTAATATATATATATAATATATATATATTATATTATATATATGTGTGTGTGTGTGTGCTGAGTTGTGTCTGTGTTATACAATTAAAGTTCGAACACTTTACAACTAATTAAACTCCCTAATAATGAAGTATATGGTTGCGTTATAGGTCCATTTTTCGTGCATCTTGTTGTGGTGGTAGTTTTAATGTCATATCAACCTTCATGGTTATCTAACCAAGCTCTCCTTGTTAGAAGACATTAGTTGTACTAAGAATCCAAATTATGAGGATGATGGTGGATTCATACCTTTCCCAAGGAATTAGTTGCGAAACCTGAACGTTAATAACATGATAAGAGATGAAACTAACTTACTTATGACTTCGTAAGCCACTCGATTCCCCACCTCTTTTCTGATATATTCCCCTCTTAAATAACCACTCTCATCACACGATTACCCAAATGTGAAAACTTAGATGACTATATATAATATATATATTATATTACCAACCTCCTCCTCACGCAGCAGGATGTGAAAGAATGTCAATTTCTTAAATGAATTTAACAGGTTTGAATTAGAGTTTTCCTCTCCTAGGAGTTGCCTAATCAAGTTTAAATGTTGCATTCAATCTACACCCTCTACCCATAGCTTGAGGGGAATTGATGGATTCAGTATTTACCAATGGTATTAACACTATGTGAAATGCAAAACAATCTCGTCGGAAGACACTAACGCGGTTTTTAGGCTAGGATACTTTATAATATATATAGAGTAATTTACAATATAGATTTGCAATGACAGTATTTTCCCATTATTAGCTCTATTATAAATAACCCAATTACATCCGTTCGAAAATATTTCTTTTGTGGCACGGCAAAATTCATTGACGGTATCTATATAAATTTAAAGGAAGTTGCGTCGTTTTCGTTATGTACATGTCGACTTATAACTAGAAAATAGATGCATTTGAGCATTAAAATTTGCGCATACATTGTAAATGTTTATATTAAGAAAATAAAAAAATACTTTTGATTTTTACTGATTGAATTGATATAATTCAATAATAAAAATCATCGATGTATGTAACTATTAGTTCTTTCTTAAGACCTGCGCATGTTAAAATATCACGCAGATTCCAATTTGAATATTTTAAAATAAATTATTGTTTAGTAATTGTCAAAAAAAACCTTAATTATAAAAGTTGCTGGATTAGAAATAAACAACATTGTAATATGAGAATTCTTAACGAAATGTGAAATCCCTCTCTTCCTCTTTTGTCTCTCAACTTATAGTTGTTGCTAAAATCTTCTAGGCCTGTCATAGTAGTTCTGCTTATATATATATATATTATATATATATATATATATATATATATATAATCAATGTAATCTTTATGGGTTACGACTCATAACTTGAAGTTTCTGGTAATCAATCATCAATGAGTTCAAATGCGTTGATATCTTAAAACCAGCTCGTGAATGGACTGAGATTTTAAAAAATCCCTCGTTGTCCAGTGACTACGACAGTAGGCCAGTCTGTCGGACTTGCTTTTACTTATATATATATATATATATATATATATAAAGTAAACAAAGTCGACAGACTGGCCTATTGTCGGTATTCAAATGGAAACGAGTGAGTCTATCCCCTTTTCAATACCGCAGATCCGATAATTGTTTTTCGGTCTGAGGTGAACAACCATACTACTCTTAGCTCCAACATTACAGCACAATCCAACCTGGCTACCCCGGCACTCATTGGCTGGACCTGTATTCGAACCCGAACCTTGTGGGTCGAAGACGTACGCTCAACGACATATCCATACCAGATATATATAATATAATAATATATAATCGTATTATAGATAGTGCGCACTCAAGTGAAACAAATCCATTCAAGTCTCACTAATTAGAGCCGCTTAGTACTTGATAATGAAGTTTTCATAAGTGTGCAAAACGGAGTCTGTGCCACCAAGACAGCCTTGTAATCTCGTATATTGAATGGCGGCCCGGCTATACTGACATGTCTGCACCGGACAATATTGAATCTCCTTTTTCATCACTGTCTTCATAATCCGACCAATAGGGGACCGTGTGATGGAGGGATGGAATTGATGGTTGAAAGCTTCACGGGCTGCTTAGCTTGGGTTCGCTTTAGAATAGCAGGGAACAACAAGATTTGATGGTATTATTTGTGTGTGAATGCATTCGTTTGTTGGCTTATTGTATTCATGGAAACAATATGCAACCTCGGTATTTACTCGCGTGCATCTATCTCTCCTTTCTGTGTGTGGTAGGCGCATGCCTGCACTTTAAGGATGCAAATTGCACCTCCTTGGTGGCAACGTATAAACAGAATGTTTTCAAATCTTGGACCCTAACAGTGCAGGCATTTCGTCCACATTCTCGGATATGAACTTTCTTTCTTACACACACACACACACACACATAATATATCAGTAAAGTAAAGTCGTCATGGGCAGACCTAATGTCAGCCAGACAGAGAGGGCGCTCCCTTTTCACTAGCGCTAGACCAAGAAGATTTTTTAGGTCTGAGGTGTAGTGCCAACCTATCTATCAAGCTCCTCACTTTACCGCACAGATCCTGTGCTACTCATACGCGAGTTGGCGAGGGCCCGTATCGAACCCAAGCCTTTTCTTTTTTTTAGGTTTTTCTTCTTTAGCCTTTTCTTCTAAGAGTAACCACCAGGCATCGGTGGACTATGTGAAATGCAAATAGCCTCGTAAGGATTTGAACATAGTCTCGTCTAACCCATTTCCTACGATCTAATAATTAACTACACACCATATAGAATATGGATTTAAAAACGAAGATACGCGTGAAACGGTTTCGCGGTGAATATCTATGAAAGTGTATTTTCTGTGTGCTATGTAATAATATAGCACACACTTAACAATGGTCTATATATATACTAATGATTATATGGTTTCAAGTAATTATTTTTAATTAATAATAATCATTTATTTCCCACTGTTATATGTGTTTTAAAGTATAATTAAGTATAGGAATAATACTTAATAAACAATTATAAGCTTTATTAACAATTCTTAATAATAGATTCTGAGCTTCATGTAAATGTTCTTGTGCCTCATGTAAATATTTTAATGAATAATTTACTGCAGTTTTTCCAACCTTTTTGACATGCTTCAACTAATCACTTATAAAATCCTGACAGTATCCCCATTTTGGGAAATATACAATTCATATAATTGAACCAAGTGTTTAACTTCGGTTTGAGGTGAAGAGCTTAAAATGCCAATTCCTTGATTTAGTAAAAGCTTTAAAAGTTGGTTTATTTCACGGCATTCAACCATCATGGTTAATAATGCTGACAAAGTTTGGAAATACATTCATTCTTGATGGGTACTCAATCTTTTTTAAACACATTTTTCTATTTAATGCATAGATGGAACTATCAGGTACTACCACTCTGAGTTTTTAAGTGAAACCTTGAGTAATGGTGATGAAGGGCTATTTTCACATTCTCCAAGCTCTAAAAACCGGAACTTCACCATCAGATTGAGTTTAGGTTATAACCGAACACTAAGGCCATTGCACTGTCTTCTAGCACATATATGATAAAAAAGGGTTGGGACACTCATATAGGTGCTAAGCTTGAAGTGACCAGTCGAATGATCGTGGGGTGGGGGTTTCAAAAGAACAAACCATCTATGAAAAGTAAAAGTTTAAATATTTAGTAATTTAGGTTAAATTTAACTTAAATTTCATTTATTAGCATTTTAATTTGAAGTTTTCCTAAGTTGATAAAGTTTGTTCAAAAAGTTTATATGTTTGTAAAGGATTTCTGGCAACTGTCTTCTAATTCCAAATTCATAAATACGTTCTTTCATTGCCTCGCACGCTTTGAGCGCCGTGTATTAAGAACAAAATTGTAAAACAACACAGTATACAAAAAAATTTTCTCAAACAAACACTAGAACAAGCTACATAAATATCTTTACGTGATTGGACACGTTAAAAAAAATAAAGATTGAACATTGTTCTCAATTTCCACCCTTAAAATCAAATTTTCTACCTGTGGGAATCACTGATTTACCGCCATATTGAATCAAGTATTTATAGTGAATACAAATAATTCTAATCAAATCTTTTTTAATATATCTTCCCAAGTATTCCTGTTTTGATCAACTAATTGCACACAGTTATACGATTTTTTATACACGATGCAATACAAATAATTTTGAGCAGATTATTTTATATATTTATATATATTATATATATATAATTATAATATATATATAATATATATACATTACTACACACGGAGCTGAGTGGATCTGGAGTAATGGCAATAAAGGGGTACTCCATATTTCCAGATCTCCCAGAACGGAAAACCTTCACATCAGATGCAATTTTTTAGTGTTAAAACCAGAACAGAACCATATGTTTTGTGGGGGGAGCGTGTCCTATCCCTCTGCATGGGATTGCATTCAACTTATTCAAGCTTCACCAAGAGAGTGGACACCACTTGGGATATCATGGTAAAATATTTTACTTGTTAATATTTCCATATATTAGATCCTGTCCCAACAGTTTCAAGAGAGATATACATTTAAGAACGATATATTACGTGTGAATGGTCTCAGCAAACATCTTTGCGAAAGTATATTTCTGTGTGCGTATGTAATAATATAAATTGCACACTTACACAAAGGTCTATTATCTTGAGTAGACATACGCCAGTCCGGAAAACTATATCGAGTCTCGATCAAACATAATCCCTATTTCTTGAGCTGCATCGACTAGCGATCTCTTTGGAGCACATGTTGCAGATGCGACAGCTTTCTTCACTGAGATGTTGATCCCTATCTGACGCGGATCAACACTTTGAAAACGATTCAAAGGGGAGATTGCCCGGATTAAACTCATCATTTTATAGATTTGGCTTGAGCTAATGTTGGCCAAAATGCAACCACACTGTCACATTGTCTCTTATTTCATAATAGCGTATGATGACGCACCCGTATCGAATAGCACTGAGTCGAAAGCGTATGACTACTTGTGTAGATATTACCAAAAGACAGTCTTCTCTAGTGCAAGATAAGAACATTGAGGCTAGAAACCAACAGGGAGAGATGACCAGCACAAATAGCATGCAAAATTTATCGTTATCATTATTATATGACTCCCCGCGATGTTTTTTTCTCCTCTTTTTTTTTACAACAGTGATTAGTGACAGCAATTCTTTCCAATTTGGGTTTGTGCATTTACTATTTAGTATCATGGAAAATTCCAGTGGATAATATCTTTCTTACCCAGTCGTGTCTAGTCTCATGCTCACTTGTGCTAGTTTGCATCATCGCTTATTATGATAAATCGTTACGTCTCTGTGTCCACAAATCCTAAACTTGCTATTCTGTTGCGTTCTTATCTGTTTTTACTTTGATGGCGGTGGTATTATTATTATTTATTGCGAGATTTTCCCACCTGTGTAAAGCTGTTCATTTTGTTTTTACTAGAGTTGAGTGACAGCAAGTCTCATCAGATCATCCAGAACTATTCTAAAGTATTCTAGCCGAACCTTAATGCTGTGTCTGGATGTCTAGATTCTTCTCTGATTTCCAATTCACCAGACTCTTTTCTAAAATTTTAGGACCGTTCCAAAAACACCAAACTAGCCATTGGGCTACCTTCATCCTCGTGTTCCACAAAATTTTTGTTTTGTTTTAATCTTTTTTTTTTTTTAGTTCCCTGGCAAGGTCCAGGATTTTTCGTTTACTTTCATTTTCCTTCACCAAGAAGCGAAGTTATTTGTAAATTAACACTAGGCTAGTCTTCTATCCTGGATTAAATGTTCCGTGTTGTATGTCAAAATCCAAGAGAATTTTTTTACGTCCCATTTATCTAGGACGGATTCTGGTTTGTGGATATGCCATTTGTTAGTATGTTCAAATTTAATCTTTCCTCTTAGTTGTGTGAAGTCTTGTACTCCCTTTTCTGCTACATTTTCTACATTCACTTATGTGATTTACAGTTTCATCTCTGTATCGACATTGTGCTATTCTGGTTGCATCTGATCTATTTTAGCTTTGATTAAATTAGTTCTTATATTTATATAGTTCGCTGTTATTATAAGAGATTGTTCTGTCTTGAGATTTCCTTTTCATAGCTATGACAGGTCTTTTTCTACCCCCCCCCTTCCTCAGTTTTTTTTGCGGGCTTTGAAATACTTTTCATTAAGTTGGGTTTTTCTTAGGGGCATTTTTTTTTTTCTGAGTATTCTAGCCGATTTCAACAATGCTGTTTTACTGGATGCGGTCTCAATTCTTCCTCTGATTTCCAGCCCCTCTGGTGTGTTTCTAAACTTGTTGTGGGTCGTTCCAAGTGCACCAACAAATACAAATGACTTCATTATATCACGATGCAATACAAATAATTTCGAGCAGAGATATTTGATCTCTCTCTCTCTCCTCTTATATATATATTTACTAACCACGGAGCTGAGTGATCTGGAGTAATGGCAGCGAAGGGGTACCCATACCCAGATTGTCCAGAACGGAACCTCACCATCAGAGCAATTTAGTGGTTAACCCGAACATCTCCATATGCTTCTAGCTGAGAGGAGTGTCATATTCCTCTGCAGAGGATACATTTAACACTAAATTGCATTGATCTGAGGTTTCCGTTCTGGACATCTGGGAAATATTGGGGTACCCCTTCACTGCCATTACTCCAGATCCACTCCAGCTCCGGTGTGTTAGTAAATATATATATAAGAAGAGAGAGAGAGAGATTCAAATATCTCTGCTCGAAAATTGATTTGTATTAGCATCGTGATATATGAAGTCATTTGTATTTGTTGGTCACTTGGAACGACCCACAAAAGTTTGGAAACACCACCAGGGGCTTGTGGAAATCAGAGGAAGAATTGAGAACCATCCAGTAAACAGCTCATTGTTGAAATCGGCTAGAATACTCATAAAACAAAAATGCTAGAAAACAAACTATGAGTATTTCAAGCGACAAACTGAGGAGATTGTAGATAAGGGACCTGTACATAGCTATGAAAAGGAAATCTCAAGACAGAAACAATCTCTTATAATAACAGCGAACTATATAATTATAAGAACTAATTATCAAAGCTAAAAAAGATCAGATGCAACAGAATAGCACAATGTCGATACAGAGATGAAACTGTAAATCACAATAGTGAATGTAGAAAAGTAGCAGAAAGGAGTACAAGACTTCACCACAACTAGAGGAAAGATTAAAATTTGAACATACTTACAAATGGCATATCCACAAACCAGAATCCGTCCTAGAAAATGGACGAAAATTCTCTGGATTTTGACATACAAACGGAACATTTAATCAGGATAGAAGACTAGACCTTAGTGTTAATTTACAAGATAACTTCGCCTTCTTGGTGAAGGAAAATGAAAGTAAACGAAAATCCTGGACCTTGCCGGGAACTTAAAAAAAAAAAAAAGAATTAAACAAAACAAAAATTTGTGGAACACGAGGATGAAGGTAGTACCAATGGTAGTTGGTGTTTTTGGAACGGTCCCTAAAATTTTAGAAAAGAGTCTGGTGGATTGGAAATCAGAGGAAGAATCTAGACAATCCAGACAACAGCATTAAGGTCGGCTAGAATACTTAGAATAGTTCTGATGATCTGATGAGACTTGCTGTCACTCAGACTCTAGTAAAACAAAATAAACAGCTTACACAGGGTGGGAAAATCTCGCCATATAATAATATACACCGCCATCAAAAGTAAAAACAGATAAGACGCAACAGAAATAGCAAGTTTAGGATTTGTGGACACAGAGACGTAACGATTTATCATAATAAGCGAATGATGCAAACTAGCACAAAGTGAGCATGAGACTAGACACGACTGGGTAAGAAAGATAATCCACTGGAATTTTGCATGATACTAATAGTAATGCACAAACCAAATTGGAAAGAATTGCTGTCACTATCACTGTTGTAAAAAAAAAAAGAAGAAGAAAAAAACACTCGCGGGAGTCATATAATAATGATAACGATAAATTTGATGCTATTTGTGCTGGTCATCTCTTCCCTGTTGGTTTCTAGCCTCAATGTTTTATCTGTGCACTAGAAAGACTGTCTTTTGGTAAATATCTACACAGTAGTCATACGCTTTCGACTCAGTGCTATTCGATACGGTGCGTCAATCATACGCTATTATGAATAAAGAGACAATGTGACAGGTGTGGTTGCATTTGGCCAACATTAGCTCAAGCCAAATCTATAAAATGATGAGTTTAATCCGGGCAATCTCCCCTTTGAATCGGTTCAGTTGGTTTGATCCGGCGTCAGATAGGGATCAATCTCAGTGAAGAAAGCTGCTTCGCATCTGCAACCATGTTGCTCCAAAGAGATCGCTGTCGATCAGCTCAAGAAATAGGGGATTATGTTTGATCGAGACTCGATATAGTTTCCGGATGGGCGTATGTCTACCAAGATAAATAGACCTTTGTGTAAGTGTGCAGTTATATTATTACATACGCACACAGAAATATACTTTCAAAGATGTTTGCTGAGACACATTCACACGTAAATATATCGTTCTTAAATGTATATCTCTCTTGAAACTGTTGGTACAGGATCTAATATATGGAATATATAAAAGTAAACATATTTTACCATGATATCCCAAGTGGTGTCCACTCTCTTGGTGAAGCTTGAAATAAGTTGAATGCATCCCATGCAGAGGGATAGGACACGCTCCCCCCCCAAAAACATATGGTTCTGTTCTGGGTTTAACACTAAATTGCATCTGATGTGAGGTTTCCGTTCTGGAGATCTGGAAATATGGAGTACCCCTTTATTGCCATTACTCCCAGATCCACTCAGCTCCGGTGTGTTAGTAACTGTATATATATTATTATATATAGATATATATATATATTAATATATAATATATATATAAATAAATCTGCTCAAAAATTATTTGTATTGCATCGTGTTATAAAAAAATCGTATAACTGTGTGCAAATTAGTTGTATCAAACAGGAATACCTGGGAGTATATTAAAATAGATTTGATTAGAAATTATTTGTATTCACTATAAATACTTGATTCAATATGGCGGTAAATCAGTGATTCCCACAGGTAGCAATTTGATTTTTAAGGGTGGAAAATTGAGACTAATGTTCAATCTTTTATTTATTTTTTAAGTGTCAATCACGTAAAGATATTTATGTAGCTTGTTCTAGTTGTTGTTTTGAGAAAATGTTTTTGTATACTGTGTTGTTTTTACAATTTCTGTTCTTAATACACGGCGCTCAAAGCGTGCGAGGCCATGAAAGAACGTTATTTATGAATTTGGAATTAGAAACAGTTGCCAGAAATCCTTTACAAACAATATAAACTTTTTGAACAAACTTTATCAACTTAGGAAAACTTCAAATTAAAATCTAATAAATGAAATTTTAAGTTAAATTTAACTAAATTACTAATATTTAAACTTTTACTTTCATAGATGGTTTGTTCTTTTGAAAACCCCCACCCCACGATCATTCGACTGGTCACTTTCAAGCACTTAGCACCTATATGAGTGTCCCAACCCTTTTTTATCATATATTGCTAGAAGACAGTGGCTAATGGCCTTAGTGTTCTGGTTATAACCTTAAACTCAATCTGATGGTGAAGTTCGGTTTTAGAGCTTGGAGAATGTGAAATAGCCCTTCATCACCAGTACTCACAGGTTCACTTAAAACTCAGAGTGGTAGTACCTGATAGTTCCATCTATGCATTAAATAGAAAAATGTGTTTATAAAAAGATTGAGTACCCATCAAGAATGAATTTATTTCCAAACTTTGTCAGCATTAATTAACCCAATGATGTTGATATGCCGTGAAATAAAACCAACTTTTAAAGCTTTTCTAAATCAAGGAATTGGCATTTTAAGCTTCTTCACCTCAAACCGAGTACACTTGTTCAATTATATGAATTGTATATTTCCAAAATGGGGATATGTCAGGATTTTATAAGTGATTAGTTGAAGCATGTCAAAAAAGGTTGGGAAAAACCTGCAGTAAATTATTCATTAAGAATATTTACATGAGGCAAAGAACATTTACATGAAGCTCAGAATATTCATTAAGAATTGTTACATAAAGCTATAATTGTTTATTAAGTATTATTCCTATTACTTAAAATTATTACTTAAAACCATATAACAGTGGGCAAATAAATGATTATTATTAAATAAAAATAATTACTTGAAACCATATAATCATTAGTATTATATATAGACCATTGTGTAAGTGTGTAGCTATATTATTACATACGCACACAGAAATACACTTTCATAGATATTCACCGAGAAACGTTCACGCGTAATATATCGTTTTTAAATCCATATTCTATAGGTGTGTAGTTTAATTATTACGATCGTAGGAAATGGGTTAGACGAGACTAGTTCAAATCCTGTACGAGGCTATTTGCATTTCACATAGTCACCGATGCCTGGTGGTTATCCTCTTGAGAAGAAAAGGCTAAAGAAGAAAAACCCTAAAAAAAAGAAAAGGGCTTGGTTCGATACGGGCCCTCGCCAACTCAGCGTATGAGTAGCACAGGGATCTGTGCGGTAAAGTGAGGAGCTGATAGTAGGTGTGGCACTACACCTCAGACGCTAAAAAATCTTCTTGGTCTAGCGCTAGTGAAAAGGGGACAGACGCCCTCGCTGTCTGGCTGACATTAGGCCGCCCAGACGACTTTACTTTACTGATATATATATGTGTGTGTGTGTGTGTGTGTAAGAAGAAAGTTCATATCCGAGAATGTGGACGAAATCCTGCAACTGTTAGGGTCCAAGAATTTGAAAACATTCTTGTTTATACGTTGCCATCCAAGGAGGTGCAATTTGCATCTTAAAGTGCAGCATGCGCCTACCACCACACATGAAGGAAGAGATAGATGCACGCGAGGTAAATACCGAGGTTGCATATTGTTTCCATGAATACAATAAGCAACAAACGAATGCATTCACACACAATAATACCATCAATCTTGTTGTCTCCCCTGTCTATTCTAAAGCCGAACCAAGCTAGCAGGCCCGTGAGCTTTCACCATCAATTCACCCTTCCATCAACACGGTCTATTGGTCGGATTATGAAGACAAGTGGATGAAATGGAGATTCATATTGTCCGGTGCAGACCAGTGGTCAGTAAGCCGGGCCGTCCATTCAATTATTACGTAGATTACAAGCTTCGTTGGTGCACAGACTCCGTTCTTTGCACACTTTATGAAAACTTCATTATCAAGACTAAGCGGCTCTAATTAGGAGACTTGAATGGATTTGTTTCACTTGAGTGCGCACTATCTATAATACGATTATATATATATATATATATATATATGGTATGGATATGTCGGTTGAGCGTACGTCTTCGACCCACAAGGTTCTGGGTTCGATACAGGTCCTAGCCAAATGAGTGCCGGGGTAGCCCAGGTTGGATATGTGCTGTAATGTTGGGAGCTAAGAGTAGGTATGGTTGTTCACCTCAGACCGAAAAACAATTTATCGGATCTTGCGGTATTGAAAAAGGGGATAGACTCACTCGTTGTCCAGTTGATACCGACAATAGGCCAGTCTGTCGACTTTGCTTTTACTTATATATATATATATATATATATATATAAGTAAAAGCAAAGTCGACAGACTGGCCTACTGTCGGTATCAACTGGACAACGAGGGAGTTTTTAAAATCTCAGTCATTTCACGACTGGTTTTTAAGATATCAACCATTGAACTCATCTGATGATTGGATTACCATGAAACTTCAAGTTATGAGTGTAAACCCATAATATTACCATTGATTATATATATATATATATATATATATATATATATATATATATATATAAGCAAAACTACCTATGACAGGACTAGAAGGATTTTAGCACAACTATAGATTGAGAGACAAAAGAGAAGAGAGGGATTTCACATTTCGTTAAGAATTCTCATATTACAATGTTCGTTTATTTTCTAATCCAGAACTTTTATAATTAAGGTTTTTTTTGACAATTACTAAACAATAATTTATTTAAAATATTCAAATTGGGATCTGCGTGATATTTAAACATGGCAGGTCTTAAGAAGAAACTAAATAGTTACATACATCGATAGATTTTTAATTATTGAATTATATCATTCAATCAGTAAAATCAAAAAGTATTTTTTCTATTTTTCTTAATATAAACATATTACAATGTATGCGCAATTTTAATGCTCAATGACATCTATTTTCTGAGTTATAAGTCGACATGTACATAACAGAAAAGACGCAATTCCTTTAAATTTATATAGATACACGTCACATGAATTTGCCCGGTGCCACAAAAGAAATATTTTCGAAGGATGTTATTGGGTTATTTTATAATAGATCTAATAATGGGAAAATACTGTCATTGGCAAATCTATATTGTAAATTACTCTATATTATATTATAAAGTATCCTAGCCTAAAACGCGTAGTGTCTTCCCGACGAGATTGTTTGCATTTCACATAGTGTTAATACCATTGGTAAATACATGAATCCATCAATTCTCCCTCAAGCTATGGGTAGAGGTAGTAGAATTGAATGAACACTTTAAACTTGATTAGGCAACCCTCCTAGGAGAAGGAAAACTCTAAATTCAAACCTGTTAAATTCCATTTAAGAAATTGACATTCTTTCACATCCTGCTCGTGAGGAGGAGGTTGGTATATATATATATATATATATATAGTCCCATCTAGTTTCACATTTGGGTAATCGTGTGATGAGAAGTGTTATTTAAGAGGGGATATATCAGAAAAGAGGTGGGGAATCGAGCTGGACTACGAAGTCATAGTAAGTTAGTTTCATCTCTTATCATGTTATTACGTTCAGTTTCGAACTAATATCCTTGGGAAAGGTATGAATCCCATCATCCTCATAAATGTTGGATTCTTAGTACAACTAATGTTCTTCTACAAGGAGAGCCTTGGTTTTAGATAACCCATGAAGGTTGATATGACATTAAAACTACCACCACAACAGATGCGACGAAAAAATGGACCTATAACGCAACATATACATTCATTATATAGGGGTTAATTAGTTGTAAAGTGTTTCGATTTAATTGTATACACAGACACACACACACACCACACACACAACACACATATATATATATATATAATATATATATATATATATATATTATACGTGTGTGAAGAAACGGGACTATCATTCTGAGTGACAACAGATCTCCAGGAGATATCTCAGAACCCTAGGTTTTAACTGCTTTATTATACCAGTGATATCCAGTTCCCCAAGTCTCTCTCTCTCATATACATGTGTGTTAATAGTTAATGCCTGTTACTGATTTGGTAAGCCGCCTCTTCATACGTATTAATCACTTTTCAATATTTCTTGTCATTTCGATTCATTCGCTTTCTTGTTCTTTTTACTTACAAACGTTTTTCTTCATTCCTTTTTCTGTTAAGTTATTATCTCTCTCTAAATAACTCAGTTTTACCTACTATATACTGATAAATACTGATTGATTCCGGCTTTTCCTATGGGAATTAATGCGAAGGGAACCGCAAACAGTCTTGTCCAGGATTTAAACTCGTGTGATAGATCTCATTTTCTACGACGATAACAGTTATGCTGAGCACAAGCCTTGATGTGTGCGTATGTCAGAGAGCGATAGAAAAATGCGGTTACCAATAATCAAATACGAATGAAATTGAGTTACTTTGTCATCTAAATAGTTGTTAATAACTAATATATATATATATATATATATATATATATATATATATTATATATACACACACACTGAATTTTCATTAAAGCAGTAGTATAATATCAATATATAGAGAGATAGACAGAAGGAAAGAGTTGGCTTGTAATTAAAAGCTGTAGCATAATATGTATGATGTATATATTATATATATATTATATATATTATATATATATATATAAAACGCCAAATCCGTTCACTTCATTTAATTATTTTTTTGCCCTCATATACAACATTGCATTTTTTTTCTCTCCAGACCGACTGACATACCTTAAGAAAAGGTCAAGGTTCACCCGAAATATCGGAATAGATTAAACCAGAAACAGAGCAACGGTTGAATATATAAAAATCTGATTTTGTTCTGTTTTTCTTGTTTTTGTTCTTATTTCCAATGCTTTAAAAAGACCAAACAACGTTCACAAAAACATAACACACACACACACACACACACATATATATATATATATATATATATATATATATATATATAGTTACCTTTTCATCAATATAGTTGTATAATACTAACATATACGTATATAAAGAGTTACTTTGTCAACAAAATAGTAGTATAATACTAACACACACACACACACACACATATATATATATATATATATATATATATATATATATATATATATATATAGTGAGTTTCTTTGTAATCAAATAGGTAGTATAATACCAGCACATATATCATGAGTTACATTGTAATCAGAATATTTTTATAATACCAACATATACATATATAGTGATTTACCTACACGTTTCAATAATGCAAATATAGTGAATCCCTTGTAATCGAAATAGTTGAATGATACCAACATATACGAACAATTTTAGCCCATGCCTAGGTGAAACAATATAATTTCAAATGCCGATTTTCTTGTTAGGAAGACCTTCGTCACTTTCTTATTGTAGCATAGTCTTCCTTCTCAAATTTCCAGCTATCTAACCGTTCTCAAATGGGCTTAATCGATATTGAGAATAAAAGTGCGTAAAGTTAAAACGAGTGGCAAAAACAATTGCGCTCTGGTGCGAAATAATCTTGTTTCCAAGAAATTAAAGACTGAAGGAAATTTGTCCCTTTTATGTGATGTACAGTGTTAGCGTTCATAAATTGCGGTTTGCCAGCGATAAAGCCATTCTACGCCCAAAACATCCCCCTATTCCCACCGCCTCCTAACCCTCCACATCCCACAACGCTTAGAAAACGCTTGTGGTTCCACCCGGCACAGGTAATTGTTGATAATGTTGTCACCGTCAATTTAATAGCTACTTCCACCCTTCCCTCTCATTTTCTGTAACCGTTTTCTTTGCACCACCATCGGCGAAAAAGTTTTCCGGGTTCAGTAATCAAATTATTACCGTTAGAAGAGCATTTTCGTCCAGCAACAAACCCACTTCGTTTGGCCCTAATTCCTTTTTTCCCGCCACACCCTCTCCTCGTTTCCGCTGTCCGATCCCAAACACCTAAGAAACAACCCTTTTCTTACATCTTGCTAATTTGAATATTATCAGCTGCGAAGATGGTACAAAAGGAAAGTGAAAGCGAAAGTAAAAACAGCCTGCATGAATATATGTATTTCCTTATTTGTGACTGTGTATGAATATGAATGCATTTATGTTAGCATCGCTCACAAATGTTGGTATGGGAGGGGGGGGGTTGCACAGCCGTGGCAAATGCTAAACTAGTTAAGAAAGTTGCCCAGAGCCTTTCGGTTTTCTTCTTTTACTGCGCGTTGGTTTTTATTTTTTAACAATTTCATCAAAACAATAAGATTAACTTTATCGCTAGCAGTGTTTTTCTGGGAAGAGGATGGTGAGAAAGAAGAAAAAAGAAAGAAGGATTAAGAGAGTAAGACTAAATGCAAGAAATGAAGTAGAAAGAAATGAAAGAAAGAAATCAAGAGAGAAAGAATTTGGATTAGGATAAGAATAAGGGTTTAAAAAAGGAAAAGAAAAACATAAAAAAGACGATTTCGACAGAAATGAAGAAAGAAAAATGATTTTGAAAGTAGAGAATGAAAAAAAGAAACATGGAAATGAATGAAATAGATTTTTTTCACAAAAGAGACAGAAGAAAGAAACAAAGACAAAAGAAAAAAAAAACGATTTAGACAAAGATTAAGAAAGAAAAATTACATTGAAATTACGACAGAGTGAAAAAAAAAAGAACACTGAAATGAATGAAGGTATATTTTCTCCACGAAAAAAAGAAAGTAACATAGAAAAAAAGGAAAAGGGCAACAAAAAAAAAGCCAACCTAAAAAAGAATGATGAAGAAAGAAAAGAGCAATTAAGAGAGAATGAAAAAAGAAAGAAAGAAATGAATAAATGAAAAGTATATTTTCTCCATGAAAAATAAGGAAGAGGGAAACAAAGAAAAAGAGAAAAAAGAAAGACGATTTAGACAAATAAAAATAAAGAAGAAAAATCTCTTTAGAATTAATATAGAATGAAAAACAAGTAAATAAATGAATGAATGAAAATATTGACAATTGAGACAAAGATGAAGAAATATTTTTTCATATTAAGACAGAACGAAAAGGAAAGAAATAAGGAAATAAATGAATGATAGTATATTTTCTCCCCGACCCGAAAGAATAAGAAGGAAAAATGATTTAACCAAAGATGATGAAAGAACAATTACTGTAAAATTAAGACAGAATGAAAAAGAGAAGCAAGAAAATAAATGAAGCAAAATATGTTTTCTCCACGAAATGAAGGGAGAAGAAAGAAAATGACTTTAGAATTACGCAAGGATTGAACAAAAAAAAAAATAAAGGTATATATATATATATATATATATATCCGAGAAAGAGGAAAGAAACAAAGAAAAACAGAAGACACAAATACGACGATTAAGACAAAGAAAGATGAAAAAAGAAAAAATACTTTGAAATTAAAAAAGAATGAAATAAAAGAAACAAGGAAATGAGCGTATATTTTCTACACGAAATAAAAAGAAGAAACAACAACAACAACAAAAAAGATCAAAGAAGAAAAAAACCGACCATTTAGGCAAAGAAAGATGAATTAAGAAAAAAATGCAAGAAAACAAACAAATGAAACAACACAAAGGACAATGTCCTTGAAGAATCGCGAAATGAATGAAACAAAAATCCCAAAAAAAGAAAATGCTGAGTTGTCTGCACACCTGCTCTTTTCATAAGAAGAACGACCAATAGTTTGAAAACAAGTTATATTTTCTGGTGTGTGGGGGCGGGGCGGGGCTGGTTGTACTTTTTGTTGGGTAGAGTAGGTTCAGAAGGGATGTATGGAATTAAGTTTGAGGAAGCTGGGTAATGTTTCGAAGAAGTTCTTATCTGTTATAAACTAATCTATAGTGGTCCATCCTTTGTACATGGTTAATTCACGGGAATCCTCGTGGTGTAGTGGCTAACTTGATGGTCTCCGACCTAGCAGTAAGCGAGTTCAAACTCCAATCAAACTATTATGTTCACTTTCGGACTAATACCTTTCGGGAAGGTATAAACCCCCTCATATCACCAGCTATGGGTTCAATCGTAGGTATTTACCAAACCAGCTGGTCACAGACACAAACTCACCAGCATGGGGCATCCTACAGGGATAGGACTCGCAATTCAGTAGTAATGTATCGGCGAGTCTAACCTGCTATGGGTTAAGTAGTATCACTACTGTTCTTATATACGCCTTCCCCGTAAAAGCAGGATGCGACGCAAGGTCAATTTCTTAAGTAGAGTTTAACAGGTTTGAATTAAGAATTTTAAACTTCTAGACTGGTCACCAAATAACTGTTAATGGGCCCAATCTGATTTAGTAATTACCTGTAGTCAGAGGGAGAATAGTTAGATGCATACCTTTCCCAAAAGTATTAGCGCCATGGGAAATGCAAGCAGTCTCATCAAGGACTCATTTCGCCGTGTCAGTATCCTACGACTGTTCTTATATGAGGCTGGCTTTGACATTAAATAACCCATGAAGCTTGGTATGCCATTTAACAAAGAAACCTAACAAAAAATATTTATCTACGTTCTATTCGCTTACAAATCATATGCATAAAAGCACAAAATCTGGCTTTAAAGAGACCACAAGGGTTGATATTCTATTTAACAAAATAACCAACCAACCAACCAGAAATATAAAAAGAACATAAGATAGAAACGAAATTTCTCATCAACCAGTAGTTAAATCGGATTGCAAATACACTACTAAAAGTTCGTATATGTATCTGCTTGTTCATTTTTTGTGAATCTGTGAGTTTTGTGGAAATTAAACAGAATTATTTCTCTTAATCTTTGAGATCAGGCTTCATACGTACAAATAATAAACAAAACTAGAATGAAAATAGCTAATAATAATCCCTGTATCCCAGCAATGGAACATTATTGTATATGCATTATATATATATATATATATATAATTTACAGAAATCAATACAAGTATGGCAATGCCATAGACTGCTATAAACAGAACATTGATCATATGGAAATTGATATCTCTGCTAACATGAAACTACAATTCTTCTAAGCTCAAGCTGTATCAGTGCTACTAAATGGCTGCGTCGCTTGGACTCTAACAAAACACTTAGAGAAAAAGCTAGATGGAAAATACACAAGGATGCTGCGTGATAACCAAAAATCAGCACCCTACAAATAAGCCCCTGTACGGCTACTTACCTCCTATTACATAAACAATCAAAGCCAAACAAACAAGACATGCTGGATACTGTTGTAGAAGCAAGGATGAACTCACAAATGACATTCTTTTGTGTACACCTACACATGGGCACACCAGTGTAGGCCGACCAGTAAAATCTACGTCAATCTGCTGAGAGAGAGAGAGAGAGAGAGAGAGAGAGAGAGAGACCTGATATTTATCGACCATGAATAAGTACACATTGTACAATTTAGAAAAAGATTTAAACATTTATTTCTTCTAAAAATATAATTACATCTCTATATCCAAAAATGAAATTACTGAAATGTGTATATATATATATATATATATATATATATTATATAATATATATATATATATAAAGGGGTTGTTTGTTTTTGGACTTCTACATATTAATATACCTAGTCACAGTTTCAATGCTGTGGAGTTTGGTAATAAAAAAAACCCTTAATAATATCCAATTTTAGAATATAATGTTCAACAATGAATAATTAAATCTGGCTATCTATGGTTTAGGAAAGAAATCTTTTTATGAAAATGTTTGTGGCGTACTCACGGAGGATTCTGTGTACACATGCATACACATATATATATATATATACATATATTATACACATATAAACTTGTATTATATTAAACTGAACTAAATATCTTTCTCTCTAAGTTTTTTCTTTCAATTTTGTTTATTTCCATCACCTTTTCTTTCGCTTTCTTATTTGCAACATGCATCTGCTTTTGTTTTTTCTTGTTGTTCTCAAAATTTTTCGACGCATTAGGGTTCACACACACAATGATTTGTTTATAGTGGTGAAGGCTTGTGTTGGACCATCCACACTTTTTGGCACAGTCGATAGGAAAGAATTGGTGCATCAAGAGTTGCCACAAACCCAATCAACGACCGACCTCAGGAATTTTGAATTCAGAGTTATCCCTCTCCTAGACTGGTTACCTACCCAAAGTTGAAGGGCCCAGTCTGCCCTACTATTTAACCCATAGCTGGAGGGAATTTTGAATTCAGAGTTATCCCTCTCCCAGACTGGTTACCTTCCCAAGGCTGAAGGGCCTAGTCTGCCCTAGTATTTAACCCATAGCTGGAGGGGGAATATATGGATTCATACCTTTCCCAAGGGTATTAGCGCTATGTGATATTATATATATATATATATATATATATATATATATATATATATATATACATAGGGTTATTTGACTTCTACATATTAATATACCTAGTCACAGTTTCAATGCTGTGGAGTTTGATAATAAAAAAAAAACTTAATAATATCCAATTTTAGAATATAATGTTCAACAATGAATAATTAAATCTGGTTATCTATGGTTTAGGAAAGAAATCTTTTTATGAAAATGTTTGTGGCGTACTCACAGAGGATTCTGTGTGCACATGCATACACATATATATACATATATTATACACATATAAACTTGTATTATATTAAACTGAACTAAATATCTACGCCTTTCTCTTTTAATTATTTTCCCTTCATTTTTATGTTTATTTCCACCACCTTTTCTTTCGCTTTCTTATTTGCAACATGCATCTGCTTTTGTTTTTCCTTATTGTTTTCAAATATATGGGTTAAATGATACCACTACTGTTCTTCTATAAGGATAGCTTTGATTTAAATAACCCATGAAGGATTGTATCCCATTAAACAAAGAAAGCAAACCAAATAATTTTTATTGTTTTAATTTCCTACTCTTTTTCTCCTTTCTTTTTATCTCTTTTCTTTCCTTTATTGCTACATATTCATTTATTTTCTTCCTTCATTATTACACCTTATTTCTTTCTTCCTTATTGTTTTTCTTTCCAACACTCATTCTTTCCTTCTTTTTTTCCACCTATATTTCCTTTATTATTATAACTTTCTTTCCTCGTTCGAAAATTTATTTTCTTTTTCTCTTATTAATCCTTTCGTTCTCTTTTTCATATTTCCACCCTTTCTTTTATCATTCCAAATTTCATTCTTTATTTCTTTCGTTATTCCTTTCTTTCTATTAGCTTCTTCACTCTTTAGTTTTTTCAAACTTTCATCTCCGTGATTTTCATTCCTTATTCTAGATATATTTTTTCACCTACATTTCTGTTGTGTCTTATCCGCTTTCTACACTTCCTTACATACACACTTTCCTTTCCTTTCAATATATATATATAGCACATCCTCATATATTCCTTCTTCCGTTATGTATTCAATCATTCAATCAGCCACTTTCCTTGCCCTTTGTCTTCTGTTCGTTTTCCTACCTCCTGAGTGATTTAGCATTGTTGCCTCTGTAGAAAGCGTATTACTATTTGTCTTTTTTTCTTTGCGCTTATCTCCCTGGATTTTGAAACGCAACAGGAAAAACATCCAGTGCTATGATTGGTTTCTGGCCAAAAGCTATGATAAGCTAAACATATTTGGGTGTTGGCAGTTTCGATAAATAATAAAGTAGCCTCTCTTTTGTTATTTGTACACATAAATAAGCGCCGTGCTCTATGATAAGTTATATATATATGTGTGTGTGTATATATAATAGCACGAAACTACACACACACACACACACATATATATATATATATATAAGGTATCCAAATGACTGGTAGTAAGGGATGATTCTATTTGGGATCTTCAAAACCTTACTGCATAACCATACTGTATGCTCTTTATGAATCCCTAATGAGAGCTCAATGTATAATAATCAATAAATTAGATTAAATACAGTGCAATATTTATAGTATATTATTATATAATATATATATCTATATATTATATTTATACAGACCAATATATATATATATATATATATATATATATATATATATATATCGGACACTTCGAAAGCCAAGTCTCCTATTTAGTTCCCTGGAAACTACAATAGTTAGATAGAACACAATAACACCATTGGATAGGTCAACTTTTCAGTTACAAAGATCAAGGCTTTTTACCTCAAACACCATCCCTTGTTCTATATTTTCTACGGCATGGAATAAATAGTAGGACAGACTGGGCACTTTAACCTTGTTTAGGCAACTTGTCTCGAAGAAAGAAAACTCTGAATTCAAACCTGTTAAACTCGGATAAAGAAATTGCCCTTGTGCCACTCCCTACTCGTGTGGAAGGAAAAAAGCCTGCTTTTTGTGCTCTTAGGATAGTCACACCGAAAATAATGCCTCCTATTTTTTTCGTTTTCTTACAGCGTCAGAGGTGACTTTTTGTTTGTTTTCTTTGTTTAAAGACATATCAACCTTCTTCCTATACTTTAATATCAATAAGTATTATTGGCTAATCAATGTGGGTAATATTCACAGTGAATAAGGTACATTGATAAAGGAGATAGAGAGATACATAAAGTAGATGGAGGTCACGTATTGGTTAATGTCATGGTTTCTTTAATGGCATATCAACCTTCATGGGTTATTTAATGTCAAAGCCATCCTAGTAGAAAAACAGAAGGGATACTATTTAACACATAGGGTGATTTCACAAGGGTAATAATCCGAATGAGAACGTAATAGCCGGACTCGAGTTCGCACTTGTTTACTACGATGTCGCAATTCAGCACGTTAGCCATGATGACTTCACTGAGACTGTTAGTGAGTTACATGTTCACGCAAGTAACCAATTTTTTTGCCTCATGACGAATAGCAAATCAATCTCAATCGACCGAAATGGCAATTATAGCTTTAAGCAACTATTCATAATAATAATCTCTACACAATTATATGGTTTCAGCTAACACTTCCTATTTAATAAAAATCATGTTTTCCCTCTTACTTGGTTTTGAACGAGCCTGTTTTGCGTTCTGTTTAGGTCAGTAAAAAAATATTTCCTTTTTTCTCAGACAATCTTTTGCTCATCCAAAGATTATAGGAAGATTTTAAAACCATACAATTGTATGCAAATTATTTGTAAAGAATAGTTAATTGAATCTATTTTTCTTACAAATATTAGTTATTTATCCGAATTTCGAGGTGAGGCTTGATGTGTATAATTTTGATTTTTCGGACTTTCTCAGCTTTTGTGGGTAAACGGTAGGACAGACAGGGCACTTTTACTATGGTATGGTAACCCGGCTAAAAGGAAAACCTGTTAATCGACGCTTAAAAAAATTGTCCTTGTGTCGCATCCTGCTCGTATGGAGGGGTTGGGTAAATATGTTTACAACTAATTATCTTTTCGGAAATTATTAATCGAATTATTGATCGAAATACTTCAAACCATATGACTGTGAAAACGAATGATTAAAGTTAAATAGGAATACGTTTTTAAAAAATGTTGGCGGAGTGCTCTATTTTCGGTATCGGCCGTAAAGCGATGAAGTCTATTCCCTTTTCACAAGCCCTAGATCAGAGAGATTATTTTTTGCTGAGGTGGAGTAGGACACCTACCATCAGCTTCCAACTTTACCGCACAGATTAGATTACCTGAGCCGTGCTACACATGCGCTGAGTTGGTGCGGACCAGTATTGAACCCGGAATCTTGCGATCCCTTGGCGGATGCTTTATCGACTGAGCTATATTTGTATTGATAAGTTTTTGAAGTTACAGTTGCTTTCAGTTATTATTATTATTATTATTATTATTATTATTATTATTATTATTATTTACTTAAACCCCGTTAATTGCATATAAATTATTAGTATTAGTGCTTGAAGAAATATAAAGGTGAACAGATTATTGGTATTTGTTAGAAATGAAAGTATATAATTTTAGGCAGATATATTATTTGGATCTTTTTGGACCGTTGTTCTCAGGTTTGTTATTAAATACACAACGTTTCGGCCGATGTGCCCTCGGGCCTTCCTCGAGCGTTTCTTGTCGAACTATGGAACCTTCTTTAACTTGGGAATCTTGTTGAACTCATGAAACTTCGAACCAAACCTTTTATTCAACCCACTGGGGTTTTCATTCAGTTAACCATGACCGGCACTCATGGTCAGGATTGAATGTGTAAACCTACAGGTGATTGTCCCTTTTTAATTTGTATTTACTCAACCTTTATATCCGTTTGCACCACGTGGCCGAAAAAAATCCAAATAATACAAATTATTAAGCCTCATTTCAAAGGTTCAGACAAATTCATGCAGATTATTTGTATCTAAGGAAAGTTAGAAGCCCGCAGCTTGCCAAGCAAGTTTGTGTAGCAGCGTTAATTCTAGAGAAAATTGTTTTTTGCTGAGATGGAACGCCACACCTACCATCAGCTACTAATGAGCTGAGTTGGAGGGGACCAGTATCGAACCCGGCTACTTTAATAAAATTTTTAACTGCAAATTCCAGGGGGTCCTTATGCAGGTGCTTTTTCGGACACCTGTAGCACATGTCCAAAATGGTCCATCGTAAACAGGGGGACAGTTTTAAAGAACCCAAAAAGGGTTAAACCTGCCGTAAAACCAATCAACACAATCTAAATGTCGCCAACGGTATGGAATTGTCGGGGAGGGTGGCCAATGAATGAAATAAAAAAAAACAAATAGTGTGATTTAATAGTTTTTACATGTTTATTCGTATCAAATGACCATAAGCGGGCTCAACCCAAATTCGATCTCGCCTATTCTATTTTCCATACTCGTAAAAACGTACCACCCACCCGCTACCCACCCGTTTTCTTCACCTGCTGTTGTGGGTGCTAATCCCACAGAATAAAAAACAGAAGAAAAATTGTTAGACTGTGTTAAATAACTTAAAACATATCTTCCCGCTGGGGGCTCGCCCATTCTTCATGGTATAATATGTGCCAATATACGCTAACAGCAACCGGGCCTGAAACATTTTGGGGTCGCGAAAGGTTTCATCAAAGCAGCAACACATAATTTGGCAAAATTGCGTGAAATAGAAAAATCGACATAACGAGAAGAGCATATGGTAGGGGGGGGGGGGGGAAGCACCCGGGCGGGAACTGTTTAGAGCCAACCCCACCCCCCTCATCAGCGTGCACGAATCACCCTAAATGATGAAAGACTAACAGGAATGTTATTAAGGTTGAAGTTTAAAAGGATGAGGGAGTTGGGTATTTGAACATTTGTGAAGTTATGCGAAAGAATGAAGAGAAGTACATAGATGCGAAAAATAAGTCTACTTAACAATACACACACACACACACACACACACACACACACACACACACACACACATATATATATATATATATATATAATATAATATATATATATATATATATAGAGAGAGAGAGAGAGAGAGAGAGAGAGACTAGGATAGATAGCTTTAAGTAGACACACACACACAAAACATATATTATATATATTATATATATATATATATAATGGGTGCTATATCTATAAGTAAACAGTGCTCAATATCATGGATAGAGCATTTACATTTAAGTAAAGGTAGTGTCCACATAGACCATGTCTGAAGGTTGTATAGGCGAGAAACTCTCACTAACTAACCAAGGTCCATGCTACCTTAACTTTATATATATATAGAGAGAGAGGGGGAGAGAGAGACGGATAGAGGTAGATTAAGCCATATCTAGGTAGACAAATATGAGCATTAGTATAAGCATATCGCAAAAGATATATAGATAGAAATAGATTGGGGTAGATAGATATAACATAGATATAAAGTTATTCATTAACAGATTACGAAAGCTATATATATATATATATATATATACTCCTCCACACGAGCAGAATGCGATACGAGGTCATTTTTCTAACAGTTAACAGGTTTGAATTAAGAGTTTTATTTTTACTAGACTGGTTGCACACACACACACACACACACACACACACACACACACACACACACACATATATATATATATATATATATATATATATATATTATAGGTATATATTTATTATATATATTAAAAAAGTCGTTTGTTAGTCTTTGTTAATTTTACTTATGAATTTGCTCTGTGTCTCTAACTATAAGACCACACTTTGAGCTCTGCAAACTGCGACAGGTTTAAAAAAAAACTCGTAAGGAAGATTTCTTCTCCGGAATTTTGTATATATATAATATATAATATATACATTTTAAGTGTGGGGATGTGTGCGTACCAGTAATCTATTTTTTTTTGACATAGACATTGAATATCAGAGATTCTGAGAGAGTTGCAAAAACCTGGGGCAAAAGACCTTTGTTTTGAGAAAGAGATATATAAGAGTATTTTTTTGTCTTTCTAAAATGTTCAGTCGTGAAGTATGAGCTGTTACAAACTTGAACAGACATAGACATTTTGATAAATCGTATTTAGATTAAAACGTAATTTCATGCTAACATTCTTCTTATATACTGATGAGTCACCACTTATATAATCGTCATCATCATCATGTCACGATGACAATATGGATTCCCAGGACTTTCTCTCTCGCCACTTGTCCCTATCATATAATGATAGTAAATAAATACATTAATTTTGGTATATATTTAATGCATGGATGTTTCCGCATATTAACCATATACTGTGTTATATAATAGAGATTAAAACCTAAAATGTTACCCTTACTATTCTTTAAATATCTGTTATCTAAAATCTGATATAGAGACGAAACACAATCTTCAGACAGGAGGTATATGGGCAAATATATAGATAAATATCCTAGAAAGATAATACGTGGAAAAATGATTTATTGGAATGTTTCTAATTAAATTATTTGGGATTTTGGGGAAAATACTGGGAATGTAAACTCTCTGTGCTTATTAAAATAATATTAACTAATAAAAAGTAACATAGTATAAAAAGTCATATTACATATGTTAAAATATCAAATAATTGTTTTACACGTCATATCTTTCCAATTATATATATATATATATATATTCTTAATTTATGTTCTTAGATTAGTAGTAAGTTAATGGAATATAAATCCTATTATCTATTGTCATTCCTGTAACGTTTAATTCTTGTTATGGTTTTCCCTTGTGAATAACCTTTTATTTAGATAAGACCAGATACTCTTGATTGTTTTAAATATTCCCCACCTCCAAAATGCATAACATGAAAAGGAAGGAAAAAGGAGAGGGGGGAGATGTGGGAGTAGGGTTGTCATTTCTTAAAGAATGTCTGTGTAGTTGGAAGAAGAGTGGACATGAAAGTTACCGGTGATGAAAGCGAATGCCCCGTTTGTCGACAGAATAATTGCAAAAGAGAAGTGATTGGACTTGGAAAGTTGAAAGTCCTTGGAGAGAGACTAAGTCCTTTTAAGTCGAAGAACTCGAGTAGGTAAGACGTGTTGGAGGAAAGGAATGAAAATTGTTATCGTCTCAAACTTGGAGAAGAGCCATTATCATTTCCAAAATATTCATCAAGTATATGGATATTTATGTGGAACGGGATTGATATAGTTTGAACAAAATGAAAAAGAAGGAAACAATGAACTAAAGGAATAGAAATAAGGAAAGAAGGGTTTGAATAAAGAGAATTAAAAATATAACAAAATGTTGGTTGGTTGTTTTTACGGGCATATCAATCTTTTTGGTTTATTTATGACGAAGACGTTTCGTTTATTCGTTCTTGATGGGTACTGTGTTTTGTTCGTAATTTTTTTAACACATTTTCAAAGCTCACTTTTCTATGTAATTTATAGAAGGACATTTACATGCTCACACCCTGAGTCAAAATGAACCTGGGAGTAAAGACCAATGAAGGGGTTACTCAAACACCCTCAGAGATCCAGAAGTTAACATCTACTATTAGATGCAGTATAACCACATTAGCCAGGACATAGACCCTCATCGCCGTCTTTCAGCTAAATTGGGTTGGAACATCATATAGATGGCTATGGGTTGGACAAGATCAGCCGATTGATTCGGAGGGTTGCCTCTCCGACTGCCAAATAGGACACAAAGGGGAATGTGAATGTCATAGACATCTCAACCACCATTGAGGGAGGGGAATAAAAGAAAATAAATAAGAGGGAAGGGCAATAATTAATAAAATAATAATAATAATGAATCTTCTTAGTGACCTAATTATCATATCCAAACAAACAGCGAGGAGTCTTTCCCCTTTTTGCTAGCATTAGATGTGTAGATTGGTTTTTGCTGATGTAGAGTGCCAGTCAGCATCTTAGATGCCTTACCACACGATTTACTCAAGCTGTAACTTACTCATTGAGTTAGGAGAACCGTATCGATCCGGAACCTGCAGAATTTTCTGTGTGAATGCTCTTACCGATTAAGCTAAACCGGTCCTAATTAATAATGATAATAAAAGTACAAAAAGAAAGAAGCAAAGACACAGGACTAGATGAATTAAAAAAAAATGACTGGGAACAAAAAAAATACACGGGTGAATCGCACAAAGAATTAAGATGCCGATATTGATTATAGTAAAAAAGTAATTAATGAACTGGAAGGCCCCCAAAGGCAGTAACAAAAGGGTTTCTATTCAGAATCAGAGGGACTAGAAAACTATCAGGCAACATTATTAAAAAAAAACCCGGATCAAACCCAAAATGTAGAATGCGCGAATAAAATAAAACCTGAATCAATTGCCCACTTAGTACCCATTTGCTTCATTCTTAATCCAATTAAAATATAAACAAAGACACGAAAAAATAGGACATTATATTCACTAGAAAAATGACAAATAGTCTTGAATTACCGATGCTAAAGAATGACTAACACCAACCGTAACAATAACAGAACACAAGAATTTTATGGGACTTTGCTATCTAGAATGATAGAAAAAACCAAAGAGCAATTGACGATATTTATGTCATTTCCAACATATAATTACATATCAATGAAGGAGTATTGATAAGATAAGTAAATACAAAACATGAAAATATAAATTGAAAAGGATTTGGCACTTTTAATTACTATCACTTGTGCCAGTATTAATAGTCAGTCGTGGGTATTGGATGCAAGAAATGGACAAAAAAGACACATAAACAAGATATCTGCGTCTCACACTATATGGAATACAAAAATGCAATTGTGGAACTGTTCATCTCCTTAAAGAGTACTATTTAATGAAGTGAAAAAAGGAACAACCCATAAAATCCTACCACCAAAAAAACCGTAAAATATATAGAATGCTTACAATCCCCACGGGTCTTTTATCCGTTACCTAGGGAGAGGAAGGGAATTATTGTATGCATCTATATTATTTACGGTTTTTTGTGGTAGGATTTTATGGGTTGTTCCTTTTTCCACTTACATTAATAGTACTCTCTTAAGGAGATGAACAGTTCCACAATGTGCATTTTTGTATTCCATATAGTGTGAGACTGCTAGATATCTTGTTAATGTGTCTTTTTGTCCATTTCTTGATCATACCCACGACTGACTATTAATACTGGCACAGTGATAGTATTAAAGTGCCAAATTCTTTCAATTTATATTTTCATGTCTTTGTATTTACTTATCTTATCATACTCCTTCATTGATATGTAATTATATGTTGGAAATGACATAAATATCTGGTCAATTGCTCTTTGTTTCTATCATTCTAGATAGCAAAGTCCCATAAAATTCTTTGTGTTCTGTTATTGGTTACGGTTGGTGTTTATGTCATTCTTTAGACATCGGTATTCAAGACTATTTGTCTATTTTCTAGTGAATATAATGTCCTATTTTATCGTGTCTTTGTTTATATTTTATTGGTGATAAGAATGAGCAAATGGGTACTAAGTGGTCAATTGATTCAGGTTTTATTTTATTCGCGCATTCTACATTTTGGGTTTGATCCGGGGGTTTTTTTTTATAATGTTTGCCTGATAGTTTCTAGTCTCTGATTCTGATTAGAAACCCTTTTGTATCTGCCTTTTTGGGGGCACTTTCCAGTCATTAATTACTTTTTACTATATCAATATCGGCATTCTTAATTCTTTGTGCGTATCACCCGTGTATTTTTTTTTGTTCCCAGTCATTTTTTTAATTCATCTAGTCCTTGTGTCTTTGCTTCTTTCTTTTTGTACTTTTATTATCATTATTTATTTAGGACCGGTTAGCTAATCGGTAGAGCATTCACACAGAAAATCTTCAAGGTTCCGGATTCGATACCGGTTCTCACTAACTCATGAGTAGTACAGCTTGAGTAATCTGTGTGGTAAGGCATCTAAGATGCTGACTGGCACTCTACATCAGCAAAACCAATTTCCACGATCTAATGCTAGCAAAAAGGGGAAAAGACTCCCTCGCTGTTTGTTTGATATTGATAATAGGTCACTTAGAAGACTTCATTATTATTATTATTATTATTATTATTGCCCTTCCTCTTATTTATTTTCTTTTATTCCCTCCCCTCAATGGTGGTTGAGATGTCTATGACATTCAACATTCCCCTTTGGTCCTTATTTGGCAGTCGGAGAGGCACCCTCCGATCAATCGGCTGATCTTGTCAACCCATAGCATCTATATGATTGTTCCAACCCTATTTAGCTGAAAGACGGCGAATGAGGGTCTTAGTGTCCTGGCTATGTGGTTATACTGCATCTAATGGTAGATGTTAACTTCTGGATCTCTGAGAGGTGTTGAGTACCCCCTTTATTGTCTTTACTCCCAGGTTCACTTTGACTCAGGGTGTGAGTACATGCTAATGTCCCTTCTAATAATTACATAGAAAAGTGAGCTTTGAAAAGGTTAAAAAATTACGAACAAAAACACAGTACCCATCAAGAACGAATAAAACGAACGTCTTCGGCATAAAATAAACCAAAAAGATTGATATGCCGTAAAAAACCAACCAACCAACATTTTGTTATATTTTTAATTCTCTTTATTTCAACCCTTCTTTCCTTCTTTCTATTTCCTTTAGTTACATTGTTTCCTTCTTTTCATTTGTTCAAACTATATCAATCCCGTTCCGCATAATATCCATATACTTGATGAATATTTTGGAATGATAATGGCTCTTCTCCAAGTTTGAGACGATAACAATTTCATTCCTTTCTCCAAACACGTCTACCTACTCGAGTTCTTCGACTTAAAAGGACTTAGTCTCTCTCCAAGGACTTTCAACTTTCCAAGTCTCCAATCACTTCTCTTTTGCAATTATTCTGTCGACAAACGGCATTCGCTTTCATCACCGGTAACTTTCATGTCCACTCTTCTCCAACTACACAGACATTCTTTGAGAAATTACACCCTACTACCCATCATCTCCCCCTCTCCTTTTTCCTTTTCCATGTTATGCATTTTGGAGGTGGGGATATTTAAAACAATCAAGAGTATCTTGGTCTTATCTAAATAAGGTATTCACAAGGGAAAACCATAACAAGAATTAAACGTTACAGGAAATGACAATAGATAATAGGATTTATATTCCATTAACTTACTACTAATCTAAGAAAATAAATTAAGAATAATAATAATATATATATATATATGGAAAGATATGACGTGTAAAACAATTATTTGATATTTTACATATGTAATATGACTTTTTATACTATGTGACTTTTATTAGTTAATATTATTTTAATAGCACAGAGAGTTGTACCATTCCCAGTATTTCCCCCCAAAATCCCAAATAATTAATATAGAAACATTCCAATAAATCATTTTTCACGTATTATCTTTCTAGGATATTCTATCTATATATTTGCCCATATACCTCCTGTCTGAAGATTGTGTTTCGTCTCTATATCAGATTTTAGATAACAAATATTTAAAGAATAGTAATGGTAAAATTTTAGGTTTTACTCTCTCTATTATATAACACAGTATATGGTTAATATGCGTAAACATCTATGCATTAAATATATACCAAAATTAATGTATTTATTTATTATCATTATATGATAGGGACGAGTGGCGAGAGAGAAAGTCCTGGGAATCCATATTGTCATCGTGACATGATGATGATGACGATTATATAAGTGGTGACTCATCAGTATATAAGAAGAATGTTAGCATGAAATTACGTTTTAATCTAAATACGATTTATCAAATGTCTATGTCTGTTCAAGTTTGTACAGCTCATAATTCACGACAGAACATTTTAGAAAGACAAAAAAGATACTCTGTATATATCTCTTTCTCAAAACAAATGTCTTTTGCCCAGGTTTTGCAACTCTCTCAGAATCTCTGATATTCAATGTCTAAGTCAAAAAAATAGATCACGGGTACGCACACATCCCCACACGCAAATGTATATATATATATATATATATATAATCCAAAGTCCGGAGAAGAAATCTTCCTTACGAGTTTTTTTTTTTTAAACCTGTCGCAGTTTGCTGAGCTCAAAGTGTGCTCTTATAGTTAGAGACACATAGCAAATTTATAAGTAAACATATAACAAAAGACTTCATAATGTCGAAACAGATTTCTGTCAGCAAAACTTTTAATATCTTGTTGTTTTTTCTACAAAACTTTCTACACATATTGTCGGATTCAATATCCATTTTACCTTTCATACTGTCCACAGAAAAAACTAAATTGGAATTATTTAAATTATATCACTGGAGGCATATATATATATATAATATATATATATATATATGTGTGTGTGTGTGTGTGTGTGTGTGTGTGTGTGTGTGTGTGTGTGCAACCAGTCTAGTAAAAATAAAACTCTTAATTCAAACCTGTTTAAACTGTTAGAAAATGACCTCGTATCGCATTCTGCTCGTGTGGAGGAGTTTATATATATATATATATATATATATAGCTATCGTAATCTGTTAATGAATAACTTTATATCTATGTTATATCTATCTACCCCAATCTATTTCTATCTATATATCTTTTGCGATATGCTTATACCAATGCTCATATTTGTCTACCTAGATATGGCTTAATCTACCTCTATCCGTCTCTCTCTCCCCCTCTCTCTCGCTCTATCTCTCTCTATATATATAAAGTTAAGGTAGCATGGACCTTGGTTAGTTAGTGAGAGTTTCTCGCCTATACAACCTTCAGACATGGTCTATGTGGACACTACCTTTACTTAAATGTAAATGCTCTATCCATGATATTGAGCACTGTTTACTTATAGATATAGCACCCATTATATATATATATATATATATATATATATATATAAATGTTGTGTGTGTGTGTGTCTACTTAAAGCTATCTATCCTAGTCTCTCTCTCTTTCTCTCTCTCTCTCTCTCTATATATATATATATATATATATATATATATATATATATAATATATATATATGTGTGTGTGTGTGTGTGTGTGTGTGTGTGTGTGTGTGTGTATTGTTAAGTAGACTTATTTTTCGCATCTATGTACTTCTCTTCATTCTTTCGCATAACTTCACAAATGTTCAAATACCCAACTCCCTCATCCTTTTAAACTTCAACCTTAATAACAATTCCTGTTAGTCTTTCATCATTTAGGGTGATTCGTGCACGCTGATGAGGGTGGTGGGGGTTGGCTCTAAACAGTTCCCGCCCGGTGCTTCCCCCCCCCCTACCAAATATGCTCTTCTCGTTATGTCGATTTTTCTATTTCACGCAATTTTGCCAAATTATGTGTTGCTGCTTTGATGAAACCTTTCGCGACCCCAAAATGTTCAGGGCCCGGTTGCTGTTAGCGTATATTGGCACATATATACCAGTGAAGAATGGGCGAGCCCCCAGCGGGAAGATATGTTTTAAGTTATTTAACACAGTCTAACAATTTTTCTTCTGTTTTTTATTCTGTGGGATTAGCACCCACAACAGCAGGTGAAGAAAACGGGTGGGTAGCGGGTGGGTGGGTACGTTTTTACGAGTATGGAAAATAGTATAGGCGAGATCGAATTTGGGTTGAGCCCGCTTATGGTCATTTGATACGAATAAACATGTAAAACTATTAAATCACCACTATTTGTTTTTTTTTATTTCATTGGCCCACCCCTCCCCGACAATTCCATACCGTTGGCGACATTTAGATTGTGTTGATTGGTTTTACGGCAGGTTAACCCTTTTTGGGTTCTTTAATAACTGTCCCTGTTTACGATGGACCATTTTGGACATGTGCTACAGGTGTCCGAAAAAGCACCTGCATAAGGACCCCTGGAATTTGCAGTTAAAAATATTATTAAAGTAGCCGGGTTCGATACTGGTCCCCTCCAACTCAGCTCATTAGTAGCTGATGGTAGGTGTGGCGTTCCATCTCAGCAAAAAACAATTTCTCTAGAATTAACCGCTGCTACACAAACTTGCTTGGCAAGCTGCGGGCTTCTAGTGACTTCTTAGATACAAATAATCTGCATGAATTTGTCTGAACCTTTGAAATGAGGCTTAATAATTCGTATTATTTGGATTTTTCGGCCACGTGGTGCAACGGATATAAAGGTTGAGTAAATACAAATTAAAGGGACAATCACCTGTAGGTTACACATTCAATCCTGACCATGAGTGCCGGTCATGGTTAACTGAATGAAAACCCCAGTGGGTTGAATAAAAGGTTTGGTTCGAAGTTTCATGAGTTCAACAAGATTCCCAAGTTAAAGAAGGTTCCATAGTTCGACAAGAAACGCTCGAGGAAGGCCCGAGGGCACATCGGCCGAAACGTTGTGTATTTAATAACAAACCTGAGAACAACGGTCCAAAAAGATCCAAATAATATATCTGCCTAAAATTATATACTTTCATTTCTAACAAATACCAATAATCTGTTCACCTTTATATTTCTTCAAGCACTAATACTAATAATTTATATGCAATTAACGGGGTTTAAGTAAATAATAATAATAATAATAATAATAATAATAATAACTGAAAGCAACTGTAACTTCAAAAACTTATCAATACAAATATAGCTCAGTCGATAAAGCATCCGCCAAGGGATCGCAAGATTCCGGGTTCAATACTGGTCCGCACCAACCCAGCGCATGTGTAGCACGGCTCAGGTAATCTAATCTGTGCGGTAAAGTTGGAAGCTGATGGTAGGTGTGCTACTCCACCTCAGCAAAAAATAATCTCTCTGATCTAGGGCTTGTGAAAAGGGAATAGACTTCATCGCTTTACGGCCGATACCGAAAATAGAGCACTCCGCCAACATTTTTTAAAAACGTATTCCTATTTAACTTTAATCATTCGTTTTCACAGTCATATGGTTTGAAGTATTTCGATCAATAATTCGATTAATAATTTCCGAAAAGATAATTAGTTGTAAACATATTTACCCAACCCCTCCATACGAGCAGGATGCGACACAAGGACAATTTTTTTAAGCGTCGATTAACAGGTTTTCCTTTTAGCCGGGTTACCATACCATAGTAAAAGTGCCCAGTCTGTCCTACCGTTTACCCACAAAAGCTGAGAACAGTCCGAAAAATCAAAATTATACACATCAAGCCTCACCTCGAAAATTCGGATAAATAACTAATATTTTGTAAGAAAAATAGATTCAATTAACTATTCTTTACAAATAATTTGCATACAATTGTATGGTTTTAAATCTTCCTATAATCTTTGGATGAGCAAGAGATTGTCTGAGAAAAAAGGAAATATTTTTTACTGACCTAAACAGAACGCAAAACAGGCTCGTTCAAAACCAAGTAAGAGGGAAAACATGATTTTTATTAAATAGGAAGTGTTACCTGAAACCATATAATTGTGTAGAGATTATTATTATGAATAGTTTCTTAAAGCTATAATTGCCATTTTGGTCGATTGAGATTGATTTGCTATTCGTCATGAGGCAAAAAAATTGGTTACTTGCGTGAACATTTAACTCACTAACAGTCTCAGCGAAGTCATCATGGCTAACGTGCTGAATTGCGACATCGTAGTAAACAAGTGCGAACTCGAGTCCGGCTATTACGTTCTCATTCGGATTATTACCCTTGTGAAATCACCCTATGTGTTAAATAGTATCCCTTCTGTTTTTCTACTAGGATGGCTTTGACATTAAATAACCCATGAAGGTTGATATGCCATTAAAGAAACCATGACATTAACCAATACGTGACCTTCATCTACTTTATGTATCTCTGTATCTCCTAATCAATGTACCTTATTCTCTGTGAATGTTACTCACATTGATCAGCAAATAATACTTATTGATATTAAAGTATAGGAAGAAGGTTGATATGTCTTTAAAAAGTCACCTCTGACGCTGTAAGAAAACGAAAAAAATAGGAGGCATTATTTTCGGTGTGACTATCCTAAGAGCACAAAAAGCAGGCTTTTTCCTTCCACACGAGTAGGGTGTGGCACAAGGGTAATTTCTTTATCCGAGTTTAACAGGTTTGAATTCAGAGTTTTCTTTCTTCGAGACAAGTTGTCTAAACAAGGTTAAAGTGCCCAGTCTGTCCTACTATTTATTCCATGCCGTAGAAAATATAGAACGACGGATGGTGTTGGAGGTAAAAAGCCTTGATCTTTGTAACTGAAAAGTTGCCCTATCCAATGGTGTTATTGTGTTCTATCTAACTATTGTAGTTTCCAGGTAACTAAATAGGAGACTTGGCTTTCGAAGTGTCCGATATATATATATATATATATATTGGTCTGTATAAATATAATATATAGATATATATTATATAATAATATACTATAAATATTGCACTGTATTTAATCTAATTTATTGATTATTATACATTGAGCTCTCATTAGGGATTCATAAAGAGCATACAGTATGGTTATACAGTAAGGTTTTGAAGATCCCAAATAGAATCATCCCTTACTACCAGTCATTTGGATACCTTATATATATATATATATATATATATATATATATATTATATATATGTGTGTGTGTGTGTGTGTGTGTGTGTGTAGTTTCGTGCTATTATATATATACACACACACACACACATGTATATATAACTTATCATAGAGCACGGCGCTTATTTATGTGTACAAATAACAAAAGAGAGGCTACTTTATTATTTATCGAAACTGCCAACACCCAAATATGTTTAGCTTATCATAGCTTTTGGCCAGAAAACCAATCATAGCACTGGATTGTTTTCCTGTTGCGTTTCAAAATCCAGGGGAGATAAGCGCAAAGAAAAAAAGACAAAAAATAGTAATACGCTTTCTACAGAGGCAACAATGCTAAATCACTCAGGAGGTAGGAAAACGAACAGAAGACAAAGGGCAAGGAAAGTGGCTGATTGAATGATTGAATACATAACGGAAGAAGGAATATATGAGGATGTGCTATATATATATATTGAAAGGAAAGGAAAGTGTGTATGTAAGGAAGTGTAGAAAGCGGATAAGACACAACAGAAATGTAGGTGAAAAAATATATCTAGAATAAGGAATGAAAATCACGGAGATGAAAGTTTGAAAAAACTAAAGAGTGAAGAAGCTAATAGAAAGAAAGGAATAACGAAAGAAATAAAGAATGAAATTTGGAATGATAAAAGAAAGAGTGGAAATATGAAAAAGAGAACGAAAGGATTAATAAGAGAAAAAGAAAATAAATTTTCGAACGAGGAAAGAAAGTTATAATAATAAAGGAAATATAGGTGAAAAAAAAGAAGGAAAGAATGACTGTTGGAAAGAAAAACAATAAGGAAGAAAGAAATAAGGTGTAATAATGAAGGAAGGAAATAAATGAATATGTAGCAATAAAGGAAAGAAAAGAGATAAAAAGAAAGGAGAAAAAGAGTAGGAAATTAAAACAATAAAAATTATTTGGTTTGTTTTCTTTGTTTAATGGGATACAATCCTTCATGGGTTATTTAAATCAAAGCTATCCTTATAGAAGAACAGTAGTGGTATCATTTAACCCATATATTTGAAAACAATAAGAAAAAACAAAAGCGGATGCATGTTGCAAATAAGAAAGCGAAAGAAAAGGTGGTGGAAATAAACATAAAAATGAAGGGAAAAAAATTAAAAGAGAAAGGCGTAGATATTTAGTTCAGTTTAATATAATACAAGTTTATATGTGTATAATATATGTATATATATATGTGTATACATGTGCACACAGAATCCTCCGTGAGTACGCCACAAACATTTTCATAAAAAGATTTCTTTCCTAAACCATAGATAACCAGATTTAATTATTCATTGTTGAACATTATATTCTAAAATTGGATATTATTAAGTTTTTTTTTATTATCAAACTCCACAGCATTGAAACTGTGACTAGGTATATTAATATGTAGAAGTCAAGTAACCCCTTATATATATATATATATATATATATATATATATATAATTTCACATAGCGCTAATACCCTTGGGAAAGGTATGAATCCATATATTCTCCCTCCAGCTATGGGTTAAATAGTAGGGCAGACTGGGCCCTTCAGCCTTGGGAAGGTAACCAGTCTAGGAAAGGGATAACTCTGAATTCAAAATTCCCTCCAGCTATGGGTTAAATAGTAGGGCAGACTGGGCCCTTCAACTTTGGGTAGGTAACCAGTCTAGGAGAGGGATAACTCTGAATTCAAAATTCCTAAGGTCGGTCGTTGATTGGGTTTGTGGCAACTCTTGATGCACCAATTCTTTCCTATCGACTGTGCCAAAAAGTGTGGATGGTCCAACACAAGCCTTCACCACTATAAACAAATCATTGTGTGTGTGAACCCTAATGCGTCGAAAATCTTTGAGAACTACAAGAAAAAACAAAAGCAGATGCATGTTGCAAATAAGAAAGCGAAAGAAAAGGTGATGGAAATAAACAAAATTGAAAGAAAAAACTTAAAAGAGAAAGATATTTAGTTCAGTTTAATATAATACAAGTTTATATGTGTATAATATATGTATATATATATATGTGTGTATGCATGTGTACACAGAATCCTCCGTGAGTACGCCACAAACATTTTCATAAAAAGATTTCTTTCCTAAACCATAGATAGCCAGATTTAATTATTCATTGTTGAACATTATATTCTAAAATTGGATATTATTAAGGGTTTTTTTATTACCAAACTCCACAGCATTGAAACTGTGACTAGGTATATTAATATGTAGAAGTCCAAAAACAAGTAACCCCTTTATATATATATATATATATACACTTCAGTAATTTCATTTTTGGATATAGAGATGTAATTATATTTTTAGAAGAAATAAATGTTTAAATCTTTTTCTAAATTGTACAATGTGTACTTATTCATGGTCGATATATCTCTCTCTCTCTCTCTCTCTCTCTCTCTCTCTCTCTCTCTTCTCTCTCAGCAGATTGACGTAGATTTTACTGGTCGGCCTACACTGGTGTGCCCATGTGTAGGTGTACACAAAAGAATGTCATTTGTGAGTTCATCCTTGCTTCTACAACAGTATCCAGCATGTCTTGTTTGTTTGGCTTTGATTGTTTATGTAATAGGAGGTAAGTAGCCGTACAGGGGCTTATTTGTAGGGTGCTGATTTTTGGTTATCACGCAGCATCCTTGTGTATTTTCCATCTAGCTTTTTCTCTAAGTGTTTTGTTAGAGTGCAAGCGACGCAGCCATTTAGTAGCACTGATACAGCTTGAGCTTAGAAGAATTGTAGTTTCATGTTAGCAGAGATATCAATTTCCATATGATCAATGTTCTGTTTATAGCAGTCTATGGCATTGCCATACTTGTATTGATTTCTGTAAATTATATATATATATATATATATATATATATATATATATATATAATGCATATACAATAATGTTCCATTGCTGGGATACAGGGAGTATTATTAGCTATTTTCATTCTAGTTTTGTTTATTATTTGTACGTATGAAGCCTGATCTCAAAGATTAAGAGAAATAATTCTGTTTAATTTCCACAAAACTCACAGATTCACAAAAAATGAACAAGCAGATACATATACGAACTTTTAGTAGTGTATTTGCAATCCGATTTAACTACTGGTTGATGAGAAATTTCGTTTCTATCTTATGTTCTTTTTATATTTCTGGTTGGTTGGTTGGTTATTTTGTTAAATAGAATATCAACCCTTGTGGTCTCTTTAAAGCCAGATTTTGTGCTTTTATGCATATGATTTGTAAGCGAATAGAACGTAGATAAATATTTTTTTGTTAGGTTTCTTTGTTAAATGGCATACCAAGCTTCATGGGTTATTTAATGTCAAAGCCAGCCTCATATAAGAACAGTCGTAGGATACTGACACGGCGAAATGAGTCCTTGATGAGACTGCTTGCATTTCCCATGGCGCTAATACTTTTGGGAAAGGTATGCATCTAACTATTCTCCCTCTGACTACAGGTAATTACTAAATCAGATTGGGCCCATTAACAGTTATTTGGTGACCAGTCTAGAAGTTTTAAAATTCTTAATTCAAACCTGTTAAACTCTACTTAAGAAATTGACCTTGCGTCGCATCCTGCTTTTACGGGGAAGGCGTATATAAGAACAGTAGTGATACTACTTAACCCATAGCAGGTTAGACTCGCCGATACATTACTACTGAATTGCGAGTCCTATCCCTGTAGGATGCCCCATGCTGGTGAGTTTGTGTCTGTGACCAGCTGGTTTGGTAAATACCTACGATTGAACCCATAGCTGGTGATATGAGGGGGTTTATACCTTCCCGAAAGGTATTAGTCCGAAAGTGAACATAATAGTTTGATTGGAGTTTGAACTCGCTTACTGCTAGGTCGGAGACCATCAAGTTAGCCACTACACCACGAGGATTCCCGTGAATTAACCATGTACAAAGGATGGACCAGTATAGATTAGTTTATAACAGATAAGAACTTCTTCGAAACATTACACAGCTTCCTCAAACTTAATTCCAATGTATGTTCTGAGCCTACCCCCCCCCCAAAAAAAGTACAACCAACCCCGCCCCCCCCCACCAGAAAATATAACTTGTTTTCAAACTATTGGTCGTTCTTCTTATGAAAAGAGCAGGTGTGCAGACAACTCAGCATTTTCTTTTGTGGGGATTTTTGTTTCATTCATTTCGCGATTCTTCAAGGACATTGTCCTTTGTGTTGTTTCATTTGTTTGTTTTCTTACATTTTTTTCTTAATTCATCTTTCTTTGCCTAAATGGTCGGTTTTTTTCTTCTTTGATCTTTTTTTGTTGTTGTTGTTTCTTCTTTTTATTTCGTGTAGAAAATATACGCTCATTTCCTTGTTTCTTTTATTTCATTCTTTTTTAATTTCAAAGTAATTTTCTTTTTTCATCTTTCTTTGTCTTAATCGTCGTATTTGTGTCTTCTGTCTTTGTTTCTTTCCTCTTTCTCTTTCCTGGATATATATATATATATATATATATATATACACCTTTTTTTTTGTTCAATCCTTGCGTAATTCTAAAGTCATTTTCTTTCTTCTTCGTTTTCTTCCCCCTTCATTTCGTGGAGAAAACATATTTTGCTTCATTTATTTTCTTGCTTCTTTTTTTCATTCTGTCTTAATTTTACAGTAATTGTTCTTTCATCATCTTTGGTTAAATCATTTTTCCTTCTTATTCTTTCGGGTCGGGGAGAAAATATACTATCATTCATTTATTTCCTTATTTCTTTCCTTTTCGTTCTGTCTTAATATGAAAAAATATTTCTTCATCTTTGTCTCAATTGTCAATATTTCATTTATTCATTCATTTATTTACTTGTCTTTCATTCTATATTGATTTTAAAGAGATGTTTCTTCTTTATTTTTATTTGTCTAAATCGTTTTTCTTTTTTTCTTTTTGTTTGTTTCCCTCTTCCTTATTTTTCATGGAGAAAATATACTTTTCATTCATTCATTCATTCATTTCTTTCTTTCTTTTTTCCTTCTCTCTTAATTGCAAAGTAATTTTTCTTTCTTCATCATTGTTTTTCTAGGTTGGCTTTTTTTTCTTTTGGCCTTTTCCTTTTTTTTTCTATGTTTCTTTCTTTTCTCTCGTGGAGAAAATATACCTTCATTCATTTCTACGTTTCTTTTTTTTTCACTGTCGTAATTCCAACGTAATTTTTCTTTCTTAATCTTTGTCTAAATCGTTTTTTTTTTCTTTTGTCTTCGTTTCTTTCTTCTGTCTCTTTGGTGAAAAAAATCTATTTCATTCATTTCCATGCTTCTTTTTTTCATTCTCTACTTTCAAAATCATATTTCTTTCTTCATTTCTGTCGAAATCGTCTTTTTTTTTTTTCTTTTCCTTTTTTAAACCGTTATTCTTATTCTTATCCTAATCCAAATTCTTTCTCTCTTGATTTCTTTCTTTTCATTTCTTTCTACTTCATTTTCTTGCATTTAGTCTTACCCTCTTAATCCTTTCTTTCTTTTCTTCTTTCTCACCATCCTCTTCCCCAGAAAAACACTGCTAGCGATAAAGTTAATCTTATTGGTTTTGATGAAATTGTTAAAAAATAAAAACCAACGCGCAGTAAAAGAAGAAAACCGAAAGGCTCTGGGCAACTTTCTTAACTAGTTTAGCATTTGCCACGGCTGTGCAACCCCCCCCTCCCATACCAACATTTGTGAGCGATGCTAACATAAATGCATTCATATTCATACACAGTCACAAATAAGGAAATACATATATTCATGCAGGCTGTTTTTACTTTCGCTTTCACTTTCCTTTTGTACCATCTTCGCAGCTGATAATATTCAAATTAGCAAGATGTAAGAAAAGGGTTGTTTCTTAGGTGTTTGGGATCGGACAGCGGAAACGAGGAGAGGGTGTGGCGGGAAAAAAGGAATTAGGGCCAAACGAAGTGGGTTTGTTGCTGGACGAAAATGCTCTTCTAAACGGTAATAATTTGATTACTGAACCCGGAAAACTTTTCGCCGATGGTGGTGCAAAGAAAACGGTTACAGAAAATGAGAGGGAAGGGTGGAGGTAGCTATTAAATTGACGGTGACAACATTATCAACAATTACCTGTGCCGGGTGGAACCACAAGCGTTTTCTAAGCGTTGTGGGATGTGGAGGGTTAGGAGGTGGTGGGAATAGGGGGATGTTTTGGGCGTAGAATGGCTTTATCGCTGGCAAACCGCAATTTATGAACGCTAACACTGTACATCACATAAAAGGGACAAATTTCCTTCAGTCTTTAATTTCTTGGAAACAAGATTATTTCGCACCAGAGCGCCAATTGTTTTTGCCACTCGTTTTAACTTTACGCACTTTTATTCTCAATATCGATTAAGCCCATTTGAGAACGGTTAGATAGCTGGAAATTTGAGAAGGAAGACTATGCTACAATAAGAAAGTGACGAAGGTCTTCCTAACAAGAAAATCGGCATTTGAAATTATATTGTTTCACCTAGGCCTGGGCTAAGATTGTTCGTATATGTTGGTATTATTCAACTATTTCGATTACAAGGGATTCACTATATTTGCATTATTGAAACGTGTAGGTAAATCACTATATATGTATATGTTGGTATTATAAAAATATTCTGATTACAATGTAACTCATGATATATGTGCTGGTATTATACTACCCATTTGATTACAAAGAAACTCACTATATATATATATATATATATATATATAATATATATATATATATATATATATATGTGTGTGTGTGTGTGTGTGTGCGTGTGTATTAGTATTATACTACTATTTTGTTGACAAAGTAACTCTTTATATACGTATATGTTAGTATTATACAACTATATTGATGAAAAGGTGACTATATATATATATGTGTGTGTGTGTGTGTGTGTGTTATGTTTTTGTGAACGTTGTTTGGTCTTTTTATAGCATTGGAAATAAGAACAAAAACAAGAAAAACAGAACAAAATCAGATTTTTATATATTCAACCGTTGCTCTGTTTCTGGTTTAATCTATTCCGATATTTCGGGTGAACCTTGACCTTTTCTCAAGGTATGTCAGTTGGTCTGGAGAGAAAAAAAATGCAATGTTGTATATGAGGGCAAAGAAATAATTAAATGAAGTGAACGGATTTGGCGTTTTATATATATATATATATATATATATATATATATATATACACACATACATACATACATATTATGCTTCAGCTTTTAATTACAAGCCAATTCTTTCCGTCTGTCTATCTCTCTATATATTGATATTATACTACTGCTTTAATGAAAATTCAGTATATATATATTAGTTATTATACAACTATTTAGATGACAAAGTAACTCAATTTCATTCGTATTTGATTATTGGTAACCGCATTTTTCTATCGCTCTCTGACATACGCACACATCAAGGCTTGTGCTCAGCATAACTGTTATCGTCGTAGAAAATGAGATCTATCACACGAGTCTAAATCCTGGACAAGACTGTTTGCGGTTCCCTTCGCATTAATTCCCAAAGGAAAAGCAGGAATCAATCAGTATTTATCAGTATATAGTAGGTAAAACTGAGTTATTTAGAGAGAGAGAGAATAACTTAACAGAAAAAGGAATGAAGAAAAACGTTTGTAAGTAAAAAGAACAAGAAAGCGAATGAATCGAAATGATAATAAATATTGAAAAGTGATTAATACGTATGAAGAGGCGGCTTACCAAATCAGTAACAGGCATTAACTATTAACACACATATATATGAGAGAGAGAGACTTGGGGAACTGGATATCACTGGTATAATAAAGCAGTTAAAACCTAGGGTTCTGAGATATCTCCTGGAGATCTGTTGTCACTCAGAATGATAGTCCCGTTTCTTCACACACACACACATATATATATATATATGTGTGTGTGTGTGTGTGTGTGTGGGTCTGTGTGTGTGTGTGTGTGGGTCTGTGTGTGTGTGTGTGTGTGCATACAATTAAATCGAAACACTTTACAACTAATTAAACTCCCTATATAATGAATGTATATGTTGCGTTATAGGTCCCTTTTTTCGTCGCATCTGTTGTGGTGGTAGTTTTAATGTCATATCAACCTTCATGGGTTATCTAAAACCAAGGCTCTCCTTGTAGAAGAACATTAGTTGTACTAAGAATCCAACATTTATGAGGATGATGGGATTCATACCTTTCCCAAGGATATTAGTTCGAAACTAAACGTAATGACGTGATAAGAGATGAAACTAACTTACTATGACTTCGCAGTCCAGCTCGATTCCCCGCCTCTTTTCTGATATATCCCCTCTTAAATAACACTTCTCATCCCACGATTACCCAAATGTGAAACTAGATGGGACCATATATATATATATATATATATATATATATATATATATATATATACCAGCCCCCTCCTCACGAGCAGGATGTGAAAGAATGTCAATTTCTTAAATGGAATTTAACAGGTTTGAATTTAGAGTTTTCCTTCTCCTAGGAGGGTTGCCTAATCAAGTTTAAAGTGTTCATTCAATTCTACTACCTCTACCCATAGCTTGAGGGAGAATTGATGGATTCATGTATTTACCAATGGTATTAACACTATGTGAAATGCAAACAATCTCGTCGGGAAGACACTACGCGTTTTAGGCTAGGATACTTTATAATATAATATAGAGTAATTTACAATATAGATTTGCCAATGACAGTATTTTCCCATTATTAGAATAAAATAACCCAATAACATCCTTCGAAAATATTTCTTTTGTGGCACCGGGCAAATTCATGTGACGTGTATCTATATAAATTTAAAGGAATTGCGTCTTTTCTGTTATGTACATGTCGACTTATAACTCAGAAAATAGATGTCATTGAGCATTAAAATTGCGCATACATTGTAATATGTTTATATTAAGAAAAATAGAAAAAATACTTTTTGATTTTTACTGATTGAATGATATAATTCAATAATTAAAAATCTATCGATGTATGTAACTATTTAGTTCTTCTTAAGACCTGCCATGTTTAAATATCACGCAGATTCCAATTTGAATATTTTAAATAAATTATTGTTTAGTAATTGTCAAAAAAAACCCTTAATTATAAAAGTTCTGGATTAGAAAATAAACGAACATTGTAATATGAGAATTCTTAACGAAATGTGAAATCCCTCTCTTCCTCTTTTGTCTCTCAATCTATAGTTGTGCTAAAATCCTTCTAGTCCTGTCATAGGTAGTTCTGCTTATATATATATATATAATCAATGGTAATATTATGGGTTTACACTCATAACAGTTTCATGGTAATCCAATCATCAGATGAGTTCAATGGTTGAGATCTTAAAAACCAATCGTGAAATGACAGATTTTAAAAACTCCCTCGTTGTCCAGTTGATACCGACAGTAGGCCAGTCTGTCGACTTTGCTTTTACTTATATATATATATATATATATATATATAAGTAAAAGCAAAGTCGACAGACTGGCCTACTGTCGGTATCAACTGGACAACGAGTGAGTCTATCCCCTTTTTCAATAGCGCAAGATCCGATAAATTGTTTTTCGGTCTGAGGTGAACAACCATACCTACTCTTAGCTCCCAACATTACAGCACATATCCAACCTGGGCTACCCCGGCACTCATTTGGGTAGGACCTGTATCGAACCCAGAACCTTGTGGGTCGAAGACGTACGCTCAACCAACATATCCATACCATATATATATATATATATATATATATAATCGTATTATAGATAGTGCGCACTCAAGTGAAACAAATCCATTCAAGTCTCCTAATTAGAGCCGCTTAGTCTTGATAATGAAGTTTTCATAAAGTGTGCAAAGAACGGAGTCTGTGCACCAACGAAGCTTGTAATCTACGTATAATTGAATGGACGGCCCGGCTTACTGACCACTGGTCTGCACCGGACAATATGAATCTCCATTTCATCCCACTTGTCTTCATAATCCGACCAATAGACCGTGTTGATGGAAGGGTGAATTGATGGTGAAAGCTCACGGGCTGCTAGCTTGGTTCGGCTTTAGAATAGACAGGGGAGACAACAAGATTGATGGTATTATTGTGTGTGAATGCATTCGTTTGTTGCTTATTGTATTCATGGAAACAATATGCAACCTCGGTATTTACCTCGCGTGCATCTATCTCTTCCTTCATGTGTGGTGGTAGGCGCATGCTGCACTTTAAGGATGCAAATTGCACCTCCTTGGATGGCAACGTATAAACAAGAATGTTTTCAAATTCTTGGACCCTAACAGTTGCAGGATTTCGTCCACATTCTCGGATATGAACTTTCTTTCTTACACACACACACACACACACATATATATATCAGTAAAGTAAAGTCGTCTGGGCGGCCTAATGTCAGCCAGACAGCGAGGCGTCTGTCCCCTTTTCACTAGCGCTAGACCAAGAAGTTTTTAGCGTCTGAGGTGTAGTGCCACACCTACTATCAGCTTCCTCACTTTACCGCACAGATCCCTGTGCTACTCATACGCTGAGTTGGCGAGGGCCCGTATCGAACCAAGCCCTTTCTTTTTTTAGGGTTTTCTTCTTTAGCCTTTTCTTCTCAAAGACATCGGTGACTATGTGAAATGCAAATAGCCTCGTCCAGGATTTGAACTAGTCTCGTCTTACCCATTTCCTACGATCGTAACAATTAAACTACACACCTATAAAATATGGATTTAAAAACGATATATTACGCGTGAAAGTTTCTCGGCGAATATCTGAATATATGAAAATGTATTTCTGTGTGTGTATGTAATAATATAGCTACACACTTGCACAATGGTCAATATATAATACTAATGATTATATGGCTTCGAGTAATTATTTTTATTTAATAATAAGCATTTATATGTTATATGGTTTTAAGTAATAATTTTAAGTAATATGAATAATTCTAAATAAACAATTATAGCTTTATGTAACAATTCTTAATGAATATTCTAAGCTTCATGTAAATGTTCTTTGCCTCACGTAAATATTCTTAATGAATAATTTACTGCAGGTTATTCCCAACCTTTTTTGCCATGCTTCAACTAATCACCTATAAAATCCTGACATATCCCCATTTGGTAATATACAATTTATATAATTGAACAAGTGTACTCGGTTTGAGGTGAAGAGCTTAAAATGCCAATTCCTTGATTTAGAAAAGCTTTAAAAGTTGGTTTTATTTCACGGCATATCAACATCATTGGGTTAATTAATGCTGACAAAGTTTGAAATAAATTCATTCTTGATGGGTACTCAATCTTTTTATAAACACATTTTTTCTATTTAACGCATAGATGGAACTATCAGGTACTACCACTCTGAATTAAGTGAACCTGTGAGTAATGGTGATGAAGGGCTATTTCACATTCTCCAAGCTCTAAAACCGGAACTTCACCATCAGATTGAGTTTAAGGTTATAACCAGAACACTAAGGCCATTAGCCACTGTCTTCTAGCACATATATGATAAAAAAGGGTTGGGACACTCATATAGGTGCTAAGGCTTGAAGTGACCAGTCGAATGATCGGTGGGGTGGGGGTTTCAAAAGAACAAACCATCTATGAAAAGTAAAAGTTTAAATATTAGTAATTTAGTTAAATTTAACTTAAAATTTCATTTATTAGATTTTAATTTGAAGTTTTCCTAAGTTGATAAAGTTTGTTCAAAAAGTTTATATTGTTTGTAAAGGATTTCTGGCAACTGTCTTCTAATTCCAAATTCATAAATAACGTTCTTTCATGGCCTCGCACGCTTTGAGCGTCGTGTATTAAGAACAGAAATTGTAAAAACAACACAGTATACAAAACATTTTCTCAAAACAACAACTAGAACAAAGCTACATAAATATCTTTACGTGATTGACTAAAAATAAATAAAGATTGAACATTTGAAACCAGACCTCGTTAGTTTCAATTTCCACCCTTAAAAATCAAATTGCTCCATGTGGGGCGCATACCCCATGTTGGGAATCACTGGTTTACCGTCATATTGATTCAAGTATTTATACTGAATACAAATAATTTCTAATCAAATCTATTTTAATATATCTTCCCAGGTATTCCTGTTTGATACAACTAATTTGCACACAGTTATACGATTTTTTATAACACGATGCAATACAAATAATTTTTGAGCAGATTTATTTTATATATATATATATATATATATATATATATATATATATATATACAGTTACTAACACACCGGAGCTGAGTGGATCTGGGAGTAATGGCAATAAAGGGGTACTCCATATTTCCCAGATCTCCAGAACGGAAACCTCACCATCAGATGCAATTTAGTGTTAAACCCAGAACAGAACCATATGTTTTGTGGGGGGGAGCGTGTCCTATCCCTCTGCATGGGATGCATTCAACTTATTTCAAGCTTCACCAAGAGAGTGGACACCACTTGGGATATCATGGTAAAATATGTTTACTTTTTATATATTCCATATATTAGATCCTGTCCCAACAGTTTCAAGAGAGATATACATTTAAGAACGATATATTTACGTGTGAATGTGTCTCAGCAAACATCTTTGAAAGTATATTTCTGTGTGCGTATGTAATAATATAACTGCACACTTACACAAAGGTCTATTATCTTGAGTAGACATACGCCAGTCCGGAAACTATATCGAGTCTCGATCAAACATAATCCCCTATTTCTTGAGCTGCATCGACTAGCGATCTCTTTGGAGCACATGGTTGCAGATGCGAAGCAGCTTTCTTCACTGAGATTGATCCCTATCTGACGCCGGATCAAACCACTGAACCGATTCAAAGGGGAGATTGCCCGGATTAAACTCATCATTTTATAGATTTGGCTTGAGCTAATGTTGGCCAAAATGCAACCACACCTGTCACATTGTCTCTTATTTCATAATAGCGTATGATTGACGCACCGTATCGAATAGCACTGAGTCGAAAGCGTATGACTACTGTGTAGATATTTACCAAAAGACAGTCTTCTCTAGTGCAAGATAAAACATTGAGGCTAGAAACCAACAGGGAAGAGATGACCAGCACAAATAGCATGCAAATTTATCGTTATCATTATTATATGACTCCCCGCGAGTGTTTTTTCTTCTTCTTTTTTTTTTACAACAGTGATAGTGACAGCAATTCTTTCCAATTTGGTTTGTGCATTTACTATTTAGTATCATGCAAAATTCCCAGTGGATTATCTTTTCTTACCCAGTCGTGTCTAGTCTCATGCTCACTTTGTGCTAGTTTGCATCATTCGCTTATTATGATAAATCGTTACGTCTCTGTGTCCACAAATCCTAAACTTGCTATTCTGTTGCGTCTTATCTGTTTTTACTTTGATGGCGGTGGTATTATTATATTATTGCGAGATTTTCCCACCTGTGTAAGCTGTTCATTTTGTTTTTACTAGAGTCTGAGTGACAGCAAGTCTCATCAGATCATCAGAACTATTCTAAGTATTCTAGCCGACCTTAATGCTGTTGTCTGGATGGTCTAGATTCTTCCTCTGATTTCCAATTCCACCAGACTCTTTTCTAAAATTTTAGGGACCGTTCCAAAAACACCAACTACCATTGGTACTACCTTCATCCTCGTGTTCCACAAATTTTTGTTTTGTTTTAATTCTTTTTTTTTTTTTTTTTAGTTCCCTGGCAAGGTCCAGGATTTTTCGTTTACTTTCATTTTCCTTCACCAAGAAGGCGAAGTTATCTTGTAAATTAACACTAGGTCTAGTCTTCTATCCTGGATTAAATGTTCCGTTTGTATGTCAAAATCCAAGAGAATTTTATACGTCCCATTTTCTAGGACGGATTCTGGTTTGTGGATATGTCATTTGTTAGTATGTTCAAATTTTAATCTTTCCTCTTAGTTGTGTGAAGTCTTGTACTCCTTTTCTGCTACTTTTCTACATTCACTTATGTGATTTACAGTTTCATCTCTGTATCGACATTGTGCTATTCTGTTGCATCTGATCTATTTTAGCTTTGATAAATTAGTTCTTATAATTTATATAGTTCGCTGTTATTATAAGAGATTGTTTCTGTCTTGAGATTTCCTTTTCATAGCTATGTACAGGTCTTATCTACAATCTCCTCAGTTTGTCGCTTGAAATACTCATAGTTGTTTTTCTTAGCATTTTTGTTTTCTGAGTATTCTAGCCGATTTCAACAATGCTGTTTACTGGATGGTCTCAATTCTTCCTGATTTCCAGCCCTCTGGTGTGTTTCCTAAACTTTTGTGGGTCGTTCCAAGTGCACCAACAAATACAAATGACTTCATATATACGATGCAATACAAATAATTTTCGAGCAGAGATATTTGATCTCTCTCTCTCTCTCTTATATATATATTTACTAACACACCGGAGCTGAGTGGATCTGGGAGTAATGGCAGTGAAGGGGTACCCCATATTTCCCAGATGTCCAGAACGGAAACCTCACCATCAGATGCAATTTAGTGTTAAACCCAGAACATCTCCATATGCTTCTAGCTGAGAGGAGTGTCATATTCCTCTGCAGAGGATACATTTAACGTATTCCAAGCCCAGCCAAAAGAACGGACACCACTTGGGATATCATGGTATAAGATTGGTATCACTTTCACCCACATATTTCACAGTTTCTTTTAATTCTCTAGCATGTTTCAGGTATTTGTCAATCTTTTCGTTTTCTTTCATCTTCGCCCTTTGAGCTGCTGGAACTACAAAATCTAACAGTTAACAAGTTCTCTTTTTCTTGTTAATCAATACTAGGTCTCGTCTTGTGGTTGGGATAAGGTGATCCATCTTTATCTCAAAGTCCCAGAGAATCTATGTGCTTCATTCTCATTAACAGATTCTGGTTTATGTATTATTATTATTATTATTATTATTCCCAGTGAATGATATTGAATAAAAATTATACGGCTAAAATTTGTAACTATTTTTTACATGTTTCTAACAATTAACAGACACTAATATCTCACCCTCAGAAATATGAAAATCTAATCTCTTTGATGAAATAAAACAAGAATTATTCCAAGATTTAGTCGTATCCGTGCTAAAGTATGGAAGCAACATCCAACAAATGAGCCAATCAAACAAAACACCAAAGTTAGACGAACAGGATACGCTGTACATTGCTTGAAAATTAAGGAAGAACTCATAAATGACATTTTTCTGTGGACACCAACACATGAACAATCCTAAATGGGCCAACTAGCAAAGACTTACATTGATCAGCTTTGTGTGGATATTGGATGTCGTGAAAAGGACTTAACAGGAGCGATGACCAATTGGGGCGAGAGAGAGAGAGAGAGAGAGAGAAAGAAAGAAAGGTAGAGGGGGAGAGAGAGGGTATCCGTGCTGTCAGCTTGACCTGATGGAGAAGATGATGTATACTTGTAGGAGCTGTCATAATTCCTACTGCTTTTTATTTTTTTATTCATGCTATTTGATTGTATTTGTGGAGGACACTTTTTTCTGTGACTTTGACGCTTGTTTTTGACGCCAGTTCAACAGAAAACTATTTGAAGCCACCGAAAACAACAACTGCGTTTTCTCGAAAGGCGCAAAGAAGATCTAAAAGGAGAAGATGGGGGAGAAACGGGGGTGGGGTCGTTGATTAATTTGTCGAAAAAGAAACGCGACAGGGAAATGGCCGACACATGACAAATAGAAACTGGTCGTTAATCTGCTTGTTTTGCGACCTGTGCATCTCCCCAAGGAAACCGGCTATTGCTCTGCATCGCCCGAGGGTAGTGATTTCGAACGTTGGCTAGGGTAGGGAAACGGGACAGTGCATCCTTATTAGAGACGTGATAATTATTCCCATCAGTGAAAAGACCTCGGGGTCTGCACGACGACCGTCAAATTTTCGAAGATGTAAGAAAGTAAAATAATAGAAAAAGATGCAATGTAAGACAGTCGTGTAGTCAGTCTTCAGATAAGCTTAAAAGAATCGCTGATGACTTCTCATATATATATATATATATATATATATATATATATATATATATATATATATATAGGTGGATCATATCAAGTGTTTCGTTGATAGTATTCAACCAAAATTGAGAACTCAGCTGTACATATAAAGATTTGCGTGTTTATATATACAGAGTGTTATGAATAAATTAATAAATTTACGTCCCCATATATACGCATACAAAACCTTGACAATCCAAACATAAAATACATGAAGTAAGAATATGAATATTCACATGTAATCAAATCAAATTTAAAAATTACGTCACAAACAAGATGGATACGCGCAAACCATAAAAAATCTTAAGATTGCGAATGTGCGTGTGCATTTTATCAGGCGTATTTAACAAACGCCGAAAAATAAATTTGAAAAAAAATCAATGAGACGAGAAAATCAATAAGACTGGATATGAAATCTTCAAATGATTAAAAATAAGACTGAAAGACACAAAAATGTCGAAATATATTTATATCTGAACAAAGGTATTGCTTTATATGTATATATGGTTGAAAATAGAGGAAAAGTGGATATAACAAGACTGCGACTAAATTCAATTGATATTTCGCCCCGATGTTTAGTTGAGGCTTTTTTATACCACACACCTAAATCCTCCCCTCTTTTCTATCCCTTACCCAATTATCTAATCAGTATAAAAGCAGAATATAAAAGCATTTGTCTCAATAAATTTTGAAAAAAAGTCTCAACTAAACAACGAGGCAAAATATCAATTGAATTTAGTTGCTGTGTTGATAGATCCAATTTTTTCCTCTATTTTCAACCACATTTTCTCGGGTTTATTCAATCCTTCACTCCTCATATATATATTTGAGGGGTACAATATTTATAAAAAAAAACCTTGAACATCATTGACTTATTGAAATATCAAAAAATAAAAGTATTGTGGATGGGTGGAAACAAACAAACAAATTACAAAAAAAGTTATCTTTTTCCAAATCCATACTTTATTCTATGACTCTTAATCTTTGATTCGACTCGGAGGAGAGAGGACCGAGAGTACTTTGTCGATTCCCCATTTCTGTGTGTGTGTGTGTGTGTGTGTGTGTGTGTGGTTTCCCAACTCTGTACTTTTATCTATTTGCCTAGTTTTTTTTATATTTGTATAAATCAAATTCTGTTGTTCAGATTATATATATATATATATATATATATATATAGTCACCAATACAATTAAAAATCCGTTTTACCAATGGTTTCGGAACGTCACTTTTAGGTGATTATCCGTCATCAGAAATGTTTCTCACCTAAAAGTGATGTTCCGAAACTATTGGTAAGACGAACTTTTAATTGTATTGGTGACTATAATAAATAAATAGATACAGCTCTTACAGAGGTAATTGAGCACTTTATAATTATTTCTCCAATAATAATAACAAAAAATTAACTTATATATATATATATATATATATTGCTACCCGATACGGCGGTTTAATTGCTACCCGATACGGCGGCTTGTAACTCTTTGCCTACCAAATATCCACCATGGCTTCATCAAATTTTCCACACGTTTTTACTACCCCTATATATTAAAATTCAACAAAAAGCGAAAAATGAAACTTGACGTAATTTTTACTGTATTATTTGTTTTACAATCTTTTAAACGGGAAAAAATATAAACTAGAATCTGTCTCTGTCACAATGAGATCTTTTTCTCTCTTCTAGATGTAATCTTTTTAACGTGACTTATTTCATTGTTATAATTAAGAAATTCATAGAAAAAATCATTATGTGTAAGTTTACACTCTGCCCTTAAGGGAAAAATTGAAATAATTGACAATTAACAATTTTAATTCTTTTAATAAGAGTTTAAAGAAAGTGGGAAGTGCTATATAACCGAAATTCTGGCTATACCTACCGTATATGTAAGTATTTTACCAACCTATCCTACACAGACAGGATAGGACACAAGGTCGCTAAATACCCAACCTTTTTGCCACGGGTAGGATGTTACAATTTCGCGAGTATGGGGCATCCTGCAAGGATCAATCCCGGTATTCAGTGGTAATAGGTCTGCAAGACTTCTTTTTTAAACATTACAGCACGATGTGACGCTCTACCTACCCTATTGTTATACAGATTCATGATTTTCTTTTATTAAATACTAGAAGTAGCTCCCCAGTATCGCCTGGAGGGGGGGGGAAATACTTAGTGTATTGATCTGTTTAATTTTGAGATTCACAAATGGTTGATATTTTTAAGTTGAATTTCAATGCTATTTCTATGTATGTATTAAATTTTTAAATATTTTCGAATATAAATCAAATTTTCATAATTTTTCACAAAAAGCAAGAACTGTTGATATTTTATGTGTATAAGGGCCGGGTTAGCTCAGTCGGTAGAGCGTTCGGCTAGAAACCACAAGGTTCCTAGTTCGATACCGGTCCTCGCCAACTCAGCGTATGAGTAACACAGGGATATGTGCGGTAAAGTAAGGAGCTGATGGTAGGTGTAGCGCTCCACTTCAGACGCCAAAACAATCTCCTTGGTCTAGCGCTATTGAAAAGGGGATAGACTCCCTCGCTGACTGGCTGATACCGACTTTAGGCCGCCCCGACGACTTACTATATATATTTACTTTGTCATTAATTGTTTCATTGTCATATTTTCATCAGGACATACATACAAACATACATACACAGCATCTGCCTTTTATATATGTAGAGATTTTTTAGATTATGGTGTAAGAGTTATCGTCAGAGGAAATGGATTCGGCGAGCCAAGTTCAAATCCTGGGCGAGGTTGTTTTATTTAATGCTCATAATATTGAGAAAGGAAAGTCTCCATTTCTTCCACCCAGTTATGTGTTGAATATTAAATACGGCAACTGATCTTGAAGAAGGAATCATCTGGATACAGTCCAACTGTACTCGGCTTAGAAAGAGGCCCCTTTTGTCGAGGAGTGGTGGGGAAATGCAAACCCAACATGCACTCACATCCAACACGAGGACAGCACCTGATTAGAACCTCACTAAATCGGTTATTGGTTGTCCGTTTTAATAATTTGGCTATAAATAAATTATCTCCCTTTATTAATTCGATTACCCTTCTTTTTATCGGGGTCAATTTCGCAAAACTGTTTTAGCTTTTGAATTCAAGTGGTTTCGCCTTTTATCTTTTACTTCTTTTTACTTCTCACGTGATCTAATAGTTAGAGCGATTGGCTAGCAAACCATTGTTAATCAGTTCGATTATTATTAAATCGAGGCGATACTGTCCTTGTTCCCTCACATAGAGATAGCCTTGTAACGCATAGCTTCCTGCTTCACAGAGGTTGCCCAACGCATCTGGGATAGAAGCCAACTTAACGAAGACGAAGATACTCCACCAGCTTGCACCACAGCCTTCCCACATTGTCATCGGTGTGAGTGGATCGAAGTTAGTGCATCAGTAGGATTTATGTTACAATTATACACGTATACATTACTATCAGTCTGTCTCTTATTCTATCTATCCCCCTTCTTCTCTATCTCTCTCATATATATATATATATATATATTATATATATATATATTCTATTATATATATACGTATATATATATGTATATATTCACTCATGAACTGTCAATTCTCTTCGTTCAAAACAAAAAGTTATCTTTCGGACTAATAACCTAGGGAAAAGTATGACCCCCCTACCCCAGCGATGGGCTTAATAGTACCACCAATCCTTTTCTACAAGGACTGTTTTGGCATTAAATAACCTACAGAGGTTTATATGCCAGTAAACAACGGAACCAAACCAATAGTAAATTTCGTGAACAACACAATTCTAGGGCATTTTGTGAGAATCGAACTCATTAACGATGGCCTGCTAGCCTAGGATTGTAACAATTAGAATAGACAAATGGCGTTGATAAAAGGCAAACATTTCGACGAATTTCACCCGGATAAAAAGAAGGGCAATCAAATTAATAAAGGGAGATAATTTATTCATAGCTAAATTATTAAAACGGTCAACCAGTAACCGATGTGCTAGGGTGTGTAACGAGTTACTGCTCTCATGCTGAATGCCAGTGTATGTGAGGCTGCATTTCCCAACCACTTCACAGTAGGCGGGTCATTTTCTAAGCTGGGTGCAGTTAGATTGTATCCAGTATTTTCCTTCTCCAAAATGAGTTGCCGTACTTACTATTTTGCGCATAAATTGTGGAAAAAATGAATATATACGAAAGGTATGTATTAGCATTAAGTAAAATAACCTCATCCCGGATTTGAACTTGGCTCTCTGAATCCATAGCAAATGGTGGCTGAGCATCCCATGACATGCAACACTCCACTTTGGCCTTTACTTAAGCAAGACGAGAGATCCGAGAAATTCCATCCGATCAATAGGCTGATCACGCCAACCTCTAAGACGTTTATTATTGTCCTGACCCTATTGCTTTTATAAAAACCCCAAACACTTTTTATCATATATGTGCTAGAAAGCAGTGCCTTGAGGGTTTTAATGTCTTGGGCTTTGACGCTAAACTGCATCTGGTTGTAAGGTTCCAATTCTTGAGTTCTAGCGAGTGTGAAGTATCTCTTCATTGCGCCTACTCCCAAGTTCACTCTGGCCTAGCGTGATAGTACCTTCTGCCTGTTGTGTAATCCTTATCACCGTAAGAAATTGACTCGGCGACATGAGTTCAAATGACATTTCTCATAATGCTAATAGCCTTGCAAAAGGTATGAATCCAACTATTCTCCCCCCAGCTATGAGTATATTGTAGGGCTGTTGATATGATAACCAGTCTAAGAGAAGGAAAACTCAAAATTCAAAACTGTTAAAACTCGCTTAAGAAATTGACTTTGATTCACATCCTACTGATATAGAAGGGGATATATATATATATATATATATATATATATATATATAGTCATTTACAGACACCATGTTTCGACGTTTACGTATCATCCGTGTGGCTAGACTTAACAGCAACTTTTAACCAGGATATATATATATATATATATATATATATATATATATAAAGAAAGAAGGCCTAAAAACCGTGGGTATCTGAGACCGTACGAGTTTCTTCGGATCACTTTCTTTATTGAAACTGGTAAACAATTACATTCAGCTTTTATTTATACATTTTCCCTGCTCCCAGTGATGGTATGGAAAAAGTATATATATATATATATATATATATGGGGGATTCGCTAGACAGATAGCAAATTTCAAGTGAGTTTTTACCAATGCCTTAAACAAAAGGAACAAATGTTTCCCCAGTTCAAATAAAACAAAAACTACCACAGCAGAGCAAACATAGAATTTACTTTATTTCCTTTATTGTTTATGCGTTAATTAAAATTAATAATTACTCCAATATCCTCCTCTTCAGCCTAATAAAAAATGGTCTCAGCGACTCTAGTTCAAATCTTGGATAAGACTCTTTGCATTTCAGATATCGTTAATACCCTTGGAGAAAGGTATGAATCAAACTATTCTCCCTCAAGCTATGGGTATATACTAGGGCAGACTGGACTCTTTAACCTTATTTGTTTTGTTTTTGGTTTGTTTTTATTTTTTACGACATATCGATCACGGTGGGGTTATTTAATGCCGGCAAAGTTTTGAAATATTCGTAGCGATAGTTTGGAACTCAATGTTTTTTTTTTGTTTTTTGTAAACAAATTTACAATTTAGCCCAGGTACTACCACACCGGGTCAGAGTGGAGCTGGAAGTAATGGTGATGAAGGGGTGCTTTACATTCCCCAGACCTGGAACCTCAGCATCAGTTTGAGGTTAACGGCATACCCAGGACATGAAGACCCTCAGCCACCGCCTTCTAGCACCCAAATAGGGTTGGGGCTTGCTATAATGGCAATAGGGTCGGGACAATCATATAGGTGCGAGGGATTGACCTGACCAGCCAATTGATCTTTAACCTTGGCGCGGCAACTGGTCGTGGAGAAAGAAAACACTGAATTCAAACTCCGCTTAAGAAATTGAGCTGGTGTCACATCATGCTCGTATGGAGTGGTTGGTAAATGCATATCTCGACTGAATCTTTCTATATATAAAGTTTTAGTTCCTACATGTTTGTTCACAAACTCCTCCTAGGGTTTTGAAGATTTGGGGAAGCGGTGTGGTGAACTGGTTAGAGTCGTAGAAAAATGGACTCGTCGACCAGAGTTCAATTCCTGGACGAAGCCACAGTTCACATAACGCTAATACCCTTGGGAAAGGTATGAATCCAACTATTCTCCCTTCAGCTCTGGGTAACTAGTAGTATGGACGGGGCTCTTGAACATTGGTTAGACAACCAGTCTAAGAGAATGAAAGTTCTGAATTCATCCCTCTTAAATCTCCGCTTGGGGTGGTCACTACTAGTATAGGCTCAGGCTATATATTTCAATTTTTTTTAAATAAATTTATTTTAGATAGACCCCCATACACATATATTCTAAAACTACATTACCCAAGGTACAGATGATGCCTATTCTCAAAATATCAGTAAATTTAAATGATATTTAGACTCTGTAATTATAGTTATATTGAGAATACGCGGTTCTTATAACTAGAGTTTCATAACCATATATATTATAAAACTACATTACCCAGGGTATTGGGTTAATTATATTTCAATTTAATGAATCCTTTGATTTATATAAGCCACAGATAAATGACAAAATATGATACCTATTCACATTATTTTAACACATTTCAATAATATTAAGACCCCTTAACGGGGGTTAAACCTTCCTATATGGGAATTTTGGAAGATCATAACTTGTATATTGGAACCTCTATTATCACATTTTTTTCTATTAATTAAATCAGAAGAAAAAATGACACCTTTTTATAGTAAAATTTGGATGATTCAGACATTTTGTCTATGGCAAAACATTGCCAGAATAATAGCAACTAACATTTATTTAGCTAGCTTAAAAGCCGCCATATCAAGTGGCAATCAAGCAAGTGTTTTGTTTTTGCCTTTTTTTTTTTTAGAAAAAAGAATATTAAATATTTAGTCTCGATACTTTTTGATCAGATGTACAAATCTATCTGGTAAAGTGCACTGTCTTTTTATTTTTATCTATTTATTTCTCTTCTTCCATTTTGCCTTGAGTCAAAATCCCTAGCGGATAGCCTTAACAGGCTCCCTGACTTTGATCCGTCTCGATGACATTATGAAAACGGAGTGGCAGGCCATTTATTTTTAAAACGACAGAAAGAGAGCGAAGATGCTGCGAGCCATGGAGACAGAGCGAGAGATGCATCAATTAATTGAATATCATATATCTGAGTGGTTGTCCGATCTCTGGTGGTGGTGGGGGGATGGGGAAGCAAAGGCCGACAAAGAGGAGTGGTAGAAGGGGAGAAAGAGAAGGGGTAGCTTCCCTCGAAAATTACTGCTTGCTTGACCACTTGGGATCCAATTAGCTGTTTGAAATACAGAAGAGCCGCCATCTTACTCTCTCTCTCACACACACACACACACACACACACGCACACACGCGTGGACTTATATATACACGTTTAGATGTGATCACTTTAACATCAAAGTGCATATTCTGTCTGTCACTTTCTCTTGTTTATATATATATATATATATATATATATATATATATATACTGATAAAAAGTGATAGTGTTCACTATAGGCGTTTACGATCTTTGGTATTATCTTTTTCCCCCTTTTCTTTCATGTTTCGTTTCTTTTCTTTTTGGCGCGAAGTTTCTCGGTACCAACAATTATAAAAAATGAATGACTTGTCGCCCCAAATCTCTACCTGATGATTATAGACTCTCCTGCATGGAACTTTTAGTTGCGGTGTGAATGATTGTGAGTTAATAATTTAATATCTAAGTTCTTATTCCGTTTGTCTTTGTACATTTATATTTTTATTACTACAATTTTTATATCTTGTCAACATAAGTGTCATTCTATTACTACTACTACTACTGATAACAATAACGCACCCTCATACATGCACACACATATACATGTTGTTTAGTCAGTTTGTTTTAGGGCTTTCCAAGTGAAAGTCAGTCGGTTATTTTTCAAATCGAATATGGTTTTAATTATAGTATGATAATAATAGGCTATTTGCTGATATAAATGAATCAGGTGATGCAATAAGAGAATCGAGTAAATTGACCCAAATAGTATACAAGTCAACAAACGACTTCATATATATATATATATAGAGAGAGAGAGACAGACAGACAGACAGAGAGTGTGTGTGTGTGTGTGTGTGTGTGGACACCTGTTTCTCTGAAACCTGTGTAGTTAACTTGTTATTGTTTTGGTTTCATAAACCAATTCTACAAGTATGTATAAGCATTTTTCTTTCTATATTCATTATCCTGATTTTTTTTTCTTTTTCGACTGTTTAAATTGATCAATATTTATCTTTTATTTTTTTCCTCTCCTTTATTTTGTTGAGTTCTTCCCTAAACTTTTCTTTCAACTTTGTTAACTATTTTTAACGGTATCATCATGAAAGAATGATGAATTATCCGTATGATTTTATCAAATAATATCAAAGAATAATAGCCTTGATAAAAGTTCAAAGGAGAATTGTAAGTACTTGGTTTATAACTGAAAACTCTTTCAGACAATTCATTAATTACTTTCGAGATAATAACATTTGAAAATTGTTAGAAAAATTCAAAGAAAAGATAGAAAAGTATTCCCTTATTTTTAACGAAATTTATTTGAATAAATTTAAATGGAAATATTTATCAAATACGACTTTAGTTTATAAACCCCATGAAGATAAACCTTATGTCTTGAAACTTCTTATCGTAATACTCAATAACAAATTAATACACCCACAAAACATCATAAAATACTTTAAATGTCTAAAAGTTAATTATTTTAAAACTAATATTCCTTCGTAATAACATTTTTGATGAATCTATTCATAATCATATGCAGCTGGACAGTGAGGGAGTCTACCTTCTTTTCACTAGCGCTACACCAGAGAATTTTTTTGCGACTGGGGTGGAGTACCGCACCTACCATCACTTTACCGTACATATCAAAACTGTGCTACTCATGCGCTGAGTTGGTGGGAACCATTACCGAACTATGGACCTTTTGGTACGTAGGTGGATGCTCTACAGACTGAGCTAAACCGGACCCTACTATATATATATATGTATATATATATGTATGTGTGTGTGTGTGTGTGTGGAAACTCAATGGAACCAAAAAAATCTGAAAGTATTCCTGTTAATACAAAACAAGATGGCCTTTATTAGTAAATCCCTATTCTCCTTTTGTTCATAGGATGTTTGGTTTATGGAGAAATGCACCTTCCATCCAATACGGGAGATGAAGATCTCAAAGTTTTTAAACAAATGTAACTTACAGATGTTTTATCTAGTATGCGAATGTTTTTATATGAATATGGAATCTCCGTTTCTTTTATCATATGTAATAAAATAAAGTACTCAAATTATAAAGTATACTAAAGCAGAATATATTTAGTTTAGACAAGTTTAACGGAACTAAAACAACAACAAAAAACACCGAACATGTTCCTGGTAATTCCTTATTATAAGGCTGATGACTGTTCGTATTAAACTGTTTTATTAGATGTGTGTGTGTGTGTGTGTGGTCTGAAGATCGCAAAGGCAAGAAACAGTCAGTAACCAGGCGCCATTAACTCCATGTCCACGCTACATTAACTTATACATACATGCTCTATCAATTATATTGAGCAATGTTTAGGTATATATATAACTACAGAAAAAGGATTAAAATGTTGGAGGCAATATTTAAAAGAAAAAAAAAATCAACACTCAACAACATCTGTTTGGAACATGACCACAATGGTCAGAACAAATTTTGCAATTAAATATTCTGTATACCTTATAGCAAAAGCCCACTTCTCATACATTTATAATCAATATAAATTTTAATTCACGAAACAATATGTTGATATAAAATATCCTGACAAACTCATTGAAAGTGGCAAATATTTATCCAAAAAATCTAGGAACAAGCAATCATGTGTCTTATTTTATTAAAATCTCTTAATGGTCAATAAATTTCTATTGGCTTCGCTAAATGTTCGTGCGGTCTATTAAGTTACAATAAAATAATCCCACTTTATTTAAAACATTAACTTGATTAGAAAATATGGCTACCCTCTCATGGTGTAATGAGTAGCCTCATAGCAAATTATTGTTATTGAATTCAATTCTCACTGAGCATTCTATATATCTAACCCGGTGTAGTAGTACCTGTTCGGTTTGTTAGCTGGGTTTACAGTATGTCAACCCTAATTTATTCTATGCCGAAGACATTTTGTCTTATTCGTTTATGTTGGATATTCCGATGTTTTGTACTCAATCGTTAAATACATATTTAAACTCATTTTTAATCTATTCAACATATAGATGGGACCCTAACAGTACTACCACTCCGGGTCGGTGTAGCCCTGAGAGTAATGCTCCAGATTTAAAAACTCACCACTAGATGCAGTTTAACGTTATACCCAGAAGAAGAACCTCATCCACCACCTTCAAGCCTTTATTATAGAACAAGACCTGTGGTTTTTCATAAGAGTAATAGGGTCAGGACAATTATATAGCTACTAAGGTTCAACCTGTTCAGCGGATTTATCGGAGCGGACCTCTCTAACCGCCGTCTAACTCAAAATATGGACCAGATAGGAGTGTTGCATTTCATGGATTCAGCATATGAGTACCACAGCTTGGATCTCTGTGGTAAAGTGGGAGCTGATGATAGGTGTGACACTCCACTTCATCTCAAAAACAATTTCCCTGATCTAGCGCTAGTGAAACATGGATAGAATCCCTCGCTATTCTGCTCATACCGACAATAGATCTCTGTCGACTTTCCGAGTTACTACTTTCAAAGTGCACTCTTAATCTTTGGTCTCTTGATTATGTTGAAAATTCCAAAGAAAATATGATGACTGTAGCGGAGGATCATCATGCCCGAATGATAGAAGATTAAACAAAAAACAATTTAGATTTACTGATACTGATTGTGCATGTTTATGTCATTTACAAGGAATTAGCATGCACACGAGTTATATGTACATGCCAATCCATAGCATAAAGTTGTGGGAACATACCACCTCAGACACAAAAACAATCTCACTGGTCTAGCGCTAGTAAAAGGTGAATAAACTCGCTGACTGCCCGGCTTATACACAGAATAGGCCATACGACCTACTACACTTAAAAAAAAACAAAGTCTTTGTTAAAATTTTAGGAATGTATCAATATGTTTAATTTGTGTTATTTTGATGTTTTCTAAAAGAAAACTACCGTCTAACGTTATTAGGCAACATCAAATAATAACATTTTACTTCAATAAATAATACAATTATCAACAATTGATCAACACCTATTATAGAACAAATAACAAGTACATATAAGTTCTTGAATCCTTTATATTTTAATATAGAAACCCTCTTCTCAATAACAGACTAATCTATAATCCGTTGACTTTGTTAATTCTTTTAATTCAGCTGGGTATATTTCTGACATGATAGTTTTAATTACTTCCCATAGATCTACTTTGCTGTTATATTGTTTGCCACCTTCAACATTTTCTGTCTTTCCACGTAACAAAATTAATAAAAGTTTATTTTCGAAATGTATTTGTCTGCTTTGGTCCCTTGATTTTGTTGTCAGATAACGAAAGAATAAATGATGACTGGTGAAGGGGAACATCATGTCAGAATGATGGAAGATTAACCAAAAAGTAATTTAGATTTATTGATACCAAATGCGCATGCTTTTGCAATTTATATGGAATTGTCAAACACACACTCACACGTGTGTGTTGTGTGTGTGTGTCACTATATGTGTGCAAATGCTAATCCATTGCATCAAGTTCTAGTAACTTGCTATCGAGAAAAACATTCCAACTCAAAATTATGAGGTCTTTACCACTGAACCATTTTCCTTCCAAAACTAATGTTTGCCCCCGGTACTGAAATAGAGTGGTACCTTGACTTACGAGTTTAATTAGTCCCGCTTGTAACTCAATTTCTACGTATATAAAATCAATTTTCCCCATCGAAATAAACTGAAATGGCATTAATCTTTTCCAGTGCCAACCCCCCAAACACTAAATTAACTAACACAGCAGAACATGGGGATTATTTTGTTTCATAACCGGAGAATTATACAACTCATATTGGCGTGGATAGTGTATTCACACAACAGAACATGGAGAAATTTGTTTTTGTTTCATAACGTAAGAAGAAATAGATTTGCCATCCAATATTGGAATGCGGAAGGTGTACCTTTGATGACAAAAAGCAAACACAAATAAAAATCATAGCAAATATTTGAGAGCAGACTAATAAATAAATTATATCTGCCTATTTCGTTAAATGTGATAAGACTCAACATTTTACTTTTGTTTTTTTTGTTTTAATAATATCTATATAATGATATTTTGACTAACGAGTTCAATCCTTTCCGCTCGTAACTCAATTTCCTCGTATATCAAATAAACTTAAAATTTTCAGTCTAAAAGACCTCATTACACGTTTTTAGCATGCAATTTAATACGAAAAATAGCATTATATATATTTACTAACTTTCTGCACGAGATGAATGTAGCACAATGTAATATTATAAGCTAAGTTTAACAGGTAATTTTATGCAAAAGTCAGTTTCACAATTGTATACGGTACAAATATTCATAATTATTTCAAACTGATAAATATTTCATTATTTCAAACAAATCTATTTGATCCATAGATGTAACTATTATTAATACAAATGATTTGTACACAATTATATTTTCAAGTATTCCAATTTAATACAAATGATTTAAACACAATGTTATGATTTCAAGTAACTAATAATCTGTTGCAAATATATATCGTATATAATGTATTAGCGCTATGTGAAATGTAATCAGTTTCATTCAGAAATTGAACTCCACACGGTATTGTAGAAAGATATACGAATATAATAAAATAGAATGTAATGAATCATTTGCTGTAATTTGTTTTAATGTTTATTTCTTTATAAAAATAATTTTTCTTTGGCGCAAATATTTGGAGATTTAATTGTTTATGTGAAATTATTAACATAAGCGTATAGTGCTCGTACCTTAAATTTTGATTCTAAATTCAAAGTAAAACAAATCGACCGTGTGACACCTCATAACTCGCAACACTTCTAATTCGGGGCGCTCGTAAGTCAAGGTACCACTGTACTATATTTGTCGGGGCTTTAATGTGTCTGCTCAATAATTCATAGATTTTGAAGAAGGCAACTAACAGGTGAGCTAAATATTCTGGGTTGAAAAAAATATTTATCCTGCGGGCGCAATGTCACAAGTAAGGGGTATCCAGCCAGGATCGAACTCGTTATCCAGTAGAAAATAAATATTCTAGGTAGAATCTAACATCCATAATCTTATGAGAACACAAGGAAAAATTACAAAAAAAAAAATATTCAAATGATAATTATTTGTTTTCTTTGATCAAAGATGTTTAAAATTTTCTTTGTAATACTTTTATTTTTCCTTAGCATCTATTTACTATTTTCCTAAGATTTCTGCTTTAAAAGATGCGCCTTTAAAACATTTAAATCACCATAAATGGCTTTGATAATACTGTTCAAAAAAGGTTTTAGTAACGGGGTAAAAACGTGTTTTATACTAAATTTAAAAGCATACAATGAAGTAAAAGCGTATTTTTACAATAATTGTAAAAACCGTAATGAGGTAAAAAATATTTTAAAAATTTAAAACGTGTATGGAGATAAAAGTGTTTTACATTGTCTATAAATGTCTCATGGAGGTAAAGCGTATTTTAGATTGTGTCTAAAAACGCGTAATAGGATACAAAACGGGTTTTAGACTAAAAATTCTAACTCTTCACCAACCAAATTTTCTTGGAAGTTTTTACCTGTAGGATGGGATATTTCAAAGTTCACTATTCATCTAAGAAATCATTATATCTTATTATAATGGAGATTGTGTGTTTTTCTGTCTGTAACCGAAACTATATTCCTACTCAAGTCAAAATTTTCTTAGTTATTGACATCACATTCTCCATGATTTTATTTTTATCTAAACCTCAATTATTAATAAAATTGTCTTACATTATTAATACTGTTAACTATGTGTACACACTGACAACATGCAATTATATTTATATATACAACAAAATAGCGGTTTACAGTGTGAACGGGAAGGCTAATTTGCATATTGATATTAAAAATGTGATTTTAATAAATATGTGCTTAGTATTATTGATTTCTAACTGTTTGGTTTTATTTTAATGAATATAAGCAAAAATCTCTTCAATGAATCTTAAATGAAATCCATTAACAAGATAAGATAACTGTCATTTTATTCTTTACTTCCTCTTATAACTAAATACTTGAATTAGAAAAAATAACAATGAAAAACGAGAGTGATGGAAGAGTAAGTTTCAGTTGTTCCATTTTTTATTATACTCCCTCTGTTTCCAATCTTTTATTATACTCCTTCTGTTTCAAATCTTTTTATCTATATTCTTATTTAGTTTCATTAGCCTTTCTAATTTAATACAATATTTTATTACATTAAAACTTAAATACTTGCACCCGGAGGGTGCATATATTTGCTAGTTTAAATAAAGTCCTACTATTATTGTAATTTTCAATATAAACAGTGATACGCAAGAGAACCACTGCCTGCGACTTACGGTAGGATCGTAGTGGTGGGAAAGCCCCTCACAGAGGCGTAAAGTAGGCAAATAGTTGAACCTATTCCAAAACGTTCTTAGAACTGTTCTAGCACGTCCAAATTTTGTAAAATGTACACCCTATACCATTTGTTGGCCGAGCCATATCAAGAATTTTGTAAAAGCAATGAGATGCAATCTTTGCAAATTAAAAATAAAAGCTGGTGCCTTGTGATACAAAACTGAAAACAATCATTTTTGTTTGACAGATAGTTCACAGGTAAAGTGAATTCAATTGAACTTACAGTATGAAATTTATTCATTTATGAAATTTATTCAACTGTATAAATTTGTGGGGGTCCCAAAGAGCTGAAAACGATGCCGATTTAATAAACAACACAGTGCAACAAAGAGTGGAATTGCATTGCATTCCTATGTCAGTGTTTTCCCATCTAAACCGGGTGATGTACGTGATAAACACGGAGAAAAATTCAAACAAGTTATGTCGATTATGAAAACCAACTACCAAGGGATCTTCAACCCAAATATTATGGGGGATTACAGCTGGGATCTTCAGTGAATGACCTGTACTTCCCATAAGTGCAAGAGTAAATGTCTCAAACTTAAATGGTATTTGCCAATAGTTAAACGTTTTGAATGTTTTATTATTTAATAAGATACTTTTTTCTTATTGAGATTATCATTTTTAAAACTGATTAAATATCTAAAAAAAAAAAAAGAGAGAGGGTATTACTATATAACCAATTCTAATTCCTTATATGGCAAAGGTATCAGAGATGTGTCAGAAAAGACTTACTGTGTATTCAGTGGTTTTATGGTTAGGTGTAATAAATGGTGAGAAAGTTGGAGACAATTGTCTCTATACTGTTCTACGAACAAAGAGGAAACAAGAGCGATGACTGAAAATAGATAGATCTTATCACTTTCATAACACGGACAATAAGGAAAATTTTAAGGGGTTGAATTATGATGAAATCAGAGGACACATAACGTGAGAACAATCAAAGGGAAGCCAACAATTTTTGCCAACCTACAATACGAGTATGAGATGAATATGAAAATTTGATGCAATAAAGTATTTATTGATTTTAAATACTCAACATTGCTTTTTAATGTGACGATATACGATATGATATGGCATCCGGTGGAATATAGATATTTAACTCTTTACCAACCAAATTTCCCCCCACGGCTGTACTAAATATCCCATTCAATTGATTTCCTATTACAAAGGCATCAAGTATCAGTCTCAGGCTTATATCACAGACAAAACAAAACAGTTATTTTTCAGTGTAAATAAGTGACACTTGTGAGTGCCACAGTGGTTAACGGTAGGCTCGCCGTAGTGGGTGATCTGCTGTGGGCAGCATGAAACAGAAAGATTTAAAGGTGTATAACATAGCATTATGGGTAAATTCTGATTTCACTTTTTGTGGAGCACGGATTTTCTTAAAAAGCTAAAAATTTCGTCCAGTAGAAGACGAAAATATTTTTTTTTTATCCAGTGTACTCAAATAATAATCACGCTGTATATACTAAAAGAAATACTGTCTCATTTTCTCCAAGATGCAACTTACCCGACGTTCTACAGTTTCCGTATATAATTTAGAGATATTCAAATGTGTAAAACTTTAAAACAAGAGATGATGGCTAAATTCTGATTTCAGATTTGAAGGGACCGAATATTGGTAAAAAAAAGTTGCTTTTTATTATTTTTTTTAATATGCTGTGTAACCTAGCAAAAGCATACTAATAAATAAATTTTATACTAAAAGAAATTATATCTCATGTTATCCAACGTGCATCTTACCAAACATTCTGCTGTTTCGGTACATAAGCGTAGACCTTTCTTTTACTGATGGGGATTACTAAAGTTTGCTTTTCAATGTGATGATATATGCTAAAATATAGCATGCTATGTAATGTAAATATTTAAATGTGTATAACATGACATGATGGGTAAATTCAGATTTGAAAGGGTCCAAATTTTATTAAAAAGAGAACAATTTCCTTTAATAGCAAATGAAAAGCCCTTTTGGTTATTAAGTTTAACCAAACGAGAAACACACTGTTTATTCTAAAATAGATAATAAGTAAAATTCTCCAAGGTGCAACTTACCCAACGCGATGCTATTTCGATAAATGAGCGTAAATCTTTCTCTTTTAGAGTCACTTACCTGAAAAATAAAAATAAGAATAAAAAATATTACAATTCACATATAACACATGAAAATTTTCAAAACGGGATAACTGTTCAACAAAATTATTCATTCATTTTAATTGGGTGCCGAAAACGGAATATTGTCGTTGTCTCAGAGCTCTACAATATTCTTATCATCAGTGATTATCATTATAGAAAAATAGCAAAAACAATAAGATTAAGTGTGAAAATAACAAAGAATCTGTACACAAAAGTCCCCACCGGTTTAGCTCATTCGGCCGAATATCCATCTAGGAATCGCTAGGTTCCAGGATCTCTACTGGTTTTCACAAATTCAGTGCTCGAGTAACACAAATTGAGTAAGCTGGGAACTGACGGTAGGTGTGACCTACTCAGACAAAAAATATCATTTTTGGTCTAGCGCTATCGAAAAGGGGACAGACCCCCCTCACTGTCCTTACTACTTGCTTACTTACTATTTCTACACATCATCGTGCTGTATATACGACATCGCTTACCCCTCCGTCACGAGCAGGATGTGGCACAAGTTCACTTTTACAGCGGGTTTGAATTCTCCTATATTGGTTGCTGTGTGGTACTGCTTTTAGAATTTGTTCAAGACATATACTGGTTGATAAACAAGGTTAATGTATCCAGTCTGCCCTACTATTTACTCATTGATGGAGGTAGAATAGATGGATTCATGCCCTTCCCACGCGTAATTGAACGAATTAAAACACAAATGGCTTCGCCCAGGATTTAAACTCAGGTTGCCGATTTCCTTTCCGACATTTATATCTATTGCACCATTGTGTTTTCGTAGCACCAACCCTTCCGCACGAACAGAATGTGACAAGGTCAATTTTTAAGCGAAATTTAACAGGTTTTAATTCAAAATTGTCCTTCTCTTAGACTGCATGCCCAACCAAGGTTGATAGTCATCCCTACTATTTACTCATAGCTGAAAGGGAAAAAGTTGGATGTGAAATGCAACCAGCCTCAGCTAGAATTTGAACTGGAGTCGCCATGTCCATTTCCGACGACCGTAAACGTGTCTTCGTAGTAGGGGTTTAAACGATATTGCTACCATAATATAATTATCTTGCTGTACATTCAAGTCGTCAAAGAACTGATCTCCCTGAATCTACCCCGCCACTCGTCCCTATCTTCCTTCACTCCTGGAAGGTCCTCTGGACACAATCCAGCTGATCGAGGTTGGATTTTACTGGCCGTCACACATTAATGTGTCCATGTGTAAATGCTCACAAGAGAACGTCACTTGTTAACTCGTCCTTACTTTTCCAGCAGTGTCTGGCATGTCTTGTTCATCTTACCCGAATCGTTTGTGCGATAGGAGGCAAGTGGCTGTTCAGCTGCACTTTTGTGGAGTACTGCTTCAAGGATTTGATCAAGACACCATTCTTGTACAGTTTCCACTAAACTGATGAATATATATATATATATATATATATATATATATATATATACCAACCCCTCCGCAAGAGCAGGATGTGACATAAGGTCAATTTCTTAAGCGGAGTTCAACAGGTTTGAATTCAGTTTTCCTTCTCCTAGACTGGTTACCTAGCCAGGGTTAAAGAGCCCAGTCTGCCCTGATGAATATAGGTATTTTTGATTATCGAACAACACTGGTGTGCAGGTATCCGTAAAAGAACGTCATCTATTAGTTCGTCCTTGCTTTGGCAGTGTCCAGCATGTCTTGTTCGTCCTACCCGGATGGTTTATGAGTCAGAAGGCAAGTGACCATACAGCTGCTCTTTTATAGGTTGCTGCTTGCATGATTTGTTCCAGACAACACACAGCATCCTTGTATAGTTTTTATCAAGCTTTTTCTCTATGCATTTCGTTAAACTCCAGGTGGTATAGCCCTTGAATTACATCGATACGGCTACGGCTTGGAAGAATTCCCACGTTATCTTATTGCTGAGATCTGTCTTTCATATGAGGGACAATTTGTTTATAGTATAGTATGAGGGGTAGTGCTTCCAGGATTTGTTCAAGGCAACACGCAGCATCCTTGTACAGTTTGCATTAAGCTTTTTCTCTAAGCGTTTCTTTAAAGTCAAAGAGATATACAGTCCCACTGACACAATCACAGCTTGCAGGAATTTTAGTTATATGTATACTTAAAAAAGAAGTACCGTGCTAGAACAATTTAGAACCGATACACAACTTGATTTGTTTGAGCAACAGACAAAAATATTATGCTACTCATCGTAATCGATGTAACTTCCATCCAAAAACCTATTCGCATACACACAGCTCAATTGCTGAATAACTGTCAATGATGCCATTGTTTGTCCGCCATTTTTTGTACAAGAAATTCTGCCCCCTAAAAAGGGATTATTTTCTAGTAATTGATCCCATCGCGGCAATACTAAGTCTGCAACACGAAGAATACCTGTCAATATGTTTGAGCAGAGAACGTATGTTTTTATTTTCTTTCTTCCTTTTTATTTATTTTTTCTTGGTTAAAATGATCTTACATTTTTTTTTAAATCTTCAAGGCGTTTGACAAGGGCAGGAAATAAAATATGTTTTCTTTTCTTTTTCTTTAATTTCCGAAAGAAACAAAATAAAAAAAAGATGAATTTGATATCTACACTGATTGAAGAAAAATGGAAGGAACCTGAAGAAAAAAAAATGACGTCATGACATGGCACCTGTATTCTTTTTACAATCTATTTTTCTATATTTGTAAAATATGATTCTTAAGATTTTTTTTACCATGATTCCATCTTGAAAATACAGCTAATAGTCATCATTTTTATTTCTCTATCTGAAGATACTACGTGGGTATGAGTTGGAATAAAGTGACAGCAAGTCTTCATTCAATGATGATCCTCATGTTGCGGTGACAACACAGATTACCATGACTCTGCGTTGCCATTAAACAGTCATTTTCTGTAGATGAGATATTTCTATCAAGGTATGTGAACTAGTCTACTTATTCAAGAGTCTTGCCATCTAGTGTATAGATGACACCATCTTGTTTAAAACACGTGAACTCTGTTTTATCCGAGTTCACATAAAAGTCAAAGCCTCTTCTTTAATAATGAAAATATTTATCATTATCATCATTATTATTATTAAACATTTTGTGAGTTCTTTTTACACCAGCGTAAGTTGATGGTCCTTTATTAGAGTATGAGTGACAACAAGTCGCCTCAGGTCTCCATAAGTCTTCTGGGTATTCTTGATGATCATAACAATGCTGCTGTGAGATTATTATTATTATTATTATTATTATGCACTGATATATTTCGACAAGTCTCCTCATTTTGATTAATCACTATCTTTCTCCTATTTCGAGAAGGGTATTTAGTCTTGATACGTCAACCGGACAACATCTCATCATAATCAAATTGTGCTGACAATATGGTTTCCCATGACTCTTCGTTGCCACCCGTCCCTATCAGTCATTGCTCCTGACAATTTCTCCTCACGACATCCAGTATCTTCACAAATAAATAGATGCTAAGCAGCCCCGTCCAGGATCTGTACTCGGGTCACCGGCTCTATTTCAACGACAATAACGATTCCACCACGCGCCTCTATAGTCGATTCACCTATATGCTTTTAAATCATCGGTTGAAGGGCAATTAAATAGGTAACAACATTTACGGAAGTAGCTCAAGTGCTTGATGAGTGACATGGTAGCAGAAAGTGGGATTAGATCTTATATATATATATCTTATTTGCCCCCGAGTGATAGAAAGTAATTGTGTTTATAATCGATTTTAATTTGTGGCTTCAGAAAGAACTGCGGTTTGTTGTATGTGTGTCTGTGTGAGAAGTAATTTCCCGGTTTAACAAAATGATACTTAAATTGGGAAAAAACAGTGTTTATTATATGTTCAACAGGGTCTAGATCAGTTAAGAAGTTAAGTATAATTAAACAAACAGTTGAGTCAGGCATGACGTTAAACTACCTCTAATGATGAAGTTCCAATTCTGGAGCTCTTGAGAATGTTGAGTACTCCTTTATAGCCATTACTCCCAACTCCGCTCTGACCCGGAGTGGTAGTACCTGTTAGGGTCCCATCTATGGGTTATATCCAGGGACACTAGTCTAGCACATATATAATAAAACGAGTCGGGTTTTGCCTTAAGGGCAACAGGGTCGGGAAAATCATGTAAGTTCTAGGGTTTGACGTGACCAGTCGATTGATCACAGGGAGCCTCTTAGACCACCAATCTAGTTTAAGTAAGGGCCAAAGCGAGTGTTGCAAGTCATTGACTGCTCAGCCATCAGGATTCAATCCTTAAGCATCACCCATGTCCAACAGGTGGCTCCATTATGGGATGGGGTTTTACCTCTCTTCAGAGGTGCAATCGGCGTAATCTACAGCCCCAGACGAGAGGGCGGACTTTTAGATCTACGTTTACAACTATAGGTAATATATTCTGCTCACTAAATAATGATTCAACCAAAAAAGACCAAAGAATTCAGCGTACAAAGCGAATTATCAGAACGAGGTACGGCATAAAGGCTGTGGAATATATCGGCCGAATTTTCTTTTAAATTAACAAAGATGAAGAGAGTGATATGAAAGATAAATGGAAATATTTTGCGCTACTAGTAACACTACCTTCAATTTGCTATTATAGATCTATTATAAATACTTCCAGCTAATTGTATTAATTATATAAAAGCTAATCTCTGGAGAAAGTCATTTTACCGCCTTTACGAATGCAACTGTTACAAATATTACATATTTCTTTAAGTTTCATGCTATTTATATTTAATATTTACAATGACTCGTTTTTATTTTATTTATTTTTTTTTTTCACTTTTGTTTTTAGGGATTTGTTTCTCTTCTTTCTTTCATTTATATAATCATTAAAATGTAAAATGTCTTCTTTTCTCAGTTTGTATGCCGTTAAGCTTTTCGCATCAGCACATTTAGATGATACGCGCGAAAAATTCTTATACAATAAAATTTGGCTTTCAGCCATGAAATGCCGCAGACCAAGAATTTATTGACAAAAAAATCTGAAAATTCCTCTCTCGTTTAAAAAACATCCTTGTCTCTTTGTGAAATATTTGCTGGAAGGCTTCTTTACGAAAAGAAATGTGTAAATCATATTAAAACATAATTAAGACATCACCGAGTAAATAAACAGGGAAAACAACAAACAAGTTTTAAAGATTGTAAATTCAATTTTTATCTTTTATAGAAATAATAATTTTGTTTGTTTTTATACATTTTTTAACTTTTCATTTTGATCTCTTTAAAATTTCGGATTGTTTCTAAAAGCCGTGAGAATTTGCAGGTTTGTCTCAATGGTTGAAATAGAGGACTAACAGTCTGAATGGAGTAAGAACATTTCAGATGCAGGGAGAAAACTTTCAGAAAAAATGTATCTTGCCGTTGGGAGAAATTTATAAGCGACAGAAAGAAAAAAAGAAAGAAAGAGGGAACAGGGGTAAAATAAAAAGTGTACGGTAAAATAAGGATTGTAAAGAAGCATGAATGAAATAAAAGGATAAAAAAGAAAATGTATAAAATTTGTGTAAAGAATGAAAAGCGAATACGAAAGAGAAAGAGAAAAAGCAAACGAAACTGAGTTAAATAGAAAATGATAAAAGGATATCACATTTTACTAAATTTATTTCTTTCCTTCTTTGCATAAGTGATGAAATGACATATAGAAAGAAAAAGAAAGAGTAAAATGTAAAGGTATCAGATAATGTATGGAAAGAAAGAAATAAACTGAGTTAATTTGAAAGTGATAGAATAATATATATAGAGAAGGAAAAATAGAATGCAAAGGGATGAAATAATATAGGAAAAGAAAGAGACAGAGTAAAATGTAAAGCAATAAGATAATATATAGAAAGAAAGAATGAAAGAAAGAAAATGAGTTAATTTGAAATTGATAAAATAATATAGAGAAAGAATAAAAAGAAAATTGAATGTAAAGTGATGAAATAATAGAAAAGAAAGAAAGAGACAGAGTAAAATGTAAAGCAATAATATAATATATAGAAAGAAAGAAACTGAGTAAATTGGAAAGTGATAAAATAATATACAGAAGAAGGAAAAGGTAAAATGTAAAGTAATAGAATAATACATCGAAAAAAAAAAGAAAGGGCAGAATTTAAAAAAAAAAGAGAATATAGTAAAAGAATACTAGTATTGAACGAATTTTTAAAAAGTGAAAAAAAAATTTAAAAAAAACAAAAAAACAAAGGCAGCAAAAATAAAACGTAGTAAAAGAAGTTATGCAACTAAACTATGGAAAAGAAAGAGAGGGTGAAAGAAAGCAGAAGAATAGAAATAAAAAAAGTGAGAATGGTAAAGAATTATTGTAAAAAATTAATGAAAAGGAAATATAAAGACTGGGTGAATGAATGGAACAAAATGTGTAAAAAGGAAAATTCATAAAAGAAGGATGAGTAACTGATAAAGAATCTTCAAGATCGTTCTCGAATGTAGTATAAATTTCGAGTATTTTCAAGAAAACGTGATGTCTTATATTTTGGGGAATGGTACGTAAAAGTGATTTACGTTAATCTTTAAAAAATACAAACTTTGAAACAGTTTTGTTTGTTTTTGTATAACGTGAGTATAAATATATATTTTCATTCCCGTGTTGTTTTACCTTAAACGAAAATGTATAATTTTGTCCATTTATAAATAGAAAATATTTTATTTTTAGATAGAAAACAAGGTCATTAGTAGATTTTATTAAACAGAATACAAAATGCGAATGAAATGACAATTTTCATATTTTACTACATAAACAAGTAAGAAATAACACATTATCAAGGGGTAACATTTGTGTTAAATAGGTATTACCGGACCCGAAATATTCTTCGCGACTTTAAAATACAAATAGATTACCCAATCACGGCAAGAAGACCAGCCCGAGTGTTTATCAACAAGAAGAAAAAAAAGAATTGGTTGATTCTACCGTTCCAGTGGACTATAGATTGAAACTAAAAGATAGCGAAAAAAATGCACAGATGTTTGGTTTGGTTTCTTTTATTAATGCTATATAAACCTTCGTGGGTTATTTAATGTCAAAGCTATTCTTGTAGAAGAACAGTAGTGGTACTATTTAATCTATAACTAGGGTATATAGGGATTTATACTAGTCCGAAAGGGAACATAATATTGCGTCTGGAGTCTGAACTCGCTTACTACGATTTCACAGTCTAGCATGTTAGCTACTACATCACAATACTTCACCACCACCCACCCACCCCAAAAAATATCCTGACATTGCGAGAGAGCTAAAACGCTGTGAAACATGACGACGGTGACGGTGATACTAATCATATTAGGAGCTCGCGGAACGGTCCCTGAAATTCTGAAAAAAAAAAAATAGCGGAACAGTAGATCAGAAGAAGAACGGAAACCATTCAAATCAAAGCATGTATCAAATCAGCTAGAATACTTAGAAGAGTCCTGGAGAGCAGAGGAGGCTTCACAGAAGAAACAGAGTTAGAGTTAAAGACTCGCATGGAGTAAAATGATTATAAAGTAAGCAGAGAAAATCTGCTAATATTGCTGCTGCTGCTGCTGCTATTATTTCTATTGCAACTAGAAGAAGGAATACAATATGAAAGCTGAAGAATAGTGAATAGAAGAAGAAGAAAGCGAAAGTAGAAGAAGGCGAAGAAGAAAAAAGAAGACGAAAAAAGAAGACGAAAAAGAAGACGAAAAAAGAAGACGAAAAAGAAGAGAAAAAAGAAGACGAAAAAAGAAGACGAAAGAAGAAGAAGAAGAAGAAGAGAAGAACGAAAGAAGAAGAAGACGAAAGAAGAAGAAGACGAAAGAAGAGAAGAAAGAAGAATAGTGAATAGAATAAGAAGAAAAAGGTGAAAGAAAAAGAAGAATAGTGAATAGAAGAAGAAAAAGAAGGCGAAAGAAGAAATAGAAGAAGAAGGCAAAAGAAAAAGAAAACGGCGAAAGAAGAAGAATACGAATAGTGAATAGAAGACGAAAGAAGAAGGCGAAGAGAATAATGAATAGAATAAGAAAAAGAAGGTGAAAAAAGGGAGAAGGAGAAGAAGAAGAAGAAGAATCGTGGGACGAGGTCGTAAATGTCCCATAATTCAGCGATGTAATTGAATAGACGTGATATGAAGAAATCGAGTAGGAACCATCAAGTGGGTATTGGAGCAGACCCCCAAACATTCCTTTACACACGGCAGGAATAGGCAAGCAAAAGGAAGAAAAAATGGCCAAGGCAGGAATAGTCAGGGACACAAGCGAAGTGGAGGGGAGGTGCGTAATCCGTCGGAGATTTATCTGTTCAGCTCAGGGATCACAATAACCCAAAAGTCTCCTTATAACTTCCACCTCGTCTCTTTCTTCTTCAAACAACGCAACCACTGGGGACCCCTGCCGACCTGTTTGCTTGGCAACTAGCCTTTTAATCAAGGAAATTTTCCAATTTCGGCAGACAATTACAAGAGGTGTGCCTCACCCCGGTTTGAAGAGGGCGATAACTTAGAAGCAAGAGGTTGAACAGTGAACACAATTTATTTCAATCACATTGACCGTAACGAAGATTAGATCCCTCAAAGCTGTACTTTGGGGCCACATCAAGAAAAAGGGGTTCCGCTAAATTTCTTGCGTTTCAGATTATATATATATATATATATATATATCGGATGATTAGAAAGAAATTTGTGTAGCCGGGCTGTCAGCTGAACAGCATACATAACGGAAACGACCGAAGTCGGTGTGTCATTGTCATTAAAGAAAAAAGAACGGAAAGATGGCAGTTTGTAATAGAAAGAAATAGAACAGAGGGATGAAATTAAAAAATAAATAATGCTACAGAAAGAAAAAAAAATGGAAAGAAAGTAACAAGAAAAAATGGAAAGAAAGTAACAAGAAAGAAATGGACCGGTTAAAAAAAGAAAAGAAAGTGTGAGACGGAATTAATAAAGGAGAAGAAGAAGAAGAAGAAGAAGAAGAAGAAGAAGAAGCAGAAGAAGAAGAAGAAGAAGAAGCAGAAGAAGAAGAAGAAGAAGAAAAAGAAAAGGGAGATGTGATAGAAAGGAATAAATCAGAAGGAAAAAATTAAAAAGATACTGAAGAATGAAACAAATTAGAAGGGGAAGAAAGGAAATAATGCCGCTTGTGATAAAAGGGAATAAAACAGAATGACAGAATTTAAGAAAGAAGAAAGAAAGAAAGCAGAAAACGTGGCGAAATTGAATGAAAAGAGGAAATGAAGGAATTGAAGGAGAAAGAACGAGAAGATGGCAGTTTGTGATATAAAGGAAGTAGATAGGAGTATTAAATTTAAAGAAAGAAATAAGAAAGGAAGTAGGAAAGGAACCGATTAAAAAAAGAAAAAACCTTAAGAAAGTGTGACGGAATTGAATGTGAAAATAGAAGAGAGAAAAAATAAGAAGAAGAATGAAAATGAGCAACACAAGAACATTAAGAAAACAAAGAAGAAAAGGGTGGAGAAGAAGATAAAGAAGAAGAAAAAAGGAAGGAGAAGAAAGGGGAGAAGGAAAAGTGGTAGAAGAAAGAGAATAGTAGAAATAAAAAAGAAAAGGAGAAAAAAAAGAGAGAAGATAGGCAGAAAAATAAGTAAAGAAGGAACTAGAAAAGAAGAAGTTAAAAAGAACACTTTAAGAAAAAGAGAAAATAATAAACATTGCAGTTTGTGACAAAACGGAATAAGACAGAAAATTAAAGAAAGCAAGGACTGCGGAAAAGAAAGGAAAACATAAGAAAACGAAAACGTAGAAAGAAAAGCTATGATAAAAAAGAAGGATATATAAATCAATGTAGAAAACAAGAAAGCAAATGATAAAGAAAGAAAAATCCATGAAGAATTGAAAACAAGAAATGATAGAAAAGTAATAGGAAAAAGTAATCAATGGGAGGGGGGAAGTTGCAAAAATAAAAAAGTAAAAAGAAAGTACAAAATAAAAATGGAATGTAATAAGATATAAATCAATAAATATATAAGAAAGAAAGGGAAGGGAAAAATGAAGGGAAGAAAGGTAAGGGGAAAAAGGGAAGGGAAGAAAGGTAAGGGGAAAAAGGGAAGGGAAGAAAGAAAGAAATAAGAAAGGAAGGAGAGAAAGAAATAGAAAAGGAAGGAGAGAAAGAAATAGAAAAGGAAGGAGAGAAAGAAATAGAAAAGGAAGGAGAGAAAGAATAGAAAGGAAGGAGAGAAAGAAATAGAAAAGAAGGAGAAAGAAATAGAAAAGGAAGGAAAGAAAGAAATAGAAAGAAAGAAGAATAGAAAAGGAAGGAAAGAAAGAAATAGAAAAGGAAGGAAAGAAAGAAATAGAAAGGAAGGAAAGAAGAATAGAAAAGGAAGGAAAGAAAGAAATAGAAAGGAAGGAAAGAAAGAAAAGAAAAGGAAAGGAAAGAAAGAAAAAGAAGGAAAGGAAAGAAAGAAATAGAAAAGGAAGGAAAGAAAGAAATAGAAAAGGAAGGAAAGAAAGAAATAGAAAAGGAAGGAAAGAAAGAAATAGAAAAGGAAGGAAAAGGAAGGAAAGAAAGAAAGAAAAGTAATGAAAGATGGAAAAGGATGGAAAAGGAAGGAAAGAAAGAAAGGAAAGAAGAAAAGAAGGAAGGAAAGAAAGAAAAGAAGGAAAGAAGAAAGAAAAAAAGGAAGGAAAGAAAAGGAAGAAAAGGAAAGGAAGGAAAGAAAAGGAAGAAAAGGAAAGGAAGAAAAAAGGAAGGAAGAAAAGGAAAAAAAAGGAAAGGAAGGAAGAAAAGGAGGAAGGAAGGAAAGGAAGGAAGATGGAAAGGAAGGAAAGAAAAAGGAAGAAAGAAAAGGAAAGAAAGAAAGGAAGGAAAGAAAAGGAAGGAAAGAAAAGGAAGGAAAGAAAAGGAAGGAAAGAAAGGAAGGAAAGAAAGGAAAGAAAGGAAAGAAAGAAAAGAAAGGAAAGAAAGAAAGAAAAGGAAGGAAAGAAAAGGAAGGAAAGAAAGGAAGGAAGAAAAGAAAGAAAGGAAGGAAAGAAAGAAAAAGGAAAAGAAAGAAATGAAAGAAAAGGAAGGAAAGAAAGAAATGAAAGAAAAGGAAGGAAAGAAAGAAAATGAAGGAAAGAAGAAAAGGAATGAAAGAAAGAAGAAAAGAAAGAAGAAAAAGAAAGAAGAAAAGAAAAGGAAGGAAAGAGGGAAAAGGAAGGAAAGAAAGAAAAGGAGGAAAAAGGAAGGGAGTAAGGAAGGAATGAAGGAAAGAAAGAAAAAAAAGTAAAGAAAGAAAGAAAGAATGTGATGACTAAGAAAAGATATAAATGAGGATTTTGGATATAAAACGTTTTACGTTTTCTTTTCCTGCCTTACGGAGTTACCGGACCTGTTTGCAGTGAAGCTCACCACCAACCTCTCCATCTTAGCCAGCAGTTTCTCTTATTCTTTTATTTTTTATGACTAACTGAGCAGCTCGCCTGGAAAGGGTTGGCTTTTTAGGGTGCTTGCCGGAAAGAATTTATTTGTCCGGGTTATGCCAGTACAGGTAATTTCATGTCAGGTAGAATGAGGTTGGCCTGAGAGTTCTAGGAAAAGGGAATTGTGATTTTGACGAGGAAACAGGAATAAAAATTCCTCTGCAAAAGGCGGAGAGAAAAAAAAGAGGGCACTAGATGCAATAAATTTTGGGCAAAGTAGACAGGAAGGGAAGACAGAGAGTCAATCAAAAGAGGGAGGGGGAATAGACTCGGAGAAAAAGGGGGAACTGTTTTAAAAAACGAAATGAAAAGAAAAAAAACAGGGGGAAAAGAAAAAGAAAATAACTAAAAAAGGAAATAAAACCATGAAAATCAGGAAGGAAAGAACGTCGGAGAAGAGAGTGTAAGTAATGAGAGAATACAGGATTGCGGTAGGAGGGATTAGTTTAAAAAATAATGAAAAATCGTAGGAAAGCCCAATAGGAAAACAATAGGAAAAACAGTAAAAAGTTGTTAGAAGAAAAGCAAAGAGAGAAAAGAGATGAAAGGCACAAACATAAGTGAAGAAGAAAGGCAAGAAGAAGAAGAAGAGGAAGAAGAAAGGCAAGAAGAAGAAGAAGAGGAAGAAGAAAGGCAAGAAGAAGAAGAAGAGGAAGAAGAAAGGCAAGAAGAAGAAGAAGAGGAAGAAGAAAGAAAGAAAGAAGAAGAAGAAAGAGAAAGACAAGAGAAGAAGAAAGACAAGAAGAAGAAAGACAGAAGAAGAAGACAAGAAAGACAAGAAGAAGAAAGACAAGAAAGACAAGAAGAAGAAAGACAAGAAAGACAAGAAGAAGAAAGACAAGAAAGAAGAAGAAGAAAGAAGACAAGAAGAAGAAAGACAAGAAAGACAAGAAGAAGAAAGACAAGAAGAAGAAAGACAAGAAAGAAAGAAGAAGAAGAAAGACAAGAAAGACAAGAAGAAGAAGACAAGAAAGACAAGAAAGACAAGAAGAAGAAAGACAAGAAAGACAAGAAAGACAAGAAGAAAGAAAGACAAGAAAGACAGAAAAGACAAGAAGAAGAAAGACAAGAAAGACAAGAAGAAGAAAGACAAGAAAGACAAGAAAGAAGAAGAAGAAAGAAAGAAAGAGAAAGACAAGAAAGACAAGAAGAAGAAGACAAGAAAGACAAGAAAGAAGAAAGACAAGAAAGACAAGAAGAAGAAAGACAAGAAAGACAAGAAAGACAAGAAGAAGAAAGACAAGAAAGACAAGAAGAAGAAAGACAAGAAAGACAAGAAGAAGAAAGACAAGAAGAAGAAAGACAAGAAGAAGAAAGAACAAGAAGAAGAAGACAAGAAGAGAAAGACAAGAAGACAAGAAGAAGAAAGACAAGAAGAAGAAAGACAAGAAAGACAAAGAAGAAGAAAGACAAGAAAGACAAGAAGAAGAAGAAGAAAGAAAGAAGAAAGACAAGAAAGAAAGAGAAGAAAGACAAGAAAGACAAGAAGAAGAGAAGAAGAAGAAAGACAAGAAAGACAAGAAGAAGAAAGACAAGAAGAAGAAAGAAGAAAGACAAGAAGAAGAAAGACAAGAAAGACAAGAAGAAGAAAGACAAGAAAGACAAGAAGAAGAAAGACAAGAAAGACAAGAAGAAGAAAGACAAGAAAAGACAAGAAGAAGAAAGACAAGAAAGACAAGAAGAAGAAAGACAAGAAGAAGAAAGACAAGAAGAAGAAAGACAAGAAGAAGAAAGACAAAAAGACAAGAGAAGAAAGACAAGAAAGACAAGAAGAAGAAAGACAAGAAAGACAAGAAGAAGAAAGACAAGAAAGACAAGAAAGACAAGAAAGACAAGAAGAAAGACAAGAAAGACAAGAAGAAGAAGAAGAAAGACAAGAAGAAAGACAAGAAAGACAAGAAAGAAGAAGAAAGAAGAAGAAGAGAAAGACAAGAAGAAGAAGACAAGAAAGACAAGAAGAAGAAAGACAAGAAAGACAAGAAGAAGAAAGACAAGAAAGACAAGAAGAAAGACAAGAAGAAGAAGAAGAAGAAGAAGAAAGACAAGAAAGACAAGAAGAAGAAAGACAAGAAGAAAGAAGAAGAAGAAGAAAGACAAGAAGAAGAAAGACAAGAAAGAAAAGAAGAAGAAAGACAAGAAGAAGAAAGACAAGAAGAAGAAAGAAAGAAGAAGAAAGACAAGAAGACAAGAAAGACAAGAAAGACAAGAAAGACAAGAAAGAAGAAAGACAAGAAAGACAGAAGAAGAGAAGACAAGAAAGAAGAAAGACAAGAAAGAAAGAAGAAGAAAGACAAGAAGACAAGAAGAAGAAAGGAAGAAAGACAAGAAAGACAAGAAGAAGAAAGACAAGAAAGAAAGAAAGACAAGAAAGACAAGAAAGACAAGAAGAAGAAGAAAGACAAGAAGAAGAAAGAAGAAGAAGCAAGAAACAAGAAGAAGAAGAAGAAGAAGAGAAGAAAGAAAGAAAGACAAGAAGAAGAAAGACAAGAAGACAAGAAGAAGAAGACAAGAAAGACAAGAAGAAAGACAAGAAAGACAAGAAGAAGAAAGACAAGAAATACAAGAAGAGAAGATGAAGAAGAAGAAAATTAAAGGTGAAGAAAATGGCCATCACAGGGTCTTTGTTTTTCCTTCTTAGATTTCAATTCATCTAATGAAATAATTTACCAAACTAATTTGATGAGAATTGTTCAAAGAGATAATGAGTCGTGAATGACAAAAAATAGTCCAAAAGAATTTCTCAGAATGATCAATGGAACGAAAGAATTAAAACATTTCGACAAGCAGTTATACTTATATGTATTTACCTTAATCCTTCGCACACATAGGCTGCTAAACAAGGACAGTTTTTAAGCAGAGTTTAACAGGTTTGAATTTGGAGTTTTACTTCTCTTCGACCGGTTGCCATACCAAGGTTAAAGAGCCTAGGCGGTCTTACTATTTTGCTCTATGCATGGGTATTATGTGAAATGCAAACAGCCTCTTCCGAGATTGTACATTTCCAACGACGATAACCATTACACACGGGCGTTATATATAGACATTATCAAATTACAGAACAAATGTTCTGATTACATACCACTGGTCTCCCTTTGTTCTTTTTTAGTACCTTTATGCTGTAAAATGAATTAAAATGCATTTGTATAGTAAAAACACTTGCACTAATTTTTATGCTAAAATCACTTATTGTTTATATATATATATGAGTATGAAAAGGTGGAATGAAAACATCACACAATGCTGTTAAAGAGAAAACAATTTATAATATAATCATAGCTGATATTGATCAATATTTCGATTTTACAAAAATCATCATCAGAGCTCATTTACTCCGTGGTGTTTGTGATCGGAGATAAAAGTCGATCACAAACACCACGGAGTAAATGAGCTCTGATGATAATTTTTGTAAAATCGAAATATTGATCAATATCAGCTATGATTATATTATAAATTGTTTTCTCTTTACCAGCATTGTGTGATGTTTTCATTCCACCTTTTCATACTCATACTGTCTGATTCATTTCCTTTCTTTTAACTTACATATATATATATATATATATATATATATATATATATATATATATATATATTTGAGGGGACTATAAAATTCTCCCCACTTTCGCATAACATATCCTTACTATTGCCACACTGAGTGCATAGTTGAGACTGTTGTGGTCAGGGGATTGAAGTTTAAGCCTAATTGCACCATTTTGCTTGCTGTCTTTACATAGCCACTTCCACAAGGAAGTGAACCAATTTCTGTGGTCGGAAATAGTGTCAGGGTCTGTAATTCATCGGTGTCTTTTTGCATAATATGGGGACAGCGCACCGCCGCTTGATTCACAAAGAAGCAACTCCACCACTGATGATAAGATTCAGCAAGTTTGAGAAACGGTGAGTTATTATCAATGAGGTCTAGGCAGATTAATCATATATATATATGGTATGGGGCCGGGTTAGCTCAGTCGGTAGAGCGTTTGGCTAGAAACCACAAGGTTCCTAGTTCGATACCGGTCCCCGCCAACTCAGCGTATGAGTAGCACAGGGATCAGTGCGGTAAAGTAAGGAGCTGATGGTAGGTGTGGCACTCCACCTCAGATGCTAAAATAATCTCCTTGGTCTAGCGCTATTGAAAAGAGGATAGACTCCCTCGCTGACTGGCTGATACCGACTTTAGGCCGCCCCGTCGACTTTACTTACTTTACTTATATATGGTATTAACTAAGACAGACATCCCGTGTCTGACGAGTTTTCGGGACAATTTCTCAATATCCTGTGGAATTTGTTGATTATTACCCTAAAATGTTCATGCCTAGTACTTTCGGCACTACACCACCATCAGGGGTGAATGTAATTGAGTGTGTTCCTGGTTCTATTTAAACACGGAATTTTGTTCAACGATCAAGTAGTAGTGGGACTAAGTAGAAAGGATAACTCACAGAAATTATATGAAAGAGTGTGGGGATTGGGAGGATGATAATTGGCGGGAAATGAGTTATAAACATTTAAGAATATGACTGCTATATCTAAAATAAATCTTATTCAAAGTGGGTTTATTTTGCTTAATGTATAGGGTTTCCTGAATTTGGAGTTTTTGCTTGTTTCTTTCTTTGTGTAATATGTATGCATTTTCGGTTAGAATTTTCGGTAATTAAAAGCGGGGCATGCATGTGATTTTAAGAATTGTGAAGTGAAGCTGGTATCAGATAGATGAAGTGTTAAACGGCGCGACTAATAGAACCAGGAATACACTAAATTATATTAACCCCTGATGGTGGAACTTTAGAGTGCCGAAAGTATGGAGGATAGAAATATTGGTGTGTTAATATTGCACCCTGATTGCACCCTGAAATTAAGAAATCAGCCCGAAAACTTGAAAAGAAACTTGTCAGATAAAAGATGTTCGTCGTGTTTAATAACAACTTGATATGATGGACTCTCCTGTCGATCTCGATATAAGAGGGTCTAACAGCTTGGTAAAAATTGACACAGTTAAAGTCTTGTGTAGTAGCAGCCATACTCTTTTGAATGAGGTGATAACAGAATAATGGTGTACCAATGTGCCACATATTCTCCCGAAGAACACGCCTAAGGTTTTGAATTGAGTGTGTTTTTATCTTATACCGTTTGATATATATATATATATATATATATATATTATATATATATATATATATGAGACAGAGAGACAGATTGAGAGCTAGTAATGTAAATAAAAAAGTAGACGCTAATTATTTTTATAGAAATCAGAATTGTGTGTGTATGTGTGTGTAATATTAGATTTGGTTACAGGGCTTTTAATTATGTAGGATTCTGTAATAAATTGTGTGTGTGTGCATTTCCATTGTATAAGGTTCCAATAAAGATAATAAAATTCTTGTAATTCTGGTTTAGAATTTTTAAGTTTTTAATAAGAATTGGTAAGCTTCTATTTATCTATATATTTACCAACCACTGTGCACGAGCAGGATGTGACCAAAGGTCAATTTTCAAGAGTTAAACAGGTTTGAATTCAGAGTTTTCCTTCTCGTAGACTGGTTGGCATACCAATGTTAAAGAGATAAGTCTGCCCACCTATTTACCCATAATTGGTTTCATAACTTCCCCACGGGTATTAGCACTATGTGAAATGTCACCAGCCTTGTTTAGGATTTGAACTCGGGCCGCAGTGTCGATTTTCTACGATGATAACCATTATACCAAGAGTGCCTATTTATTTATGGGTGGTAATGTATTTACTCAGCAGATACATCAGTAAAGTTAATATTTTGCAGATGTTTTCTCACGGCACATATTCATATATTATCATCTTTGTGCATTCGTATTCCATTCGCATACTGATCTGTTCGCGCACCTAATGCAATTTTGACTGCTTCCGGCTGTTCAGAGATATCGACAACGGCACCCTCTATTAGATAAATAAAACCTGCGCTGATGAATTGTTTAGGGTGCCGGGAAAGGGTCCACTGCACCATCTTCGCTTTTCCCAGGATGATCGAATACCTGAAGAGTATTGCCTTGAGCTGTCGGGGACACAGTTTTCGTGTAATGTCTTCAAGGTTAACTATAGCCTCCCGAAATAGCGACTGGTGTGTGCTTATCCAACACCTCAGATAGCGGCAGGGTGCGACACAAGGTCAATCTTTAAACGGAATAATCTTTATTTTCAGTAGGTCCAAATGATTGTTAAAAGCAGAATGACACCCATTGGTGAAAAAATATGCTTTACCAATTCGGACTGAGCCAAAGAAAAAAAACTCACAAGTGACGTTCTCCTATGGACACATACACATGGCCACTGATCTATTAATTTCAGAGGCTTACCATCCATTGTGGAGATGCATCAGTCTTGTTGAAAACACATGGACCCTATGTTCAAATAGAAACCAATGCCTCTTGCTGCATTCTCCAGGCCATGGAGCAGTGATTCGGCTTGTGCTGGTGCATTTGTGAAAAGAAACGGTAGGTAATACGCGTAGTCAGTATCCGTTTAGCCCAAGTGAGGGTCGAAGTGGAGTGTTGCACGTTATGGGACCACTTAGTACTCAGACTGATAATTCCATACGACCCTCTCCCACAAGCATTACGGGTCGCCACCCCACAGCCAACCGGTGTGCCCATTGAGAGACTTACCTCTCTCCAGAGGTGCAGTCAGTTTATTTTACTGCCCTAGGTGACAGGTTGGATGTTCTTAGATACTGGAAACCATATAATTGCTTTAAAGGACTTTCGGTTTTAAGTAACCCAGCAATATTTTGTTGATCTTAATTATTTGTTTTGTACTTCTCTGAAGTATTTTTTACCTCCATTAACAAAGTTGGATAGAGGTAATATATACACCCATGTTTCTCTGTCTTCACACTATCGCTAAAAGTTCTTAGTAATTCCAATGCCATGAGCCCAAGAAAAATTAATTGGATCTTGCGATGAATTAAAGAGTTGTTTTTTCTTTTTTTTTTTTTAATTTTATTAACATTGCAAGATGTAAAGAATTTCATATTTTTTAATGTAATACCACATTGATGCCATCATTATGAACGTTTTATGTATGTCTCTGACAAATAATAACTTTTTTGTCATTGCATAGTCTGGGATATGTGACTTTTTTTCTGAATTCTTCCCAGTTTTGTTATTGAAATTTATCTAATACCAAAGTATCAACAGTGTGTGTGAGAGAGAGATTGATGAAAAGTTCTCAGCCTGGCCAAGAAGTGAATGGCCAAGAGTCATGACCACATTTTCACATGTTTTTATTGATATGGTATTACCTCCTCAACATTTTTAAATCCCTCCATCGAAATTGAGGCTTATTATTTCTTTTCAATCTACACTGTTAACTTACAAAATAAGAAAGCAGGAAACTTTAGTATTATGATAAACAAACAGATCACCTAATACCGACCAGGAGACAAGGCCTTTTCTTAATTAACAAGAAAAGAGAACTTGCCATATACTGTATTTCGACGTTTTGGCAGACCATAGAATAAAAGAAATCAAAGAAAACGAAAAGATAGAAAAATACTTGGATCTTGCCAGAGAACTGAAAATGTGGAACATGAACGCAAAGGTGATACTGATTGTATTTAGCGCCCTTGGAACGGTCCCAAGTGTTTGGAAAGAAAGCTGGAGGAGTTGGAAACCAAGGGAAAAATCGAGACCAAAACAGCATTATTATGATCGGCTAAAATTATCAGAAAAATCCAGGAGACCTGAGGAGACTTACTGTCAATCAGATTCAAGCGAAAGATCACCAACTAATGCTTGTGAGAAAAACTCACAAGGAGGGAAATAATAATAATAATAATAATAATAATAATAATAATAATAATAATAATAATAATAATCAGAACAAATTATATCAAAGCAAAAATATAAGAACAAAATATATCAAAGCAAAATTGATAAGACACAACAAAACAGCAAATGTAGACTGTGCGGTGATAGAGATGAGACTATAAACAACGTATTACACGAATGTAGCAAACTAGCACAACTGGGTTTGAAAGATGATCCACTGGGAATTATGCAAAAAATTAAATTTTGGCCATACAACAAAATAGTATATGCATAAATCAGAATCTGTTCTTGAGAATGAAACGCATAAAATTCTCTGGAACTTTGAGATAAAGACGGATCACCTTATCCCAGCAAGGAAACCAGACTTAGTGTTAATTATCAAAAAGAAATAACTTGTCAACTGGTGGATTTTTCAGTTCCAGCAGATCACAGGGTGAAGATGAAGGAAAACGAAAAGATGGACAAACTGAAAATAACTGAAAAAGCTATGAAATATGAAAGTCAAAGTGATACAATTGTAGTTGGTGCACTTGGAACGGTCCAAAAAAGCTTGAAAAAAGACTGGAAAACCTAGAAATCAGAGAATTGAGACCATCCAGAATACTGCACTTCTGCAATCTGGCAGAATACTCAGAGAGTCCTGGAGATCTGAGGAGACTTGTTGTCACTCAGACTCCAGGAAATACCCTCAGCTAATGCTGTTGTGAAAAACTGTAGCAATAAATAATAATGAGAACTTTTAAACTAGTAGTTTTGCCGTCCCGGTAGAACACTGGGGAAAACGAAAGAAAACGAAAAGATAGACAATCCTGGACCTTGCTACAGAACTAAAAAAAACTGGAATATGAGAGTGAAATTGAGATCTATTGCAGTTGTTGTCTTTGGAGTGGTTTCTATAAAGTTTGAAACATAGACTGGTGGAATTGAAAATAAGAGGAAGGATTTAGACTATCCAGAAACAGGATTGTTAAGATCGACTAAATAAATAGAAGAGTCCCAGAGACCTGCGGAGACTTGTTGCCACTCAGACTCTAGTGAATTGCTGACAGTTGATGTACAAAATAGTAAAAATCATGATTGTGTTCTACATAAAATTCAATACTCAAACTTCAAAATGTTTTTGATTTACATTTATCAGAGTTAGGATAAAAAGCAACAGAAATACAATGAACAAAATAACAGTATTTGTATATATATATATATATATATATATATATATATATATATATATTTATAGTATTATTATTATTATTATTATTATTAAATTATTATTATAATGGAGATTGCTGTGTTTTTTCTGTCTGTATCCGAAACTAAATAACTACTCAAGTCACATTCCCCTTTAGTTATTTTAAGTGCACATTCACCATGAATTTTATCTTATTTTAACTCAATTAATTAATACAATTTGCATGTTGTTAGTATGTAGATATGGTTAACAGTGATAACTAATGTAGAACAATTTTATTAATAATTGAGGTTAAAATAAGGATAAATTCATGGTGAATGTGACTTAAATAACTAAAGAATTGTGGACTTGAGTAGTTATTTAGTTTCGGTTACAGACGAAAAACACACATCTCCATTATAATAATAATGATAATAATAATAATAATAATAATATATATTCTATTATATATATATATATATATATATATATATATATATACAAATACTGTTATTTTGTTCATTGTATTTCTGTTTGCTTTTTATCCTAACTCTGATATGTAAATCAAACATTTTGAAGTTTGAGTATTGAATTTTATGTAGAACACAATCATGATTTTTACTATTTTTGTACATACTGTCAGCAATTCACTAGAGTCTGAGTGGCACAGTCTCCGCAGGTCTCTGGGACTCTTCTATTTATTTTAGTCGATCTTAACAATCCTGTTGTCTGGATAGTCTAAATCCTTCCTCTTTTTTTCAATTCACGCAGTCTATGTTTCAAACTTTATAGAACCACTCCAAAGACAACAACTGCAATAGATCTCAATTTCACTCTCATATTCAGTTTTTTTTAGTTTCTGTAGCAAGGTCCAGGTATGTCTATCTTTTCGTTTTCTTTCGTTTTCCCAGTGTTCTACCGGGACGGCAAAATCTACTAGTTTAAAAAGTTCTCATTATTATTATTGCTACAGTTTTTTCACAACAGCATTAGCTGAGGGTATTTCCTGGAGTCTGAGTGACACAAGTCTCCTCAGATCTTCAGGACTCTTCTGAGTATTCTGCAGATTGCGAAGTGGCAGTATTCTGGATGGTCTCAATTTCTCTGATTTTCTAGGTTTTCCAGTCTTTTTTCAGCTTTTTTGGACCGTTCAAGTGCACCAACTACAATTGGTATCACTTTGACTTTCATATTTCATAGCTTTTTCAGTTATTTTCAGTTGTCCATCTTTTTCGTTTTTCCTTCATCTTCACCCCTGTGATCTGCTGGAACTGAAAAATCACCAGTTGACAAGTTATTTCTTTTTGATAATTAAACTAAGTCTGGTTTCCTTGCTGGGATAAGGGTGATCCGTCTTTATCTCAAAGTTCCAGAGAATTTTATGCGTTTCATTCTCAAGAACAGATTCTGATTTTGCATATACTATTTTGTTGTATGGCCAAAAATTTAATTTTTTGCATAATTCCCAGTGGATCATCTTTACCCAGTTGTGCTAGTTTGCTACATTCGTGTAATACGTTGTTTATAGTCTCATCTCTATCACCGCACAGTCTACATTGCGTTTTTGTTGTGTCTTATAATTTTGCTTTGAATATATTTGTTCTTTATTTTTGCTTTGATATAATTTGTTCTGATTTTATTATTATTATTATTATTATTATTATTATTATTATTAATTATTATTATTATTTCCCTCTTGTGAGTTTTTCTCACAAGCTTAGTTGGTGATCTTTCGCTTGAATCTGATTGACAGTAAGTCCTCAGGTCTCCTGGATTTTCTGATAATTTTTAGCCGATCATAATAATGCTGTTTTGGTCTCGATTTTTCCCTTGGTTTCCAACTCCTCCAGCTTTCTTTCCAAACACTTGGGACCGTTCCAGGGCGCTAAATACATCAGTATCACCTTTGCGTTCATGTTGCACATTTTCAGTTCTCTGGCAAGATCCAAGTATTTTTCTATCTTTTTCGTTTTCTTTGATTTCTTTTATCTATGGGTCTGCCAAAAAACGTCGAAATACGTATATGGCAAGTTCTCTTTTCTTGTTAATTAAAAAGGCCTTGTCTCCTGGTCGTATTAGGTGATCTGTTTGTTTTATCATAATACTAAAAGTTTCTGCTTTCTATTTGTAGTTAACAGTGTAGCTTGAAAAGAAAATAGCCTCAATTTCGATGGAGGATTTTAAAAATGTTGAGGAGGTAATACCATATCAATAAAAAACATGTGAAAATGTGGTCATGACTCTTGGCCATTCACTTCTTGGCCAGGCTGAGAATTTTCATCAATCTCTCTCTCACACACACTGTTTGATACTTTGGTATTAGATAAATTTCAATAACAAAACTGGGAAGAATTCAGAAAAAAGTCACATATCCCAGACTATGCAATGACAAAAAAGTTATTATTTGTCAGAGACATACATAAACGTTCATAATGATGGCATGTGGTATTACATTAAAAAATATGAAATTCTTTACATCTTGCAATGTTATAAAATTAAAAAAAAAAGAAAAACAACTCTTTAATTCATCGCAAAGATCCAATTAATTTTTCTTGGGCTCATGGCATTGGAATTACTAAGAACTTTTAGCGATAGTGTGAAGAAGCAGAGAACATGGGTGTATATATTACCTCTATCCAACTTTGTTAATGGAGGTAAAAAATTCTTCAGAGAAGTACAAAACAAATAATTAAGATCAACAAAATATTGCTGGTTACTTAAAACCGAAAGTCCTTTAAAGCAATTAATATGGTTTCCAGTATCTAAGAACATCCAACTGTCACCTAGGGCAGTAAAATAAAACTGACTGCACCTCTGGAGAGAGGTAAGTCTCTCATGGGCACACCGGTTGGCTGTGGGGTGGCGACCGTAATGCTTGTGGAGAGGGTCGTATGGATATTATCAGTCTGAGTACTAAGTGGTCGCCATAACGTGCAACACTCACTTCGACCCTCACTTTGGGCTAAACGGATACTGACTACGCGTATTACTAACCGTTTCTTTTTCACAATGCAACCAGCAACAAGCCGAATCACTGCTCCATGGCCTGGAGAATGCAGCAAGAGGCATTGGTTTCTATTTGAACCATAGGGTCCATGTGTTTTTTCAACAAGACTGATGCATCTCACAATGGATGGTAAGCCTCTTGAAATTAATAGATCAGTGGCCATGTGTATGTGTCCATAGGAGAACGTCACTTGTGAGTTTTTTTTCTTTGGCTCAGTCCGAATTGGGTAAAGCTATTTTTCACCAATGGGTGTCATTCTGCTTTAACAAATCATTTGGACTACTGAAATAATAAAGTTATTCCGTTTAAAGATTGACCTTGTGTCGCACCCTGCGCTATCTGAGGTGTTGGATAGCACACACGCAGTCGCTTATTTGGGAGCTATAGTTAACCTTGAAGACATTACACGAAAACTGTGTCCCCGACAGCCAAGGCAATACTCTCAGGTATTCGATCATCCTGGGAAAGCGAAGATGGTGCAGTGGACCCTTTTCCGGCACCCTAAAACAATTCATCGCGCAGGTTTTATTTATCTAATAGAGGGTGCCGTTGTCGATATCTCTGAACAGCCGGAAGCAGTCAAAATTGCATAGTGCCGCG
>CM042175.1:19944436-20054436 GCA_023376005.1 Doryteuthis pealeii
GTTCTCAGCCTGGCCAAGAAGTGAATGGCCAAGAGTCATGACCACATTTTCACATGTTTTTATTGATATGGTATTACCTCCTCAACATTTTTAAATCCCTCCATCGAAATGAGGCTTATTATTTCTTTTCAATCTACACTGTTAACTTACAAAAAGAAAGCAGGAAACTTTAGTATTATGATAAACAAACAGATCACCTAATACCGACCAGGAGACAAGCCTTTTCTTAATTAACAAGAAAGAGAACTTGCCATATACTGTATTTCGACGTTTTGGCAGACCATAGAATAAAAGAAATCAAAGAAAACGAAAAGATAGAAAAATACTTGGATCTTGCCAGAGAACTGAAAATGTGGAACATGAACGCAAAGGTGATACTGATTGTATTTAGCGCCCTTGGAACGGTCCCAAGTGTTTGGAAAGAAGGCTGGAGGAGTTGGAAACCAGGGGAAAAATCGAGACCAAAACAGCATTATTATGATCGGCTAAAATTATCAGAAAAATCCAGGAGACCTGAGGAGACTTACTGTCAATCAGATTCTAGCGAAAGATCACCAACTAATGCTTGTGAGAAAAACTCACAAGGAGGGAAATAATAATAAGAAGAAAAAGAAGAATAAGAATAAGAATAAGAAGAAGAAGAACAAATTATATCAAAGCAAAAATATAAGAACAAAATATATCAAAGCAAAATTGATAAGACACAACAAAACAGCAAATGTAGACTGTGCGGTGATAGAGATGAGACTATAAACAACGTATTACACGAATGTAGCAAACTAGCACAACTGGGTTGAAAGATGATCCACTGGGAATTATGCAAAAAATTAAATTTTGGCCATACAACAAAATAGTATATGCATAAATCAGAATCTGTTCTTGAGAATGAAACGCATAAAATTCTCTGGAACTTTGAGATAAAGACGGATCACCTTATCCCAGCAAGGAAACCAGACTTAGTGTTAATTATCAAAAAAGAAATAACTTGTCAACTGGTGGATTTTTCAGTTCCAGCAGATCACAGGGTGAAGATGAAGGAAAACGAAAAGATGGACAAACTGAAAATAACTGAAAAAGCTATGAAATATGAAAGTCAAAGTGATACCAATTGTAGTTGGTGCACTTGGAACGGTCCAAAAAAGCTTGAAAAAAGACTGGAAAACCTAGAAATCAGAGAATTGAGACCATCCAGAATACTGCACTTCTGCAATCTGGCAGAATACTCAGAAGAGTCCTGGAGATCTGAGGAGACTTGTCACTCAGACTCCAGGAAATACCCTCAGCTAATGCTGTTGTGAAAAACTGTAGCAATAATAATAATGAGAACTTTTAAACTAGTAGATTTTGCCGTCCCGGTAGAACACTGGGGAAAACGAAAGAAAACGAAAAGATAGACAATACCTGGACCTTGCTACAGAACTAAAAAAAACTGGAATATGAGAGTGAAATTGAGATCTATTGCAGTTGTTGTCTTTGGAGTGGTTCTATAAAGTTTGAAACATAGACTGGTGGAATTGAAAATAAGAGGAAGGATTTAGACTATCCAGACAACAGGATTGTTAAGATCGACTAAAATAAATAGAAGAGTCCCAGAGACCTGCGGAGACTTGTTGCCACTCAGACTCTAGTGAATTGCTGACAGTTGATGTACAAAAATAGTAAAAATCATGATTGTGTTCTACATAAAATTCAATACTCAAACTTCAAAATGTTTTTGATTTACATATCAGAGTTAGGATAAAAAGCAACAGAAATACAATGAACAAAATAACAATATTTGTATATATATATATATATATATATATATATATATTATTATAATGGAGATTGTGTGTTTTTCTGTCTGTAACCGAAACTAAATAACTACTCAAGTCACAATTCCTTTAGTTATTTAAGTCACATTCACCATGAATTTATCCTTATTTTAACCTCAATTATTAATAAAATTGTTCTACATTAGTTATACTGTTAACCATATCTACATACTAACAACATGCAATTGTATTTATATATACAACAAAATAGCGGTTTACAGTATGAATGGGAAGGCTAATTTGCATATTAATATTAAAAATGTAATTTTAATAAATACGTGCTTAGTTTTATTGGTTTCTGTTTGATTTTATTTTAATGAATATAAGCAAAAATCTCTTCAATGAATCTTAAATGAAATCCATTAACAAGAAAAGATAACTGTCATTTTATTCTTTACTTCCTCTTTTAACTAAATACTTAAATTAGAAAAAATGACAATGAAAGACGAGAGTGGTGGAAGAGTAAATTTCAGTTGTTCTATCTTTTGATTATGCCCCCCTCTGTTTCAAATCTTTTTATCTGCATTCTTATTTAGTTTCATTAGCGTTTCTAATTTAATACATTTCATTACATTAAAACTTAAATACTTGCACCCGGAGGGTGCATATATTTGCTAGTATATATAAATGTCTATGAAAAAGTACTTATTTGTTGAAAAAGTCGGACGTGATGAACACTAGCTTACCCGAGGAACAAAAGTGTGAAACTCTGAATCATGAGTTTTTATCCTGTTTTATTTTTTTCATATTCAAAATGTATTTTGATATTGATCTGTATTTTCGTGCATTTGGCTGACTAAAGTATGTACAGGTTAAAAACGCTTTTAGCGATAAACTTTAATCCTTTATATATATATATACGTGTTTTTGTGCGTTAATAATATAGTTTGCTATATTTATAAGTAAAGAATGCCCAATATTATTGAGAGAGCATGTATATATAAGTGAGGTCACTGAAGACAAAGTCAACTTTGTTTGAAAATAGCATACGCGAGAAACTAACAGTTGCTAAGCGCAGTTGACTTTATGTCTTCCTTACTCTAACTTTTTATATATATATATATATATATATATATATATATATTATGCGTGTGTGTGGTGTGTGAGAGGGGTAGAGAGGAGGAGAGATAGAGGGGGAGGGGTAAATTGCCTAAGATGTCACATGATTTTATACTGAATTATGGGGTGCGCGACCTTTTCCGAATCATAAATATAAAGTTGTTTTTTTTCAGAAGTTCGATCAAGTTCATCGATACATTGATCAGATTGTTCGGTAGCAAAGTGATCGGCCTGAGGTGCAAAACGCTGCAACAGGAGCTAACTGGTGCATTCTGGGAAGAGGCATATAGGATCAGCAATGAAAACAATCTGCTGACGGGTAAAAAGATTTCCGAAAGAGATCAGAAAGGATTGCGGCATTTATTATATATATATATATATATATATATATATATATATATATATATATATATATATTCCTGTTGCATCAACTTCACAAAAAAGGAATTCAGTGACTGCATTTTCAGTGATTGAAAGAGGAAATTTTGCGATATAAGGGCCTACCATCCCTAAAATAGAAGCAATGATTCACAACTGGTCTTACTGAGATTTATTTTATTTATTTATTAGTTTCGTTGCAAGGTGACGAAGATCCTGTTGAAGAGAAACCGGGAATGTCAATTTCCTGAAAGCTGATCAGGATCAGGGAGAGAAAAAATAAATAAAAGAGATACGAGGACTCGAGTAGAAAATCTACCTCAATGACGTAAGGTCTCCGGAAGAAAGTCTTTTTGAATTTGTGAAGCAATCCCTTGCATGCATGCATATATATATATATATATATATATATAAAGAGAGAGAGAGAGGGGGGAAACTGGTTGTCAGAGAGGAAAAGACTGGTTGATAGATAGAAACCGACTGATAGATATTGAAAATACTTATAATGATTAGACAGATAGATATGAAAAGACTAGTTGATACGTTGATAGATATGAAAGAACTAGTTTATAGATATATCTACAATGATTTACGAATTCAATTCGTTCCGCTCGTAACTCAGTTCCCTCAATATCAATTAGGATTTCCCAATTGAAATAAGCTGAAATGCCATTAATCACTTCCACCCCTTCCACAATACAGATTTTTTTTTTTGTTATGTCTTTTTGAATAATAACTCTGTATTGTATAAATATATAATAGAATTAAATTTAATGACTTATGGGCTCTAAAATGTTTTAATGTTTATTGTCTTAATAAATAATGTTTTTCTTGGCTTCATTGATTTGGAAACGTAAATGCTTCAGGGAATTCATTAACATAAACGTATCTGAAGCTCGCTCGCAATACAGTTTTGAAATAGAACACTAGCTGGCAATCAAATGACATACAGTTTTAAAATAGGATGCTATCGAAAGAATTTCAATCATCCGAAACTACGGTTTTGATGAGTTAAGATTTCGTCAGGATTTTACATAAGATGCAAGGCCTGGTAAGATCTTAACTGATGGAAACCCCGTTAGACCCATAATTCTTCACAAGTATTATTATTAAAGCAATATTTTTCACGAATTATTCTGCACCCTTGGATAAATTACTTACATAATCCTAATCCAAGGAAAACTTTGAAGCTGTATTTGGATTATATATATAATATGTGAACTAATGTCAAAAGATGAATATATTTGCAACGGTTGCGATAGATACATAGACACTCCCCCCCCGTTTATATATGATAATATTAGTGGAGGAAAAGAGTTCAGTGTATACCATGGTTTCAATCAGAATGATTTCACCAGGACCCTACCCCCGCTTAACTAAGTCTATGTAATTCCTTAGTTAAACTCTCTCTATATATATATATATATATCCTAGTCTAGTCTATTTCTAGTCTTTTGCTTATATTGCTTACGTTTGTTGTCATTCTTGGGCAGTGTTTCCTCAACAATCAAATACCCAGGTGTTTCCGTGTTCTTAGAAGAAATTTTGGGCTTGAAATTAACTCACATGATAATGCATTAGAGACCAGTGCATCTGGAATGCAATGCTTGTATGAATTGCTGAATCCTTGCTACTGCTTTTGTAAGCAACCTTTTATAATTTATATATATATATATATATATATATATATATATATATATATATATATAGAGAGAGAGAGAGAGAGAGAAAAGAAAGATTTTGAACTGATTCCGATAGATAGATATAAACTGGTTGTTATATATATATATATATATATATATATATATATATATATATTGATAGATGGATGGATAAGCTTAGTGTAAGAAGATAGGGTCTGATAGATAATTAACATCAGAAGTTTCCGCCTTGCAATGGTGATGCGAAGTAAATTAAGGTTTCAGGTAACTCTCGTTGCATCCAAATGTAGCTTTGCATTCCATCCGAATGAATGAAATAAGTTATTGGGAGGTGAGAACGAAGGAATAAAGTGCTCGGTTATTTTCGTCTGCTGAGAAACCTTTTGCAAGCGAAGGCGAAACCAAAACGGGAGGCTTCAATATTTGCTGCAGTGCAAGCACAGAGACAAAGAGCGGGAGAGAGTGAGAAAGACAGACAGAGACAGAATGTGTGATTAAGTTTCAATATAAAATAAGAAAACTTGGCTTTCCTTATCCCCCCCCCCTTCGCGAACACTGTGCATTTTTTGGTCCAGTGAGTTTCAGAGAATGGCACACACCCAAACAAGGCGAGAAGGAGACGTGAAGTGTGATGAGGAAGAGAAAGGATATCTGAGAGAAAAACAGGAGTTAAACAAGGGAGAAGGAAAATAAGATATAGTGGAAATTATCAGATTAAAGATAAGCAAAAGGGAAAGAGAAAGGAGAAGAGTGCGGAGACTAGAGAAGAAGTGTTCTAGAGAAGAAGTGTTGGGAAAGAGAAAGAAGAAGTGTAGAGAAGAAGTGTTGAGAGAGAAGACTAGAGAAGAAGTGTTGGGAAGAGAGAAAGTGAAGAGAAACTAGAGAAAAGAGAAGATAGAGAAGAGAAGAAGTGAAGAATAGTGAGTAACAAAATAGAAGAATGGAAGAAGAGAATGAGAGATATTTACAAAAAAAAAATGAAAGAAAAAGGAAAAGCATCGTGAAGAAGAAAACGATTTTTCCGGTACACGAAATAGAAAAATGAAAAAGGCAATGGAGATAAAAATGAGTAAAGAAAAGAAAAAAAGCAATTATAGAAAGAATAGCTTAAAGAAGAAGGAAGAGAAGGAAACACGGAAACACAACAACAATATATAAGAGGATGAAGAAAAGAGAAGAAAACATAAGAATATGGAAGAGAGGAGAAGGGTGAAGAAACATAGTAATAAAAAGAAGAGAAGTAAAAACTTTAAAAAATAGATAAAGAAAATAAAAGTTGGAAGGGACAAAATAGAAGAATTCAAGTATAGTAACACAATTTATATATATATATATATATATATATATATATATATACCAACCCCTCCGCACGATCAGAGTTTTCCTTCTCATAGACTGGTTACCTAGCCATGGTTAAAGAGTCCAGTCTGCCCTGCAATTTACCCATAGCTAGAGGAAGATTTGGATTCATACCGTTCCAAGGGTATTAGCGCTATGTGAAATGCCAACAGCTTCGTCCAAGAATTGAACTCGCGTTGACGAGTCAATTTCCTACGACTCTAACCATTAGAACACGCGCCCTCTCTCTCTCTCTCATATATATATATATATATATATATATATATATAGTTGTGTGTGTGTCTGTGCATTATCCTCATGAATATATGTACGTCAATGCCTGCAATTTTTATGTCTTCAATTTTTCTTATACACTATATGCTTGCCCTGTCGATGGGTCTTACAATACAATTTTAATTATTTATCAATTTTTTTTAAACGGTTTGGCGCACGTCAGCGTTTAGCCAAAAATATCTGTTTATTATTTGTTATGTATACACAAGGCATTCCATACTCGGATGCTTGCATTATTTGAAATCTTTCATTTGTAAAGAACACGTTGACACTAGGATTGTTTACATCATAACAAAATATTTCTCCAATCCAAACGCAAAATTATAATTTACAAATTGCTAAAATAATTATTTGAGATTGCTAATTATTTTACACAGTAAAACCAAAGAATCAACAACTATCCGGGACACTACGGATAAATTGGTTTGGTTTTATTTCTTTGTTTAAGGGTATATACACATTCGTGGATTAAGTATTACCGAAGCTTTTCTTGAAGTAGAACAGTAGTGGTACTATTTAACCCAAAGTTGGGGATGAGTATTCATGCATTTTCCAAGGATGTCATTCCAAAGTCGAATTTAGTGTTAATTCACTCATTACTATGTCACAACATAGCCTGTTAGCCACTAAACAAGAGTTACTCCCCCTTGTTAAGAGTGACAAAATATGAAAGATGAATGGAAAACACAGAAAACTGCTAACGTTAAAAATGCATAAAAGTCAGTCAGTTAAGATAATTTGTTAAAATGTTGCAATTAACTTACGATTCAGTTGTTCACGAAATAGTTTGATTCCGTGAAACCTGGCGTGATAATTTGTTTCATCTTTATAACTTTTTAATATAATGATATTTTCTCAACACATTTGTTTATTTTATTTAAAAAACATCATCTTTTTACTGAATATACAGTAACACTATCATTCTTAATATGAATATATATATATATGTACAAAACATATATACATACATATATTATATACATAGATATTTATATACACACATATCTATATAAACGGACACACATATATACATATATATATGCATACGCATATACGCACACATATATGCGTATACACACACATGCATACATATATGCATATATATATATATATGTGTGTGTGTGTGTGTGTGTGTGTGTGTGTGTGTGTGTGCACGCGCGTGTGTGTTTTTGAGAGAGGGTGAGTGATATGAAACAAGAATGGTTTAGCACAGTTTCACCCCAAGGAACTGAGTTTCCCGTGTGAGCATTGACAAAAAATCGTTCAGCACCGACGGCATTCCAGCTTGTGAGAGGACCTGGGGCATCAGGCGTTAAACCTTATTCTTCTCCTTTCAGACGACAGGCGCCGATACGGCTTTGTTGGTGGTCCTCTGAAATTATGCATTCAAACTTTTGAAATATATATGGTGTAAGAAAATAGTCAGTTCTGATAATTTATTCTAAATCAAAAAAAAAAAAAAAAGAAATTTATCAACTCATATGAAATACTATTTTGTAAAGAAACATTTAAAGTTTATGATGCTTTAACCACGAAACATTGCCTGATGCCATAGTTATCATTGGATAGAAGTTTCAGTGCCTATACGACTGTTTTCTGTTTCCTTTTCGTACCATGTTAATACGGTTGGTTGATTTGTGTTTAATGGCATGTAAACTCTATTGGGTTATCTAATCCCAAATCTTGTTTTTTTAATAAGTATGTTTAATTTCCTATATATTAATTTATTGGAAGAAATAATTTTTGTTAAATTTATGTGTATTAAAAAGTGGTAGAAATAATTTTTATCAATTCCATGTGTATCAACTGGTAGAAATAATTTTCATTAACTTGCAAACATTTCTATTTGATCCATAGATGGCAGCTTAACGCTTTACCTACTTTAAACCATGTAGTTCGGCTCTGCCACCATTGCATGCCACACAAAAGCAAAATACAAAACTGATGGTTTGTTCATTATAAGTAAACGGAATTGTTCAAATTGTAATGATAATAGGACTATATTTGAATAGAATGAGTTCTGAGGTGAATAGTGAACTTTGAAATAGCGTATCATACAGGTTAAAATATCAAGAAAATTTGGTACAGCCAATGTATTAACAGGTAATACTTCTACGGGTCAGCATGGAGCTGGGAGCAATAGTAATGAAAGTGTACTCCATACTCCTTTCCGGAACCCCAAAATTGGAAATTCGCCATCAGATGCAGGTTAGCGTCTTATCAAGGACACTTGTGTATTTGATGTTAATGCTGACTACATATATATTTCAATATACAAAAGAAACAGCGTATGAAAAAATTCGAATTGAAAATATACCAAAATGGCACAAAGATCCATCCGGTGTTAAGGAAAGTATTCGCCTATGAAACACAAGACCGAAACTGATACACTAATGGAAAACATTTATAAGGAAATTCACTAACTTGGAAGACCGGAAATTTGGTCAAATTATATTCTGATCACATATATACAATGACGAAACCCGAAGCCATTTGTTAGCTGAGAGTGATGCAGGAAATGCTGACAAACAATATATATATATATATATATAAATGGGCTGACAAACAACTATGTTGGATGTAGGCTGAGACGTGATCAAACTCGGTCAGGTCATTTTAGCGAGGGGATATGATGTTGAAAAGTCCCGAAATCCCCAAGGAAATAAAGAACATCACTAATTATGTATCCAACCGCATCTTAGAGATGTATTTTGCAAAATACGTATTACTTATAAAAAAACTATTCTTACATCTCTACAAGGAATACACTCAATGTATTCACAGCTACGCCGATAGGGTGATATGCACTTAGGATACTAATTTACTCCTTTTTGTTCTCTAATTATGTAAAGTGGGAAGTACTCCTTCGTTGTCATCACTCCCAGGTTCACTCACCTGGTCTACCACTAACACACCAAGTGAGCTAGTGATAACCATATATATTAGTAAAACTTACTTAGGGGTCTACCACGGTTTATTATAGCTTATGTTTATGATATATTGAGCATTCTGCAGCGGAAAAGGTAAAGCAGCAATTGAACATATATATTATATATATATATATATATATATATATATATATATATCATTTTATCTATCTGTATATCTCAGTATGTTCATATCTTTATCTATCTATTGATCTCAGTCAGTTCATTTTCTGTTTCTCTATTCTTTTGAGGATTTTTGGTTCAAATCTTTAATTGTAATTTTATTCTTGCTTATGCATAGAATACCCGATTAAAAAAGATATTTTCAGGAGACATAAAATATTGGTTTTAAATTAATGCTGGAAATTTTCATTTAAAATATTGCATCATCGTTAAAAGTTAGACACTCCATGAATTTATTTCGTTTTTGCAATTCTCCAGCATTTCTTGACAGAAATCACACGGGATTTATTCTTAATTGTAGCTCACTCGGTCGCGCATTCACCTAGGATCCGTAAGGTTTCGGGTTTGATACCGGCTCCCGCCAACTCAGAACATTAGTATAGGTTGGATCTGTGTGATAAAGTGAGGAACTGATGGTAGGAGGGGTGCCCCAGCCCATACGCAAAAAAAAAAAAATCTCTCTGGTCTAGCGCTTGTGAACACAGAATATAATCCTTGACTGTCCGGCTGATATCGACAATAGGTCACTTTACTTTGAAAGGAATCATCTTCAATCGTTTTCACAAAAATACCCATTCTGGTGTGGAACTTGTAAATCCTGATGTAACTAGATTATCAGATTTAACAGAGAAATAATAGGAAGAAGCAAAACGAGTATTAAGGACAGGGAAAAAGGTTTACTAGGCAAAGTGAACAGAATAATTAGCAATTCTTAGTTTAACCCATGAGATCTCACTTGTTTCTCTCTTCCAAGATTTTGTTAAATATTATTTGTAGGAAAAACAGAAGATTCCATTTTCATTATTTAGTTAACATATAACACCTACCTTCCTTGTTTTTTATGGACTGCGTAGGTATGTACCACGAACACGCTCCAATTCTTTTCGGATACAGATGGCATTCCTGGTGTTTAACCAATTTTCTTGTACCACTCATAGATGAATTAATTAATTCTTCCAAATGTTTTAAAATGGTGATGCAAGACATTTAGGTGATTCGTTTTACTTAATTCCCTGACCTACAATGCCTTCTCGACAGCTATAGCATTTAATAAATTGAGAGTGGAAAATCTAGTTCTATCGAAAAGCTGTTACAAGGAATTTTAACTATTTTCCTACAAAACTGGGTATCGTGAGTGTCAGCCTTATTTTTTTTTAATATTTGAAACTATTTTTGTGACGCCCAGTAATATGAATTTAACAACTCCTCCACGCGAGCTGGATATGACACAAGGTCATTTCCTAAGTAAGATTAAAAGGTTTTCTTTCTCCTAAAACAAGATTAAAGAACCCAATTTTTCTGGCTATTTACTCATCACTGGAAGTTGGGTGCATACCTTTTCCACTGTTATTGGCGCTATGTGAAATGTAAATTGATTTGGAATTAGGGTGGCTGTGTCCATTTCCTACGAAGGTAACCATTATACCATGTCTCAATACGAGCCGGATGTGACACAAGGTCATTTTTAAGCGGAATTTAATAGGTTTTGAGTTTTCCTTCTCCTAGACAGGTTGTCATACCACGGCTAAAGAGCCCATGCTGTCCGGATATTTACTCATAACTGGAGGGAGAATAGTTGGATGGATATCTTTCTCACTAATATTAGTGATATGGGAAATGCAAATTGAATTGGAACTCGGGTCTTCGTGTCCTTTTCCTACGATGGTAACCACACTTTGTAATAGCTATTTGTTGATGAAAGCAACTACGCAGGATAACAGGTTAGGACTTGGTTCGCAGATACGAAACCATCAAGTTATGTACACTGAGAACGCAATCCTTTAGATGTAAACTAGCGGCAAAAATAACCTGTCAGATTTGAGGTAGAGGGTCGGGTTAGAAAAAAAAATGAATGTGTGAGGACAGGGCTTTAACGATTGGGGTGGACACGTGGGGTTGTTTGTTATAGCTGCTGTTTTAATTTGCTTCCACTTCAGATCTTTCCTCTAGAGTATGCATTTTTCTGCAAACTCACAAACAACACCCACAACTCGTCGTTTCACGGTCTCTCTCTTTCTGAGATCAAAGTAAAAACGTTGGAAATCACTAATAAATCTCTGCGTGACTTAATCACATCTTCCTCGAGATCTATATTTAAAAAAATGCGAGAGGACTTCATTTTATCACTTGTAGGCCATCGCTAACATTAGCGACAACAGACAACTTTCCCTTTCTTTTTCTCCAAGCCACGCTTAAATTATACAAACGAGATCGTAGATGGGTATCATTCGATCAATGTAGTTAATTTTATGGATTGGATAATCAAAGGAAGAGTAAATTGGTGGACTTATCCTTTGCAGGGGATTTGCCATGGATTCCTGGATGGGATTCGGTACAATTTGGCGCCGCCGATGCGAGATGAGCGTTTAGGCGTTCGTTTTATGGATGTTACGGAATTAAGAACATTATTTTTATACGAGTAAATCTCTCTGTACGGCTAGTTTTAAATGAACCAAAATCAAAATACGAAAGTGATCCCAAAGGTAAGGTCTCCAAAATATTTACAAATAACGGAAACGTTTATTGTTTATCGTCAATGTTTAAATCATTTTAAAGTTTGAATACACACCTATTGTTCTACATAATTAGCATTTCGGTCAATGCATTTTTTCTAGGCGCTGTGGCTGTTTTTGTATATCCATATTATAGCAACACGCTGCAATGTTGTTGAGAAAGCGTTGAATCTCGTCGTTGCTGCAAATTCCCTACATTCAAATAAAATCCTATTATTTTCCCGGGCAAACAATCGACACGTACGAGAGACAGCGGCTTACGGTAGGATCGCAGTGGTGGGTGAATCACTGTGAGCTGTTTAAAGTAGACAATACATTTTTAAAATTGCAATATATCTAGTAAAATATAATAGTAGTGGTTTTTGCTATTATTAAGGTGATTTAAAAATCGCATAGGCAAGAAACTATCAGTAGATAAAACTGAATATTCATTAAGAATGAATTTATTTAAAAATTCTGTCGGCATTAAATGACCCCCTAACTTTGAAATGCCGTAAAACAAACCAACTCCATAAGAAATAAATCTATCATCGTATCTACTGATAGTTTCTCGCCTATGCGATTTTAAATCACCTTAATAATAGCATAAACCACTACTATTATATTTTACTAGATATATTGCAATTTTTAAAAATTTTGTCTACTTTAAACAGCTCACAGTGATTCTCCCACCACTGCGATCCTACCGTAAACCGCTGGCTCTCGTACGTGTCAATTGTTTGCCCGAGTAAAATATAATAGTAATGGTTTTTGCTATTATTAAGGTGGTTTAAAAATCGCACAGGCGAGAAACTATCAGTAGATACGATGATAGATTTATTTCTTATGGAGTTGGTTTGTTTTACGGCATATCAAAGTTAGGGGGTCATTTAATGCCGACAGAGTTTTGAAATAAATTCATTCTTAATGGATACTCAGTTTTTAGAAACACATTTTTTCTATTTAACCCATATAAGGGACCCTAACAGACACTATCACTCCGGGCCAGAGTGGACTTGCGAGCAATGGTGATGAAGGGGTGCTCCAGAACTGGAACCTCATCATCAGATAGAGTTTAACGTCATTCCTAGTACATAATGACCCTCAGCTACCGCCTTCTAGCACCCATATGATAAAAAGGGTTGGGGCTTGCCATCAGAGCAATAGGGTTGTGGCAACAATATAGGTGATAAGGCTTGACTTAACCAGCTGACTGATTGAAGGGGCCTCTCCGACCGCCGTTTAGCCTAAATAAGGTTCTAAGTGGAGAGTTTCATGTCATGGACTACTCAGCCACTTGGGTTCCATCCTTAAGCATCACGGGTCACCTCCACGGCCAATAGGTGGTCCCATTGGTGGAGCCTTACCCTCTGCAGAGGTGCAGTCGGTGTATTCTAGCGCCTTAGTCGACAGGGTGGATGATAGATGATTTTCACGATTTTTAAATCAAGTACTATGCACTATTTACTAATAAATATAGCACTATATATATATATATATATATATATATATATATATATATAATAAACTTTAGATGAGAACCATACACATTCAAGGCATTGACAATTATGTTAAGGAAAATGATACAAGTCAAATATTTTTTTGTAATCGGAAAATGTGTTGATAAACTATGTTTTTATTTAGCTAAGATGCGTAAATATAATTTGTGTTGAAGACGTGTGTGCAAAAGCAAACATAATTTCATTTCAAATTCTCTTCCGGTAATTTCCTTCAAGAGAGACAATAAAATGAGAGAAATTTGCAAAAATAAATTATGGGTTATCTTGATAAACAAAATAAGATAAAGAGTGAAAAATGTAAACGATATAGAAAATTGATTTACAGAAGAAACGTTGTTACCTTGAAACGAGAGAAAAAATATTACCTTAACACAATTCGGAATATTGTCAAGTTAGGCTTATTTGTCAACAAGAAAGAAGAATTATTCAAGGTTTTGACCTAAAACCATCGTCACATATCATAGATATAAACGGAATCAAATAGACAAAGAGACATATAGATGGATATTTCTCTCACTTTATTCACTTCCGTTATATATCTTTCTCTCTATTCTTTTTATCTTCTCTCTATATTCTCTATTTCTCTTAATTTCTGCTTGAAAAATATATACGTGTTATGTAAATAAAATGATATACATATATATATATATATATATATATATATATATATATATATATATGAAAAGGAAAAATGGCAAAACAATATGGATTCTGTTATATTCAACAGGATTGATATACAAGATGAATGATAAGTTCATTTTGTGATAAGACAGACAGGAATACTTCTTTTATGGTGTTTATTTTTCTCAACTAGTTTCGACCTTAGGTCATCGTCAGGAGAAAAGTCTTGTTGAAGAAATTATTTTAGAGAGTTTTAAAATTATTTTTAGAGAGTATTTGACAGGCCACTATAATCCGGCCAGATATGTGTATTAGAAGTGGCGAGTCCATCTGTTCAGTGAAAAAATAAATTCATTTGAGTTGATATATATATATATAATAAAACAAAAGACACATCTCCTGTTTAACAATTTTATTTTTGATCTTTTCGAGTTTTCTGGCCAACTTTTTGATATTTGGTTGGAATTCGTGGATTAGACAGGTCCCGAGTACTTTATATAATAATATATATATATATATATATATATATATATATATATATATATATATACATAAAAGAAGATCCGCAAAAAGGATTTTTTTAAAAAAGATCATTATTATCTTACATTTGCGACACGTGCTTCAGATCTTCTGATATCTTCTTCAGGCGTTAATTAAACATTCTGATAATGATACAATTTTTTTAAAAAACAATCCTTTTTACGGACCTTCTTTTTTTTAATAGAATATTTAATTTTCTCCCGTTGGACACAACACTTTATATATATATATATATATATATATATATATATACACGATTAAAAACCCACTGATCAAAAACCAGACCGAACCAAGTCTCTTGTAGTTAATACATCTTCAATGTGTTAGCTACTAAAAACGCATTTTGGTTTTCAACTATTCGGTTTTTAATCCTACATTTAGTTCTTTTTTTTTACAGAGCAGTGAATCCCGAAGTTTTTAAATCTGGATATTTATAAAATCTTATATATATATATATATATATATGTGTGTGTGTGTTTGATCAGTCTAGCCACACTGAGCAGATGGGATATGTCGAAACACGTTAGTGTAGCATGGACGTAAATTCAACGGCGCTTTTCAAACTAAGCAATTGATTTTAGAATGTCATATGCGAGAAACTGTCAATAATCAAGCACCTTTGACTTCATATACACGCTACCCTTAGATAAATTATTATCATATATATATATATATATATATATATATGGGAGGTAAGGATAAAGGGTAAGTGGACAAAAAATAATAACTCAAACAAGTAGATGTAGGAGAAAAATATTTAATTCCGCTTTAAGCGGGAACTCCATCAGTCTGTTTATTGTAATTAAACAGAATGATGAAGTTCCCGCTTTAAGTGGAACGAAATATTTCTCTCCTACATCTACCTGTTTGAGTTATTATTTTTTGTCCACTTTTCCTTACATCATACTGTCGGATTTACTCCAACCCTCCTATCATATATATATATATATATATATATATATATATATATATATAAAATGGATTCTCTCGTCGATTTTCGATGCATGAGTTTTCATCCAATGAACAACCTACACAGTGATTTGTTTATAGTGGTGAAGGCTTGTGTAGGACCATTCCACACTTTTTGGCACAGTCGATAGGAAAGAATTGGTGCATCAAGGAATGCCACGAACCCAATCAACGACTGACCTCAGGAATTTTGAATTCAGACTTATCCCTCTCCTACACTGGTTACCTACCCAAGGTTAAAGAGCCCAGTCTGCCTACTATTTAACCCATAGCTGCAGGGAAAATATGGATTCATACCTTTCCCAAGGGTATTAGCGCTATGTGATTATATATATATATATATATATATATATATATATATATATATATATATATTATATATATATATAAGTCAGAACGTTCCATATAATGACATAAAAATAGGCGAATTGAATAATGGAATGAAAAAATTGGGTAATATTGAATGTTTAAGAAAATGTTTGAAGCAACGAGGAACGGTCAATTTTCGTTAAAACGCTGATTTACAAGAATAAAATGCGGCTTTTCCTTTCCACTGATTTCCTGTGTTTTATTCTATTGTTTAATACACGAAAGAGAGAAATGTCTTTCTTGTAGTTCTCTATTGGAGACGAGGTCTTCTGACAAGTTAATGCCGAGAAGAGATGGTTTCTCTATTGAAATCGAGATGGATGGTTGTGATTTGACTGAAGAATGGACGAGATATGATTAAATTAAATAAAATGATCAATTTAAAAATGGAAAATATGCCATGTCAAAACGAGGAGTTGGGCATCGACAAAAAAACACAAAGTAAATTTAAGACGGAAGAATACCTACTCGGAGATGAAAGATAATTTGAATAAATATATTTGATTTCTTTTCTCTCGGAATGTTTTAGAAAAAGAAAGAACAAGAATAGCGGCATTTTAACGAAAGGATCTAGAGACACTTGAGACTGAGTAGGAAAGAAAAGATGAGTAAAACGTTTACAATGCGCGGCGAAATCAAAAAATATCCTCGTGAAATTCTAATTAATATCGTCTGTTGTCTCGTCTATTCGTTATTCGTCCATTTTTTTGTTCTTTGTTCTTTTCTTTCATTTAACTACTTCTCGAATAAAGAGGAAGGAGACGTTTTTTTAAATAAAAATTGTTCATCCGACAAAGATATTTCGACTTTTCTTTTTCTTTCGTTATAAATGCATTTTTAGAAAACATATTTATTTTTTGGTTTGTTTTTTAATCTTTCATTCGTTCGTTTCTTCTTCCATTCATTTTATCCAGTCAGTATAAAATGACAAAAGTATTGAAGTAGTTATATTGAAAAGCTGCAATTCATTAGCAGATCATGAGACAGCAATATGGAATCTTTGGCTTCAGAATATATATGAGAGGCTGCTGAAAAGTTTTCGGACCAAACAATAACGATATATCATAGAAGGAAAATAAGCGTGCATATTCACTTCAAGCTCAACATATTTAATAGATCTTTTCAAAAGTTTCGGAAACTCTTCCTATGATTTATCAACTGAATTTATATATATATATATATATATATATATATATATATATATATATAAGTGGATAAGTGGGGTACAAAATTTAATGATCGCAATAAACAGACGAAGAGATTTATTCATTTTTAAAAGCAATAAAGGCAAGGAAAAATTTTGAGCGATTTTAAACCTCATTTAAAAGAGCTAGAATCCAGGAGAAGGTAAAATTTATGAATCAGAAAGACATAAAATATTATTTTAAAAGGGGCAAATATATAGAAAAATTCATAATAGGCAAGGTAAATTTAAGAGCTAGATGGTAAATACTAAGTCAGTGTAAGAATTTTCTTTGTTTACAAGGAGATGGCCTACTCGTCAAAATATGCATAGTCTCTAATATTTTTAGATAATAAAATGAGTCTGACGGAAAATAAGTCAACATATATCAGGTCACATTGGTAGCGCGGATTCCCTTAGCAATCATCACTATCAGTTATTGTCAATGGCAGGTCTTCCCTTGACATCCAGTCCGCACTGAGCTGATCGATGTACGTTTTTGCTGGTTGTCCTACACTGGTAATTCATGTGGAGGTGTCCATAGGTGAACATTACTTAAGACAAAGTCAATCTCCCTATCGGCCATCGTCACCGACAGGTCCTCCACGCAGCATCCAGAACCCAATTAGAACTGATTAATGTAAGTTTTTGCTGGACGACCTACAATAGTGTGTTCATGTGTAGGTATTAAAAAAAATCACTTATGTGTTCGTCCTTTCTTCATCAGCTGTGCTGAGTATCTATTGATCATTTTACTTACATGGTTTGTGTGATAAGGGGGAAAATTGTCCGTAGAGCTGCTTTCTTGTGGGTTGCTGTTTCGAACGGTTGTTCATAACTGCGCCTAGCATCCTTGTGTAGCTTCCATCTATCTTTTTCTGTAAGTGCTTTGTTAGAGTCCTAGAGGTGCAGCTATACAGTAGCACGGAAACATCTACATTTTGGATGAATGTCCGCTTTATCTTATCAGTGTGATCAATATGTAATAGATCGGTCTTCAACAAGAACGGGATGAAATGACCGTTAGAAGAAGAATGCGCAAACAGAACGTGGTTAGTCAAAGTTGGAATTTTTCAAAAAATGCGTTATCTGTATTAAAAATAAAATGAATTTTATTTAAAAATAAAATGAATTTTATTTTTTATTTTTAAAAATCAGAAGCATTACAGTTTATAATAAGACTCAAAAGAGCCTGATGTAAAATTGTTTAAAAAAGTGTATAATTGTATAAAAAGTGTATATTAAGTATCAAAATTGTTCATAATACACCCAACTATTAAATAAGTAACCAATAAGTCCACAGCACAACTGAAAAAGATGTAAGATTCCAGAAAGTTTGTGGTGTTGGTAAATCCGTGGTGTTTGTGGATAATTATCTTCAGAGGAGCAAACATCCATATGTATTGTTTTTTCATAGACAAGTATGTGAAATAAAAGGAAATTAATCCTACAGTGTGAATTTGATATATTGAAAAAACAAATGATGTTTACAAATGCTTGGGATCATCAGGAGAGAATGTGCACCGTTTCGGGGCCTTCCTCTCAACAACAATCTGCCAGTCTGCCCTACTATTTAACCCATAGCTGGAGGGAGAATATATGGATTAATACCTTTCCCAAGGGTATTAGCGCTATGTGAAATGCAAACAGCTTCGTCTAGGAATTGAACTAGAATCGACGAGTCCATTTTCCACGACTCTAACCACTAGCCCACGAACCTCCATATATATATATATATATGTATATATTATAGAGAGAGAGGGAGAGAGATAATATATAAACAGTATATATGCGTATCATATAGGTATATAATATAGTGTATATATGTATATATCATATATGTATATAATATAAAAATAGTATATATGCATATCATATCATATATATATATATATATATATGCCATTTAATCATGGATATCTATGCAAATCAAACATGCGCACGCACATATATGTGTATATATGTATAGTATATATACATATATATATGCCAATCAAACATAACATTATATATATATATATATATATATATATATATATATAATTATCATTCGAACAATTTACTTTTTAATACCGTATTCCAACTCTAAAAGCTCTATCTATTCATATTAAGAATTTGTGGGTTTTGTCCTGCAAGTAACCGTTATGCTAAGAGCGCTTCTATAGATTAGTATATGACCATAATCGTTTAACTGATTGTTACTGGTAATTCTAAAGTTATTTGCGATGAAAAATAACGACATTAATAAGCCACAAGATATTTTCTACTTAAATTGTGTTCATTATTACAAATTTACTGGATGATGCAACAGAGAAGAACAAGAAAATTAAATGAATTAGAGACAAAAAATATTCATAAGAAAAAAGAAAGGCCATATTAATTGTTCGTCTCATAGACATTTGAAATGGCATGCATTGATTTTCTTTTCTATTTGCTGACGGCTTCTATTTGCTAATAATCAAATAAGCGATTCCGCTAACAAAAGACCAAACAAAAGAACAGCAGAGTTGAACGGGACAAGGATGAGACCACTCAGATGAATCAAATTTGAAATTTGGTTCAATTTTAAAACCCGCCTTTAAACTGTCTTTTTCCTTCTTCCTTTCTGAAAATCGCGCTTCCTTTTTTCCCTCTAAATATTGTCTGTAATTTCAAGATGTCTGCTCTTATTTTCCCCGCTTTTATCATTCAATTCTATCTATTACTACTTTGTTCGTTTGATATTATTTCCTATAACTTGTCGTTTATTATTGAACAGTATCTGATTTTTTTTTAATTCATATCACAACTTATTTGTCAATTTACAAATTTCACGAGTATTTATATATATATATATATATATATATATATATATATATATTAGATAGTAACTTTTCCGTTGCAGTGGCAAGTATAAGATAGGGTCCTGATGAGATTATATAGATTAAAACCGTGGTACACCCACGACTCTTTTTCACTATTATATGAATCTGTGTGTGTGTGTGTGTGTGTGTGTGTGTGTATTAGAAAAATTATTAAAAAAAAAACAAATTCATTATTGGACAAAATGAAAAGTTTTGAAAAAATTTACATCACTTTTCGTCCTAATGTCCTGATGAAGCTTTGATAGAAACCCCCCATCTATAATAAATTTCCCTTAATGGAATACTTTACTTTTTTTCAATTTTCTATATGCCATTAGATTAGTTTCCATATTTTACACTATATATATATATATATATATATATATATATATATATATCGGTATGTATGAATATTATTGTGTATGCGTGTCTATGTCGTGTGTATATGTAACCGCGTGCAGACATGTCCGGTTGACACCGTAACCTCGTGCGTATTCGATACACTTAGCCAGCACCACCGTTCCATAACCCCCACCTGCCCATAATATACAACATTTGTAATCTTAAAGTTATTATTATTCAACCACACTCCCCAATTAACTCGACCCTACGATATACAATATACATAACCTACACATCCGGATAGGACAAAAAAGACACACACACATACACGCACAAACACAAACGCTCGCCTGTAAGCACTGTTAACATGCCACACATCCACAGAACAACGTATTATGTGTGTGACCAGTCACTACGCATACGCAACCTTTATGCTGCCCATAAACACTCTCATACATTCAATTTACCTTCACATACATACACACATCATTTTATCCAATCATACGCATCCCGTGTCTATTGAATTTTTTGAAATTATTTGATTTTCCTTACATTTGAAACATCTTCACCTGATGAATGCATAGCATGAAACCAATATGGTTGTGAATGTTCCTTTGTCACCTAATAAATTTAACAAATGTCTATGCATTACCATGCCTAACTTACTGAAAACACTTCTACTAACGTTTTGAAGACTCTTAAATTCAAGAATAGACGACAATGTAACCTTATGCGTTGGTCAATGACCGTGTGAACTTCTTTCAATTCACACGATAGAAATAAGATTTATACTCGCTCGTTCCGGTTATGGAGGCGCTTTGTTTAAGGGTTATTGTCGTAAGAAATATATATAAACACCGGAAACAATATTGTTTCCATATAGCACTATATCATGGAAGGTAAGCTTGATCAGCCTTCACAGTACTTAAATTTATGACAGCTTACTAACAACTATTACTGTAAGCAACCTGAAGCCTGTGTAACCAACTAAGTAAAGCTTAGTGAATACTCTATTATAGTCATGTCTGAAGTTAAGCAACTATGATCCTTCTCGGTAGTCAGATAGGTGACCACTTAGTAACAACAAATACAGTAAGAAACCTAAGGTCCGTGTGAAGAAATAAGCAAAGCTTAGTGTAATTATATCGTTACATAAATTCGATCCGCTGCGTAAACCCCAATGGGGATTTTATCAGTGGATTTTCTTTTACACGGAACAGATAAGAAAAATGTAACTTTAAATATACGCTCCTACATTTGGGGCGCTGGTGATTGTCGTCAGTGATGTAATCCGCAGGGTTCATTGGGAAGTTTCGGGTCTTCCAGCATCAGACTTCCCTCGCCCTGCTGACCCTTTCAGAGGTGATCAAACTCTGGTACAACCACCAACAAAAGCCGTTAAATAACGTCTGACAATGACAAAAAAAAAGAAATTTTCTTGGACGGTTATAGAACTCTAACCCATTCAAATACAAAGCACAATTCTTCTAGCTAGTACACCAATGTTGTGCTAAAAGAAATAAGATCCACCTACTGTGCTTAGATTATGGGTTAATATAATCAGAAAATGGTTACACAAGAAGGGTAGGTATTTACCCAATCTGTTAGCCACTGGTATTATCTCATACAAGGTCGCAAGTATAAGGCTTTCAGCGAGGATCTAACTGGTTGTTCAGTAATAACGGATTTGCGAAACTTCTATCCATTATACAACGTGTTAAATGTTCAATTGATTATGTACGGTAGTATAGAATTCAAAATGTAACTGGTGATTCTGAGTCATGGGAAATATAACTGACATGGCTTGATCTTTACCTGACCTTTTTGTAGCAGTTCCTTGGCCAATCCGATTGGTTACTAGTGATTCTGAGTAGTTCCAGGCGCCGAAACGAACCGGTGCAAAATGACTATTTCTTTCTACGAATGCGGTTATAACTTGAATTTCGAAATAAAGACGTCTCAAAAATAAGCTAAGTCTTTGTGTTCAACTATAACAGGAAGATGGTCACGAAGACCAACGCAGGGGCTAACAGCCAAGAAGAAAGATCGGAAAAAGTGAGAAATCTAACAAGAACGGCAGCTAACAGTATAGAAGAGATAGCAGATATATCCAGCCAGTTAAAGAGATAAATATAATAACAGAATTAAGAAAGCTATGCAAATACACGATTAGATGTCTATACACTTTGCGTGGTATAACTTGGTTTGGTTTGTTTTACGGCATATCGACCTCAGTGGGTCATTTAATGCCGATACAGTTTTGAAATAAATCAATTCTTAATGGATAATACAATTTTGTTTATCAACTCATGTTTTTCTATTTAACCCATAGATGGGACCATAACAGGTACTACCACTCCGGGTCAGAGTGGACCAGGGAGCAATAATGATGAAGGGATGCTCCATATTCCCCAAACCTCCAAAACTAGAAACTCACCATCAGATAGAGTTTAACTTCATTCCCAGGACATGTGGACCCTCAGTCACCGCCTTCTAGCACCCATATGATAAAAAGGGGTTGGGGCTTGCCATAAAGGCAATAGGGTTGGGAACATCATATAGGTGCTAGGGTTTGACGTGACCAGCCGATTGACCGGAGGGGGCCTCTCCGACCGCCCGTCTAGCCCAAGATCGGGCCAAAGTGGAGTATTGCAAGTCATGAACTGCTCATTCACCTGGGTTCTATCCTTAAGCATCACGGGTCGCCACCCACAGCCAACAATGGCCCCATTGGGGGAGTCGGTTCATTCTAACGCCCCAGCCGACAGGGCGGCGTGGTGTAATGGTTAGAAAACTAGACGATCAAGCCATTATTAGTGAGTTCGGGTCTCATTGGGTACCCCATACATGTGGCCTTGTGTTACAATTAAAAGCTTCGGGATGTGCGTAATGTAATGGTTATCTTCGAAGGAAATGGACTCGGCGACACGAGTTAAAATTTTGGACTATACTGTTTACATTTAATATAGGGCTAACACGCTTGGGAAAGGTATGAATATATTTATTCTCGCTGCAGCTATGAGTAAATAATAGAGCGGACCTTTTAACTTTGGTTCGACAACCGGTCTCGAAGAAAAAATAATTAAAACCTGTTAAACACCGTTTAAGAAATTGATCATATGTCGTATCCTTTTCATACGGCAGTGTGGTAAAATCATAGATACATCTACGCAAATCTTAGAAAATAACCACCACGATGGGATGCCTGAGTTGCATACGTAAGGTATCATATCAGTCGCGGATCGAGCCTTGGATTGGGAAATTGGTACTCTGAATATGGTTCATGTCTCTGACTGCACCCAGCCACATCTATGACAAATAAAATGAAAAGCTTGAGTTTCTTTTACAAAAGCACCATTCTTCACGAATATTTACCGGGCAGAGAAAAAAATTTAAAAAATAAATCGAGGATTTTGCTGGAACTACAATGTCAAACAATGGAGAACTTTTTCCATCTTTTGTTCTTTATTCAAAGAGTAAAGTAGAATTCCCGTTCGGTGTGTGAAGGCGGCATTGTGCTTTAGTGAATTGGCAGTGCCGCGACATTGGCGAATCAGTGCATTGTTTGGAAGCAATGAAAGATTTTACCGAAAATCTGTGATGGAGTTTAGCTATTCTTAGAACAAGAGCATTTTTGGAACAATGAGACAGGTTTCGACCCTCAGCAAAGGAATGCAAGACGAAGATTTAAAGTGAGGCTGAGAAAACGATAAACAGAAAGAAACGGAGAGAGCGAGCGAGAGAGAAAGAGAATAATAGATTGTTAGTAGAAAAGCGAAGTCATACGTGATGGAAATACAGATATTATTAATCTTCTAAAAAAAGAAAATACATTTAAATAAATGTTACTGAGAAAATGCATGGACTGCATTAAGATATACAGAATGAAACATGTGAGGACTGTTTTTCAGACACAAGTAAACGGAGACAGATTGATAGATGAGACAGAAAGAAATAATAGGAGTTTAAGAAATATACTGACTGCTTTTGGCCAAGGGAAGAAAATTGGCCAACTTTCAAGTGATTACAAAGCCTGTCTTCCTTAACATACATTTAAAATTTTAAATTCCACACTGTATTTTTTCTCCGTATATATATATATATATATATATATATATATATATATATATATAAAGTGTTGTTCTGGTTCCAACGGGAGAAAATTCAATAATTTATAAGAAAGGAAGGTCCGCAAAATGTATTTTGTTCTCAGTAAAAAAATTGTAATTCTTTTTGTTTTACATATATATATATATATATATATATATATATATATATATATATATATATATACACACACACACACAAGGTGTGTGAAAAAAGTATCCATGATTTTTTACCTTTTGAAAGATTTAGTATTCTGAAAAAAAAAATTAAGGTACCATTCATTCTTCATTTCAATCTTTGGTAAATACAGCTTGGTACCTTTTGACATTCCTTGTATTTTGAAAAAAATGAATGAATGGAACTTTTTTTTTTTTCAGAATACAAGGTATGTCCAAAATTACAAAAAAAACTCGATGCTTTTTGGACACCCTTTATATATATATATATATATATATATATATATACGTTTAGGGAAACCCAAGGGAACAAAAGAGAGAAATCGAACGTGTCACAATTTTGACAGGTGGAAAAAGAAAGTGAAAGGGAATGTGCTTGGATGATAAATATTGGAAAGTGCTCAATATTTGTGGGGCCGGTTAATGGGACTGAATCAGCGACATAAGTTGACTACTCCGGGTTCGCCAAAATTCTCTCATATATATATATATATATATATATATATATATATTTACCAACCCCTCCACACGAGGAGGATGTGACACAAGGTCAATTTCTTAAACGGAGTTCAGAGTTTTCCTTCTCCTAGACCGATTGCCTAACCAGGGTTAAAGAGCCTAGTCTGCCCTACTATTTATTCATAGCTGAAGGGGCAGTAGGATTTATACATTTCCCAAGGGTATTAGCGCTAAGTGAAATGCAGTTAACACATCCAGGACTTAAACTCGGACGACGAGTCCATTTCCCATGACTTTAACCATTACACCACACGCTTCCTATCTATCTATATATATAATGTGTATGTGTTTAGTAACAATGAGGAATTTCATGTTTAATATGTTATGATTTTTCTTTTGAGGTAAAGAAATGTCACTGGAAGACAGATAACCTTTAAGAATTAAACATTGAATTTTTTAATTGTTTCAACACAAGGTTAATGTTTGAGATCATTCAAGGACGAACCGATTACGTTATTAGATTACAAAATGTTGTAGCGATTGTCTGCCCCTGCTGAGATGGGCTTGGATCCAGATGGGTTATCTTCCCTTGCCACCAGGTTTTCGCCTATAGGTGGCTGAGGTATTTAAGCAGTAGCCTGGGAATTTCATTCTCTCGGTCCAGCAACTACTAAGCATGGGCTAGACACGGTGTTTCTCCCCCACCCCCAACTAGCAGTAAATGACTCAATTATTTCCTCACGAACTCTTTATCACTTCTTCAGGACTTTAGTCCTATCTGCTTTTGCTTATCTTCATATCTGTATCTATGTTGCATTTTATGTATGTCTGTCCTTCTCTACGTGCTCAGACAATAAAGTCTGCATGTGTTATTATATATACATAAAATAATCCGATAAAGAGTTACATATATCTACTTACGCTAGAAGGTTACTCTGAGCCTTCTAACAAATTATAAGAACATTACATTCTATTCTTATAATGTTATAAATTTTTCTGAAACATCCTATACATATAAAAGGATATCAATTTTTTGTGAACACCATATATATATATATATATATATATATATATTTACCAATCCCTCCACACGAACAGGATGTGACACAAGGTCAATTTCTTAAGCGAGTTCAACAGGTTTGAATTCAGAGTTTTCCTTCTTCTAGACCGGTTGCCTAACCAAGGTTAAAGAGCCAGATCTGCCCTACTATTTACCCATAGCTGGAGGGAGAATTGGATTCATACCTTTCCCAAGGGTATTAGCGCTAAGTGAAAATGCAGTTACCGCGTCCAAGATTTGAACTCGTGGCGACGAGTCCATTTCCCATGACTTTAACCATTACACCACACGCTATATTTATATATATATGTGTATGTGTGTGTGTGTATTTGTTATTCACCATAAATGTATTTAGCCAAACCCTTCCGCCACAGGCAGGGTTTAGTACCAAGTCAAATTTGTCACCAATTCCATTTCATAAGATAACCGTTACGAAAATCGAGCCTCCCCCAAGCATTTCAATTATCTTTATTATGTCACTTTTCCGTCTATAATCGTCTGAGGCTCAGACGGCAAGTGTCATTGTCACCGTATATTCTGTGGTTACTCAGTTTAATTACTTGTCTGAATTATATTATATATTAATATGAATTATATATCTAGTTTCAGTTTATTAGTTATTCTACTTGTCAAGACTGACTAAAGCTTTTGATGAAGAATGTGATTTACAAAGTAAATATCATGCTTAACTGGAGACTTACCAAAATTTGAATTGCAAACCTCTAAACAAAAATAAAATTGCGATATATTAGTTTGACGCCTATTTATTTTTGGATTGCTATGCTGCGTTGTCATGGATATCCGTGCTAACAGCGCGATATGAATATGAATAATATATATATATATATATATATATATATATATACAAAGGCGTTGCGTCTGTTTTTGTATGTATGTGTAGAGTTATAACTTAGAAAAGAGATATCATTGAGCATTAAAAATCGCACATACACTTTAATATGTTTATAATTAGGAAAATACAAAAAATAGTTTTTGACTTTTACTGATTAAATGATATAATTCAATAATCAAAAACTAATCGATTTGTCGACTTTTTCATAGTTCTTCATACGTAAGTACAAAAAACAAGTGCAAATAAATACAAAATACAAATGACACATTTATAATTCTTAGCTTCTTTGTAAAAACGAATACATTTTTTCACTGTCACTCAACAAGTAATAAGGAACTGAACTTAATTTTTTGTCATATGTACAACAAGATTTTAGAAAAAAGTTTCAAAATATTAATGAGTTTAGGGTTAAATTGTTTGAAATGATATTCTAAATGTAAACAAAAAAATCCTAAAATAAACGAATATAGTAATATGCTAATTCTCCGCAATTTAAAAAAGAAATAATTACCATTTTCCTCTTAACCCTCTTTTACTTTTCTGTTCCCATTTCCTTCTCACTGCCTAGTATTCCTAAAATCATTTTAGCCCGATCATAGACAGAACTATTTGTTTACAGACTTTCATATACATATTAATATTTTGATTATAGACATATTCATATTCTTTGTTATAGATTTTCACTCAATCATATTTATGATTACATACTTTTATAGACACACACGCATGAGAAAATGAAAGCTATTGTTTAATTTGTCCAAAAATAACGAATGCCTGTCGGTTCTTTATGAAGGTCAGTTCCTTCTTGAATGATAAAATTGTTCGTAGCGATCTTTATTTTTCTAGTTTCTTTATAAAGTACTCAGCGCTTGGTTACTGATAGTTTCTCGCCTATGTGATTATTCAAGTTGGTTTTATTAATTGCATTGGCGAGTACCGTTGACATTATATATATAAGTGGTGTCTTAGTTTATTTTTAGAGGAGTATTGTTAATAAAATACAACGGGAATCAAGAAAATGTTCCTATTTAAATATAATTTCAATTAATTGGTTTATATACCACCCACCCCTACTATGGGTAAAATAATGGGGCAGGCTATTTAGCCTTCTTAAGGTAACTGGCCTCCAAGGAAATCTCAACCCAGCTATACTGTGTCTCATCTTGCCTATGATGGATGTGTTTGGTAAGCATAAACTCTATTTAGGCATAAAGATCTCTATCATGTCACCTGTCAAGAAAACCCTTTGGAATTTCTACTACGAACGTTTTGTTCGTAGTTTTTTTCTCCATAAGATGACATTACCAGTGTTTAGTTTTAACTAACTACATTCAAAAGCCGAACATTTTCATGATGTTACAAAATATAATTTGATGTTTAATTTATTTGGTTAACAACATTTATTCAAACAATACATTTTGTTAACCAAATAAATTAAACATCAAATTATATTTTGTAAGATCATGAAAATGTTCGGCTTTTGAATGTATTTAGTTAAAACTAAACACTGGTAATGTCATCTTATGGAGAGAAAAACTATTAACAAAACGTTCGTAGTTTGTTTGTTTTTTTCTAAAATATATATATGTATATATGACTTGCTGATATTCGAACCGATGTAAAAGCCGCAATAATGTTTGGCACTTTTCAAGCTATGTAATTCTTAATTTCAAAAACTGGCACATTATTCTCGATCCCTCATTCGTTGTAACAGTCATTACATCATCAAACCTGTAAAATCAAATCCCTATCCCTCCCTATTTCTCTCTTCCCCCCTTTCTCTCTCTCTATCTCTCTCCTAATCTGTCCCAAAATAGCGAATGCCTGTCGGTTCTTTATGAAGGTCACTTCTTGCTTGAATGAGGAAATTGATGGTCACGAAAAACGTTATGATGGCTTGTAACGCTCTTTATTTTTCTTGTTTCTTTTTGAAAATACCCGGCGCATATCTTTTAATACAAATCTGAAAAACTCTGGCTAAAATCTCGTGTACAGAATAAAAAAAATGAGGACTAAGGTTTTCTTTAGGGAAAGTGGAGCCTTGCTTGCCTCGTAGGAAAGGACGACTTTCGTTGGATAGAAAATTATTAGCTGCAACTCCCTTGGAGCTGATCCTGAGAAGATCTGGTCTTAAATAACCAGCACGGCCCTAAGCCAAAATAGGCAATCCAATTTGCCACTGATCATTTATACAAGCAAAGGATTTCTAGGGAGAAAAAAATAACGTGAAAAAGAGAGAGCAGGTCTAAAAGTTCAAGCTTAGATACTTTTAATGTTTCTATTTTTAAGGGGAATGGGTTCACTTTCTGAATGCATATTGATAAAACATGTTTCTGAGGGAAGTATATACTCAACGCGTTCGTTGTGATGTGACAAATGGTCTAGAGTATGGGGCATCAAGCGAGGATAGAACTCGCTATTTAGTAGTAAAGGATCTGCGAGATTATCTCGCTAACCGTTACACCGCATGGGACTCTTTTTACTCAACCCGTTCAGAACGGGTCGGATTAGACAGAAAATCACAAATAGGGGGTATCCAGCTAGTATCGAACTAGCTTAAATATTGACTTGTTAACCAGTGCCTCGAACTCATTCTCAATACTTTACACACAGTGTATAAAGACATGCGTGATTTTGTCATATTGTATGCTAACCAAAAATGTTCATGAATTACTATTTCCATTGTTATTAAGAAATTTTGCCTAAATTCACAATTAAGAAAATCATCAAACTTCCTCTTTGACAACATCTTAAAGCAATTTTTACTTTTTATATAAGCACAATTGATGGGTTAAAATCGGGATCGAGGCTGTTTGCAGTTTACAAAGCGTTAATACCTTTTGGAAATGTATGCATCCAACTATTCTCCCTCAAACTAGGGTTTAATAGTAATAAAATGTGATCAAATGAGTTTTATTTGTGTTTATTATGCATATATGAGTGAACACTTAGGAACAACAAGTACTGTAGACAATCTGAAGGCGTCCCATCGTGGTATAATGGTTAGCATGCTAGCCTCATAGATACACTATTACTGAATAGCGAGTTCGATCCTAGCTGGATGTCCCGTACTTGCGAACTTGTGTCAAGTCCCAATCGTAGCGAACGGGTTGGGTAAATACCGACTATACGTCCCCTCAATTAAGTTATTACCAGCCTAGTTGAAAATGTGAAATGATTGCTAAATTCTGACTCCAGTTTTAAATTAAGGTATGATAACAATTCCCTTAAGTTATTTTTATCAGCCTTATCAGCAGGTTTTTCCTTGGAGGATCCATTAAACAAATATGTCAGATATATAATAATGCCTTTTTAGTGATATTTTCCCATTATTTTCCGAGTGTGTCATGCTAACATATAGAAGGCATAAAGAGACTAAACTAAAAGAAACCTAATCGCCATGCTCATATTCGTGTGCTTTTACTATAAAGGCTTCCAGGCAAATCGAGTTAGAAAGTTGATTATGAGCACACCAGTTCTTAACTCTGACGACTTCTAAATAGAAAACTTGTATTATATATATATATATATATATATATATATATATTCTTGGTTTTAAGAATCGTTTCATGCGGATTTTTCTAGTGATACAGGTTATCCGTTGTGAGATCTCTATTTAATTTGTAATTACATGTCAAATCATCCAGGCCATGTCCCTCTTCAATTTTTCTGTGTGTACTATGGTAAAGTAAGATGATCCCCAAAATTAGAGCTTCCGATTCTAAAAATTGGCCATGTTATGTCGATTTTAAACTCGAAAAACTTAGAGGGTGCAAAAATGGCGACCTTTTGTAATCTATGTCTGTAAAATGAGTTTTAGAGCTTCCCTACTCCTGAAAATTGATTTCTAATAGCTTTTTGCTCTAACTATTTTAAAGTTATTAAGGATTTCTGATTTTTGCAATAAGTGGGAAAATCTCAATGTGGCCCTGCATATATGACAGATTTTATTTCACATCATTATTTTACATATACTGAACATTATTTGTCCCAAAAATATAGTTAGGTTTTTGCTCAGAAGCGAAGCTTCAAAATATCAGTTAAAATTTCCCACTTTAATGTTTTGAGTGTTTCCGTTCAGCCATTAAATTAGGACTATATGAGCAGAAATTGGAGGTGCGTGCTGTAATGGTTAAAGTTATAGGAAATGGGCTCGTTGATGCATTTACCCAATCAGTTTGCAACGGTTTAGATGTGATACAAGCTCCCACCAAACTAATTACCCAACCCGTTTGCCACAGTTAGTATGTTTGCACACTGTCGCTAGTAGAGGGTTTCAGTGCGGATCCAACTCGCTTTTCAGAAGTAATGGATCTGCGAGACTATCTTGCTAAACATTAAACCACAATGGGACGCGCTGTGGAAGATGTGACATGTTTGAAGCTGCCCAGCGAGGATCGAACTCACTTTTCAGTAGTAATAGATCAGCGAGACAAGCTTGCTAACAATTACACTACAAGGAGATACCTAAAGGTTTTTATTGTATAATGTTATACAACAAATTATGAAATCCTGATATTTTTGTCAAGCAATATGGAACGTTTATTTTTTAAAATTGTAGGTTTGTACTTATTTATGTAGATTATATATATATATATATATATATATATATATATATATATATATATGGCCTCCCTTTCTTATCACTGAGTCGACATTTTCACGTTTCATCATTTGCACTCTATTCTCTTTTCTTATCTTCTCGGTTTTTTCATATCAGCAAGATTAGTTCTCTCTATTTATCACATACTGACTGTTTATCTCGCCCTCTGATAGGAAACCTACCTTTTGTTCACGTCAATCTCAAGGATATCTTTCCTTCCTTTTTATTTTCTTTTGCATAGTTCATTTCTGTTTTCCCACGTTAACAACCCTCTCTCTCTCTCTCTCTCTCTCTCTCGTTATTGAATGCCATTGATCATATCTCTTCCACTTTTTATTTCACTTGTGTCTGCTTCGCATGATTGCCTTCCATATGTATAAGAGATATGTAAGCATATTTTCTTATTTACTAAGCATAATGTAGGCTTGATACAAAGTTATCACTATGGGACACCTAGTTAGGTTCAAAATCATAAGTATTCGATATGTTAGATCTAAACGTTACACTACAATGAGGTACCTGTCATTTAGTAAATTTTCAAAAATAAAGACAGTTGTACGGGACACACACACACACTTAGAATCAAACTCACGTTTAACATTCTACTCAAATATCATTACACCATACAGGTTACCATATATATATATACATACACGAGCTGAGTTCTCCTTAATATCGTTTACGGTGAAACCCGGGTAGTAAGCTTCTGTCACTCTAAACCGGCTCTACTAACGCATTGAGCAAGCCTTTAATAAAATAAAATATATTTCGACACGGTTTTCATTTTCGTTGATCCAGCAAAGTCGGTATTTTCACTCGTTCTGTTTTTACCTTTTCTTTTCCCGACGCGTCATTCTCTTTATACACACAAACACACACACACATATATATATATATATATATATATATATATATATATATAAGGGAATAATAGATAGTTGGCAGTTTGCCAGAAAGAAGTACAATACGTAGATAACGATAGTTGTGTCTCGAGGCATAAGCTGACGTGAGAAGGAAAAACGCCCCGAAATTCGCTTATTCCAATGAATTTCCACTTGAGTATCTTCTATCATTTGTTTAATGGCGAAAAGATGGCGATGAAATCTTACTGAAACAATAGAATGGATATTTAATGGGAAAGTCTAAGCCAGAAAAGAAACGTTAACAACAATTGATAGCCATAACCTTTGTTGGGATTTACTAAGCTGAGATTAGTTTTGTCACAAGGACAGAAATATGGAGCACCCACTGAATTGGCAGGTTAGTTAGATTTTATGGCATGTCAAGCTTGGTTTATTTTATGCCGAATACATTTAGTTTTATTCTTTCTTGTTGGGTTTTCAATTCTAAATTCATTTTTATCTGTTTAACCCATATATGGGATCCTAACAGAAAATACCACTCCGGTTCCGGGTAGTTCTGGGAGTAATAGTGATAAAGGGATACACTACAAGCCCACTCTTCAAAAACTGGAACTTCTCTACTAGATGCAGTTTAACGTCATACCCAGAACACGAAGACCTTCAGTCAACGACTTCTAGCACATTCATGATAGAAAGGGTTGAGGGTTTGCCATAAGGCCAATGGAGTTATTTAAGTGCTAGGATTGACGTGACCAGCTGATTGATCGGAGTCGGGGGGTTCCGACCTGCCCCCAAGCCCAATTAAGAACTAAAGGGAAGTGTTAAATGTCATGGACTGTTCAGCCACCAGGATATTGTCCTTAAGCATCACAGCCCCAACTAAAAATTGAACTTAAAATAGTTTCCCAGTCAAGCTTGCTGAATATTTGTAAACGATTTTTAATAAAAAATATTTTGGCAGTTATATCGTTGTGGAAGCGCGTGCTCTAATGTTGTAGGAAATGGACATGGTGATCCAAGTTCAAATACTGGACGAGGCTCTTTGTATTTCAAATAGCTCTAATACCCTACTATTCTCCCTCCTCTCATGAATAAATATTAGGGTAGATTGTGCTGTTTAACCTTGGTTTAGGCAACTTGTCTAAGAGAAGGAAACTCTGAATTCTATTTTAGAAAATCAACCTTGTATCACATCCTACTCGTGTGGAAACGTTGGTAAATACGTATACCATTTCAATGAAGGATTTTAAAAAATGACACCCTTGGTAAGAATATGAACTTTATATATATATATATATATATATAAATGTTGTATATTTTGGCAGCAAGTTATTTTGTAAGATCCTAAAATTGCCAGAAGACTGGAAAAAATACAAATCTAAATGATGAAAAAGAAATGTTCTGTGTTGTTCAATATATATATATATATATATATATATATATATATATATTCACAGAAATTATAAATATTCTATTGTTTTTTTTATTTTAAGAAATATATATCGATCAAAATTAAAATGTATATTATTATATATTATGTATTACCAAACTCTACTGCAATGTGATTCTGTAAGCAAACTGATAAATAAGTAGCTCTCTAAATATATTTTAAATATATATCAATGCAATACCATTTTACTTAATGTTTGAAAAAGCTGCATGAAATTGAAAAGAATCCAACAAAATAAAACAAATAAACATTTTTGAAAAAACTTTGAAAACATTAATTTAATGTTATCAAAAGAGAAAAAGAATTGCTTATGTAACAATCCTTTGATCCTGTCATATCGGTGTTACTTTTATTCCCCGCCCCGCCATCCACGTCATATCACTACCTGTTTACAAGTGCAGTGATCATTATCAAATGTCATGATGTTTATATTCATGCCTACTCGAATGGTAATCAAATTTTCTACACGTTTGAACGTCAAATAAAGGGAGATAAGTATTTTTTTTTAATTTGAAGCAGCCATGGATTCCAAAAGTTTTTGACAAGTTTTTTTTTAAGTTTCACAGATTTATAATCTGATAACTTAAAAGTTTTAAACATAAGGGTACTACATAAAAGTTTCTATAATATCTGTTTAGTATTATTTGGATTATCCGAACTATTGTCCTCATCGTTATTGTTATCTGTACAGATAAATGTTTTCATTGTATCGTTTTCCTCTAGTAGGATAATATTATATGGCCTATTATCTCAACGTGTGTGTGTGTGTGTGTGTGTGTGTGTGTGTGTGTGTGTGTGTTTGAATGAGTGAGAGAAAGTTTTAAGAAAACTTATGATTGCAATTAGGGGGTCTAATTTGTACAATATGCCTGGAAGAAAATTAAATATTCTCGTATTTCCCTCGATGGAATAAGGAACTCCTCATGGCGTAGTGATAATATGCTAGACTGTGATATCGTTGTAAACAAATTCGAATTCAAATCGTCCTATAACGTTCACTTTTGGACTAATACACTTAGGAAATGTACCAACTCCCTTATCGAGTAAAAATAGTAACACTGTTCTTCTACAAGAATGAATTTGGAATTAAATAATCCACGAATATTAATATGCCATTAAAGAATGAAACCGAAACAAAATCTTAAAGATATGTCAACTTGTTTTGGGTTATTTCATACCAAGAGAATCCCATTTATTGAACATTCATAATTGATTTTTTGTTTAGTTGTTTTCTAATATTTTTTTGGTTTTGTACACGGTCCTATAAAATACGAATATAATGTTTTAATAGATGAATTTAACCCATAGATAGGGACTATAACAGGTACTAGCACTACCGGTCAGAGTGGATTCGGGAGTAATGGCAATGAAGGGGCACTCTAAACTCCCCAGCTCTCCAAACCGGGAGCCTCAGGATAAATGTTTTAATGTCATACCCAGGTCATAGCCTTTTTTAAGGGTCTTACTCCTGTGTAGTGGATACATTCGGGTTATTCTAAGCTCTGCCAACAAGGTGATGTTTAATCGGTTTAGTACTCTTCGGTCTTATTCTAATAAAGTTGAATGAATTCAAATGGTGGAAGCTCTGGTTGAATTCCATTTATAAATATGCAATACAAATAAAACCTTATTTCAAAATTTATCGTATGAAAATTATTAAACCAAATTGTTACGTACTGCCACCCGCTAACCTATCAAGTGGTGAACATTCGTGTGGCATTGATAGACAGACGGCAGGTCAAAATTCAAATCTCCAGCGATAATAAAGTATGAGAGTCATTGTGGTTGACTCTGGACAGTCAGGTTCTAATTAAAAAAAGTTATATTTTTTAGAGTTGATTGTTGTTTTACTTGCCAAAGGAAAGAGATGTATATTTTAGGGCTTACGCGATACTACCACTTCCCCATTGGAGTGTTGAATTATTTGTGCTATATAATCCGTGCTACAATACATCACTCAAATTTATAGACTAAGTAAGGTCACGTAGTTTAAACCTCAGCCAATCAACAGCCCAAATACGTGGCTGGTTAACTACTTAATCGCTGATACTGTGAGATGTCCATTTGCAATCATTGACGAAGGACCTGCAAGACTGAGGAGCGCCAAGGAACAACCAAATGATTTATTGCTAAGGATCGCGCTCTGCTTAACACAAAGGATCTCCGCGGGATAAGCTTGAAGACTAATGGATGGCCAGAAAAATCATAACATGGGGAATGGTAATGATCTACAAAATAATAAAAAATGTCCTCCTAAACCATGTAGCAGATTTTAGGGACAGAGAATCATATAAAAAGCGGCAAGCCTATGCACACATCATTACAAATCACATTATGTGTCTGTGGTGTAGTGCCACACTTACCGCCAGCAACCAAATTTATCACAGATATACAAGCCGTGCTACTCATGTGATGTGTTAGCGAGGGCTTATATCGTACTCGCTACCTTGTGGCTAAGAGGTGGATGCTCTACAGACTGAGAAAAACGGGAATCTAGCTAAAGCCTTTTAAATGCTTTTCTATTATATGAACTCTTCATTTTCTTTCTTATATTGTTATAGGAAAGTCATTACAAAACTTTAAACCAATTTGCACACGCCTATTTTCTTATCAAATATAAAATGATGAAAAAAATGTAATCTTTGGAGACTATATATTCAATACTTTTAAAAAAGCAGCTTTTGCTAAACTGTCTTGCATTTTTATGTTTCAATACATTCTCTCTCATAGCTGTTGAATATAATTATTATTCTTGTCTTTTTCTTTATTAATTTTTACACAATATTTATGTTGGATCTTTGAAGATTATATATATATATATATATATATATAATATATATAATATATAATTCTGTCTTGTCTTTTTTTCTTTATTTATTTCCTTCTAATAATCTCATTCTTTACCCACTCATCCAATTATCTGAGCGTCAGTAGCTATTTGCATATAAATAAGCAATCTTCAGTGGTGTTGAAAAGCTATGTATATGTACAGACACACATATATATATGCACACTTTGATAGACATATGTACATATAATAGCCATATTCATACTTATATATACACACATATACAAATATATATATATGTATAATATATATACACAAATATATATACATACGTAAACATATATACACACACATACGTACACCTATATATATATATATATAATATATATATATATATATATATATATATATATACATACACATATTTCTATATATATATATATATACAACAGCGTGTGAGTAGCACAGGGATCTGTGCGGCAAAGTAAGGAGCTCATGGTAGGTGTGGCGCTCCACCTCAGACGTAAAAGCAATCTCCTTAGTTTAGCGCTAGGGGAAAGAGGATAGATTCCCTCGCTGTCTGGTTGATGCCGACTTTAGTCCACCCCGACGACTTTACTTACTTTTACATACGTACATATATACAGAAATATGGATATATATTACACATACAAGAATATATTTATATACATACCTATACAAATATGCACATGAATACACTTGTATAAATGTATATAAAGACACACATACACACACATATATATATATACATACACACAAATAAAAACTAATATACATATAAAATTTATATGTGTGTTTATATACATATATATTCAAATATACATACTCATAAATATAAATAAATGAATATATATATATATATATATATATATATATATAGTTCAGTTTACCGCGTATATTTGTGTATGTCATGTATAAAAACATATCGAATTATGCAAGCAGGAAGACTGTTCTGATTAAAATAAAAGTAGACACAGAAGACAGGAAAAGAGAAAAGGACGGGGTTATACTAAAGAAGTGGCAAGTACTCTTCAAAGAATGTCTTCACTAATTTACTGAAGAATTTTTTTTTAAATGAGAAAAGAGTGCACATATGTTTTCAGGAAGCCGAATGGCAAATGACTTATGCATGGAACAAAACAAGCAAGTAAGTTCGACCTAGGAGAATTGAGAATTCATGAGTGATATATATATATATATATATATATATATATATATATAAAGAGAGAGAGATGAAAACAGATTGAAAGATAAGGAGGCAAACCGACAGACAGTAATGTGTATGTTTATATATTAAAAATAAATTATGTGTATGTGTGACTTGAGAGTTGCATTTGCATATATATATATATATATATATATATATATATATATATATATATATATATATATAAAATGGATGATTAAAAAAGTAAAAACTGCTCAATATCATTGAGCATTTATATTCAAGTTACGGTAGCGTGGGCACTGAGTCAACGACGCTTGGTTACTGACTGTTGCTTGCCTATCCATAATCTCCTGACTGATTAGATTACCCAATCTACTCTTACGCTGAGTTTGTGGGTGGTTGTATCGAGCCCAGAACCTTGCGATTCCTAGGCTGTTACTCTACCGACTAAGCCAAACCAGCCCCTTTATATATATATATATATATGCGTGTGATACCAATCGTATATGTATATGTAAATGTGTGTATGTTATAAAGACCAGGTAATTGTATTTGGGTATGTGTCTGTGTATGAATGAAGATATCTCAATGTTTGCATATATATTCCAAAGATAAGGTCTTCAAAATATTTAGAAATCACAGAAACGTTTATTGTTAATTGTCAATGATGTTTATATAATTTGAAACTTTTAACATTTGACTATTTTACACCATTTCGGGTGAAGCATTTTTGTAGGTGAAGGTGCAGTTTTTGCATTCCCATGCCATACCAGCTCGCCTCAATGTTGTTGAAAAGGCATTAAACCTCATCATCATTGCAAATTCTCGAGACCATTTGTGGACATTTCTGATATCCGAGCACGACTCGCCATACACTTCCGTTAAATGGCAATGAATAATGCCTTTTGTGTTCTAAAACCGAATAACTTTGCTAACTTGACATCAGTGCCAATTAGTAGTTCGATTAGAAACGACATCCAAGCCGAGACTGATCTTGGCAGCCAGGCGAGCGCTGATGCAGGCGGGTGTACAACAAACACAATAGTGCTGCCAATAGTCGTACGAACAATTTCTCTGTATCACCATCGCTTTAGAGACCTTTTGGCATTAATCTCGTATTAATGACGGAAGGCATCTATTATAGCGAAACAAACACTTCCAGCACTCAGATCATTAAAAATGCTGGAATTGTAAGAAGGACAAAATGTGTAGAATACTTTGAGAATTAGGATCTGTAAACAAAAAAACCTGCAACTTCGTCTCACTAAAGCAAATATTTTATGGCGTCAAATTTGACAAATAAATAAAAGAAAATTGACTTTGCTAAAATAATTTTCACTGACGATATTCGCATTTATTAATGTTTCATGATGACTAATGCAACTAGAGTTTCTCCAATATTAAACATGTAAATAATGTAAACCGATTATCAATGGCAAAATTGTAGTTAGTGTCCTTGAAGTTAGTGTCTCTCTCTCTCTCTCTCTCTGTGTGTGTGTGTGTGTGTGTGTGTGTGTGTGTAATATTGTAATAATTGAAAAACAAGTTTCATAAACGAATAATGTTTATTATGCCTACACTGCAGTGTTTTGATCTATTTAAAAAGACCTTCATCGGGACATTCGTTGGTGTAAGGAAAAAATATATAAAATATAAATGTTGTTCAAAAGTCCACACATGCTTCTTTTTAGATATCTGTGATGGATGTTGGGAAACTTCTTGGTTGTGTTGAAAGCATGGGAAAGTATAGAATTTGGAACAATAACAAAAATTCAAAGTGATGGATATTATGACATTTTTTACCTTATTTTAAATCCTGAAACTTCAGGCAGACCTCTGATTTTTATCAAATCTTTTTGTAGAATGAGTTTTCTTTTTTTGTTTTGCTTTCTTTTTTAATTTTTAATTTAATTTTTATTTATTTATTTATTTTTCAGTGGCTGCAACCCAGATTTCATTTGCTGCCCGGAGAGGGCTACAAAGATTTTTATGAAAGTTTCTGAATGCATAATCAAAATATAAGTATTTAAAGCTTCTGTTATCAAGGAACAACAGATTAACTTCTTCATTCTGAGATGCTGGAATAGCACAATACGGATTTACTAGTGTTTTACGAAGAAACTGTAGAAAGAAGTTTCTCTAATATCAAATATCTTAACAATGTAGACAGATCGATAATGTCTCAAGAATGGACTTAACAGACGAGTCCTCATGGCAATTGAAAACGATGTTAACGTACAATTTACTTAAGTCTTCTAGGTATTTCATTTTTATTTTAATTATGGTTATTCTTGTATAAATAATTCTAATATTTCTTTTTCCCCTTTTGAAAATATCATTATGGATCTTAAAATCCTTCTAGCCCAAGGGTCTACAAAGTATGAATCCAAACCCTGGCATCAATCTTTTAAATATCATTGTTAATTCCTGCGTCTTATAGGCCGGCAAAGTCGGTAGGTATAAAGTGACTGGAGGTCACGCGTGGGTGCAAGCTTCAGCGCACTGATGTGATAAGCAGCTCTATTAAGTAGATATCCCTGCAGTGCCTATAATAACTGCACTTAGGTTTGTCACCGAACTGACTGCCCGGATACACTTGCAGACGTGCATGTGAAAATAAATATTCTAGATTTGTTCACTTGCATAAATTTTCAGCGTATGTCTTTTTCTTCGAGTTTTTTTTCTTTGTTAAATTTGTTAATTTATTTTGGCTTTCTTCGTTAACATCATTGAGGCATTAATTCAACCCCCACACTCCCCTCGCCAGTGTTGGGAGGGGGTCATTTATGTCAGATCATAAATATACATTTTCATGCGAGAAAGTGACATTTCCAGTTTTTATTCGCAATTAAAACTTCTTTCGGGAAAGTGCACACGTACACCCACGTACTCTCACACGTGTACACATGAACACACTCGAAACAACACACATGCCAAAGCACCTAATACATCTACAAGGTGTTCCAGGATTTTATGCAAATAAGAATAATCATAACTATAAAACTAATGGTTCGAAAGTCACGTGATTTTGATCAAATCTATCTTAGTCTGTGATTTTCTATGTCTATATATACGAGCGGGACGAGTGTATATACCACAGTATGATTTAGATATTACCACGTTTGATATGTATACTTTAAGAGCTATAGCAAAATAGTTGAATATGTAAAAAACATGATAATCTTGATTTAACTCACCCCTTTCTTTCTTTTTCTTACTTTTCATTCCATTCCGTTGAAACAGATTAATGTTATCACTTCAATGATCTCACTTCACCTATCTATCTTTCACCACTCTTTTCTTTCTTATTTTTTCTGGCGTGTAGCATGTCCTTTTTCGTGCCTTTCTTGCTTCAAAATAAAAATGGAATGGAATATGGATACCTACACGTTAATACATTAGAGTGGGCCGACCAGCAAATACTTACATTGATCAACTCTTTGCGGATATTGGATTCCGTGAGGAGGACGACTGGAACGATGACTGATATGGACAGTTCACGAGATAGAGATCCTTGCTATCAGCGTCATATGATGATATTATGTTATATGAAATTAATTACTAATTATCTCCCTTTCATACACTTATCTTAGAATATACAAGCCTTTAAAAATTACGTCTTATAGGAAATTGATAATGTGTTAAGCTTTTACTCTTATTAAAGATTTTCAAATGGAAGTCTTTAGATATATATTTACCGACTTTGATTAAGCGTACCATTGGCTTCGACGAAATACCCCCTTAAGTATGGAAGAAGAGAAAATTGGAAGATATACTTCTTCGATTATGCAATGCAGTGTATGAACAAAACACCAGAGAAATCACCAACAGACTGCATCCTCCTATTTCTTAAGAAAGGTGACCTCGGAATCACTAAGTTCTACAGAGGTATAACTCTTAAAGGCGTAGCTGCTAAGGTTTATAATGCTCTTCTTCTCAATCGCATTTAATCTAAAGTCTAGGAAAATCTTACGAAAAATCTAACCTAATTTCGATGAAATTCATCCACAACTTCTTAGATTCTGGCTATTCATAGAATCGTCAAAGGAGTACGAGCAAAATATCTCGAGGTAACACTTTTTGTAGATTTCTGCAAAGTATTGGACTCTATACAGGAAAGATGGAGCAAATACTTCTAGCATATGATATCATTAAAAAAAACTGTTACCATTATAATGATGCTCTACAAAGATGCGAAAGCAATGATTCTTTCGTCCGATCGGATTAAAGATTTCTTTGAAATTGTCGCTGGAGTCCTACATTAGATACATTAGATTACAGGTAAAATGTAGATAATCCATTGAAAAACGAAACTCGTAAAATGCTTATCTGAAGAAAATTTTAAGCCACCACTCCATAACCAAGTTTATCTGTACTTTCTGTTGTAAATGGTGTTTTCAAGGGAAGTTACTAAATACTCATTTCTTAGACTTTTTTCTCCACAGACATTTTAAGTGGTTTGAAGGGTTACGAATAAACATCATAAAACAAATACATGTGACGTTTTATTGTAACTGTTATTTACTAAGTTTAGATTAAACAACCAATGCTGGACATTTTATTGTAGTTGTGTGTGAGAAGGAAGACACACAAGTTCAGAGAAGCGGGTAAGATTCATGTAATGCACAAAGTTAGATAAATATTCACGGAATTTGCATAGCATTGTCTCTACATCATACACACAAAGTATATATATATATATATATATATATATATATATATATATATATATATATTAGTTGTAGAATAAAGTTTTGCTCTCTACCACGGTTTCGGTGTTCAAGGAACACCTTGAGGAGAACTTAAAAAAATATAGCTACATTTTATGTATACTTGTCAGCATAAGAATTAGTCTGGTTTGGAATTATTTTTATTTCTCTTTCTGTCTTAAATTAGTTTGTATAAACTTAGAATTAAGTTTAAACATTCTTTTCTTTGAAGTCAAAAATGTGTTTTCTCTGAATGTCTCTTTCATTCAAGCAAAACTTATTTGTAATTCTATCTATCACATTCTGTTTCTAACTACCTCTTTTTTATTCATTTAGTTTATACCTTATTTGTATATACTACTAGAGTTAAAGTCTTCTGGTAAATCAGTATATATATAAAATGTTGCTACCTATAATGATTTAGTTCTACTGAAGATGTACCTTGAATATGAAAACCGTAATAGAGAGAAAAACCCCTTTTCCACAATTGTAAATGCTCTTTGGATTTTACGAAATATATTGAACACTTTTTGGATTAACTACTAATGCTGCTACTATAAAAATGTTGCAGCAAAATTTGATGAATGAATATATATATATATAACACCAACCTCTGCACGAACAGGATGAGATACAAGGTTAATTTCTTACGCTGGTTACCTATCCAAGGTTAAAGAGCCTTGTCTGACCTACTATTACCCATAGCTGGAGGAAGAGTAGTTGGATGCATACCTTTACGAAGGGTATTAGCGCTATGTGGAATGCAAACAGCCTCGTATAAGATTATGTGTGTGTCTGTAAAGGGGTCGCGTCTGGTTTGGTATGCACGTATTGAGTTATAAATCAGAAAAGAGCTGTCATTGAGAATTATAGTCACACATACACGTTAATATGTTTATAATAAAAAAAGTAATGTTGGAATTATGTCCCTAACTTGTCACTGTTTGGCAACCAAGGGAGCGATGCAACCGCTAGTATAAATTGACTGTTACTCCAAAGTCAAATCCTCTTTTCTTTTTTAAAATTCTAGCCGTCAGAGATAACACTCTAGTTGTTTCTCCGTCCTTTAGTACTAGGAGGATCACCCTCTACAGATACCTGTTACACAAGTGCTTCTTTACCATCCAGCTATACAGAGGTTACACGTACCATTTGCATCTTTTATCTACTGGATAGAGGGCTTCGTCTCCCACAGACATTTCAGGCAACTGTTATGCGAGGGCTTACCCAAAACACTGAGTAATTACTTTTATTCTCTATTCAATAGTCTCAGGACTATCTACAAGGACTCTTTATATTGTGACATTTATTCTATACATATAGATTCGTGTTATTTTTCTATCATGTTTATACAAAACAGGATAGAAAAATAACACGAATCTATATGTATAGAATAAATGTCACAATATCATTTCTCTTAGAGTTTGCACGGGTAATAGAGTCTATTTGTAATCACTTTTATTGAGATTTGCGCTCCCCGCTCCCATATATATATATATATATATATATATATTATACTAAAGCTGAGTTTATCAACCTTCTCCAGCTAAAGGATTTTTTTCTATTTATGTTATGGACACAATATTTATACTTAGATATTCCTTGGTGTTAGCACTACAAAGTGTATGAAAAAAATTGAGTTTAATTGGCTTTAATTAGGCGTAATTAGCAATTAAGTCAACGACCGACCAATCCCTGTCTTGGAGATTACCTGTTGCTCTTCCCATCTCGCTTTCAGTTAAGTTAACTCTCCTCCCACTTTCTATTTGTCAGTTAAGCAGAGGGGAAAAAAAGAGTAAAAAATCCAGCAGCCAAGGGGATCACCTCACACCCACACACTAAACCCCCGTAGATTCGCCCACTTCCCTTTCTCCAGGCGAATCTTATTCAAATGAGCAAACGTTTTGTTTTGTTTTAATATAAATCAAAGGTATCTTTTTACGGCATGATTTCAATTTTAGTTGACGTAAATTTTACGAAATTGAAATCATGCTTTAAAATAGTTTTTTTTAAATTACTTTAATTATTAATTCATAGAGTATTAAACTTACTTTAAAAAATATTTCATGTTGGGTAAAAAAAATAGTTATATATTTAAATATTATGGAATTCAAATGAGCAAACATTGACTACCGTGGGGGTAATTTTCTTCGGGCTTAAAAGTTTGTTTTAATTAAAACTAAAACAAACTAGACTGACTTTTGATTTAGGTCGGTAAAATTAAAACGGAAAGTTTATTGCTGGTACCAAATCACAGTTTAACTGCAGTCTATGAATTAACATTTTGCGAATTTGGTTACGGTTTAGGGCATTAATGTTGTTTTTAATTACGTATTGCTTAAAAAAATAAACAAAAAAACACAAATTACTATACATTTAATGTTGAAAAATATTTTTAAACTAAGTTTAATTGAAATTATACATTGCTATATTAACACAAACAACTGTTTCAATAATAGATTCAATAATTAATTTCAATGGTTAATTAAATGTTATAGTAATTTGTGTTTTGTTGTTGTTTATTTTTTAAAGCAATACGTAATTAAAAACAACCTTAATCCCCTAAAACTGTAACCCAATTCGCAAAATGTTAATTCATAGAATGTAGGACTGACTTCTGACTTAGGTTGGAAAATTAAAACGGAAAATTTTTTGCTGGTACCAATGACAGTTTAACTACAGTCTATGAATTAACATTTTGCGAATTGGGTTACGGTTTTTAGGGGATTAAGGTTGTTTTTAATTACGTATGGCTTTAAAAAAATAAACTCTGTCTTTAGTCTTTTATTTATGCAGAAAATAGTATCAATCAAATATATACCACTCCGATATTACAGTCTGAATAATACAAATAATTTTAATCTTTGCGTAGTTCCGTCAAGGCCTCTTGCCTCAAAACATGCTTGCCGGTGACTGCAGAAAAAACAAAAAAAACAAAAGAAAAACACCAGCTACGATTGAAGTCCGTAGCGGAAGCGGCGTGAAAAACAAAAACAACTAGGGTTTAGGGTTTAGGATTTGGGGTTGGGGTTTAGGTTTAGTTTAATGGAAAATAAATAAATAATTTGGGCTCTGTTTTTTCTGAGTCACCCTGTATACAGGGTGACCCAGAAAAAACAGAACTTTGTAATAAAACAGTTGATTTAACTAGGGGAGTTTAGGGTTAGGGTTGGGTTTTCAGTGGAAAATTCCCTAAGTTGGTTCTTTTTTTTTTTTTTTTTTTTTTCAAGCGATACCGCTTCGGATGCAGGAAGCCAGGACAGAACTCCGCAAAGATTACCATTATTTTGTATTATTCAGACTATTGTCCTTGTCTTCATTGTTATCTGTACAAAGTTTCGGCTGATGTCCCTCCGGCCTTCTTCAGGTATTTCTTGTCGGACTCGGGAACCTTCTTGTAATTGGGAGCCATCACGGAACTTTGAACCCAACCCTTTATTAGGTCCACGGGGGTATCCTGTTCTCATTCCACTAATCATAGCTGGGGTACAGGTGTTAAGCTGTGTTAATTATTATTCTATGTTACTGCTGTCCCTGACCAGGATTGAACCTGCAGTCTAGAGATAACTGGCATTTAGAACTGTCTTAATCTAACTCCTTTATCTACTAGGATATGTGTTCAATTGGACAATCCAGTGTGAATTTTTCAAGTGCAAAAGTTACAATTTATTTTGTAAAAACGGATTTTAAGTAGTCTCTTAGCAGGCATCTTGATCAAAATGGACGAAAAAACGTTTTAAATATATCAAAAATAAATTTATATTGTAATATTATTTTGCTTTTTTACTGATGCTCATTATGTTACTACTTTTCGACTTAGACAAAAATTTGACCTTAAATAATCAATTTAAATAAATTTTTAGTTCGTTTTTAAAATGAAAAGCAGATGATATTTTGGCAGATCCTACTCTTTTCCCTAATCATCTAGGAGAGCTTAATGGGTGACCCAACGGGTCACGTTTTGTCTAGTATATATATGAGGAAATAGTCAACCCGACCATCATCCTTTCAACAGTACAGAATTTAGTTTTTTTTTATTTATTCATGTTAAATGACATAATTCAATAATAATAAATCAATAGATTTGTAGAACTCTTCATAAAAAGTACAGAAAATTTTTAATTAGAATTTACACTCAAAATCGTTCAAAATACGAAGAAAATAAGGACTTTTATTTGATTTTCAGCATCTCTGTATTGCTATATTTTAGGGGTACAAAAACAACTTAAACATTTTATCACTAACTCAACAAGCAATTTAGAACTGAATCAAAATGTGTGTAATATGTACAAACATATTTTAGCAAACTAAAATTATCTTTGAAAATACTCCCGGTTCAGGATTACATTCTTTTAAATAATGTTTTAAATGTAATCAAAATGAAAAACAGTCCTAAAACAAACGAACATTGTAATAACTGAATTCTAAGCAATTTTTTAATTTGATAAAGAAATTGTAAATTTATTTTACTTTACACTCTCTTATATCTTTTCCTCGCAGTGTTTAAATAATTATTTTAGTCCGGCCATGGGTACTTCTGCCTGTGTATATATATATATATATATATATATATATATATTATAAAGACAAAGAGATAAATATGACTATATATAAGTACATGAAAGGAAAAACAAAGTATCTAGATGATGGTTTTATCATAGGAGCCAACGTTAGAATGTTTCGGTTTGTTTCATATTTGAATAATATTCAGAAGTCATATCATATGTAACAGCTTATTATGCACTGTTTATAAGTTTCCTTTCTATGAAATTGAATATCAACGATGCCTTTATTAAACAAACCGAAACGTTCTAATGTTGGCTCCTATAATAAAATCATCTTCTGAATACCATGTTTTTATCATATATATAAGTTCTTCGATAGGTGCAGAAAACAGAATAGGCGGCTTCAGAAGCAGACAACAAGATTAAATTCTTGGATTCTGAAGACTCTTCGTGGTGCCAAAAATATTTTGACGACTCATAAAACATATCTCCAATTTCAAAAAAAAAAAAAAAAAAGGCTTATTTTTTCATTTTTTCTTTCATTTTTTTTACATTAAACGAATGGCTTTGTCATAAACATATCTTCTAATAAACACACACACATATATATATATATATATCACTGGTCGGGTACCTGTAGCTCTTCATACTCTTGCGGCTCTTTATCCTATCTCAAGGGGCCCTGTCTGGGGAAATATTCATTACGATAAAATATGAATTTCTTTGTGAAATATTAATGATGAAAAAACACCCTATCCAAGACGGACAAGTATAATAAATCATTTTAATATATATGTCATAAGGACCTATATGAGTCAGACACTATATACCTAGGTTTTACCCGAATGATTTTTCAGGATAATTCTGATTAAAACGTTTTTTTATTATTATTGGATCGAGTATCTGTTTGGAGAATAATTAGCATAAAAGGTTTAAAATTAAAATTTAGTAAAAAGGTGTTATAATTACTTTTTGGTTTTTATTTTTATTTTCATTGGCTAAGGAGACATGCTTTTTTTCTGTCTACATGCGTTTAGAATTTCTGTTCCTTGGTTTAGTTGTTAGCTTGTTGTTTTTTTTTTTTGTTGTTGTTGTAATTAGCTACTGTGAATTCTTTCTCCGTGCAAAGTCGACCCGGTAGAGTTTAGAAGTTATATATATATATATATATATATATATATTAGTACTGTCTTAATATAATAGATACAAAGCTTAAGTCACGTAGCAAAATCTTCAAATCACATGATTTAATGTGGCATAAAATCATAGAGTAGATATTTAGCTTTACGGCGACTTGGGTCTTAAATAATAATAATCTACATATTAATCACACTTTAACACACACTTAATCCGGAGAAGCTTTGTAGTTGGAGATCTAGTAGGAGGAGTAGCTTCGTTAGGGAGATGGGTGTGTTAGGGTTTTTTGTTTTATTTGCAATTGCTCTTAAAGAATACATATCAAACGTTTAATAGTTAAGATATCACAGCGTGGTATATCCACAGGTCCCGCTAATAATAATTGTCATCCATTAAATCCAGCTTAACCTTTTTTTATGGATACACAGGTGATTTGTCTTGCGTAGGGCGAGCCACACTTTTGGGTAAGCTGATAAAAGGAGAATGGTGCAGTTGTGTACCACAGATTCTTCGTAAAATAATCGTCAGGTTTTGGAATTCAGAATCATTCCTTCTAGATATGTACAGCCAAAATTTCGGTAGGACAGCACCTTCCCATCTCTTAAACTTTTATGAAAAAAAATTAAAATAGTAAATCATCTCTTATTTTTTTTTAATGACAGAGCCAAAACCTTAAGTTTTTTGTTGTATGAATTTCTTAATAATAACAATGAAATAAATCACATTAAAAAAATATTTAATACAGAGAGAAAATTAGACAAAAATGAACCAGTTTGACAAAAAACTTGTAATTTAAAAATTATCCTGTTTAAAATCGTGTAACAAATAATTTTTATGTAAATTTTTCTACATCCTTCCTTTTCATTGTACAATAAAAATTATGTAAAGTTCCATTCATTTTTTGGAGTGTTGTTTAATTTTAATTCGGCGGCACATCATAGGTGACGGTGGTGATCGGGGGTATATTTTCATAGTTATAAGATTTTATTCGTTTTCTCTTTTGAATATTGAAATTGCAATATTTTCTAACCAATTTCTTAGCTAAATGTTGCGAAAACGCGGACTTGTGTATTTTAGCAGACAATCCTTGATGCTATTTTGTCAAATAATGGTACAATTAAGAGATCTAGTTTTTAGTATATGTATTTATTATACTAACACTCAACTTTCGCTGTTTGAGAGTATTTGATTTTTTTTTTAAGAAAAAAAAATAACCTACCCTATTGACCAGTCCATTTTCCTTTAACGATAACCATTGCGCAACCCAAGCATTCTTTTTGCATTCTAACCATCAATTTCTATTTTACCTTTTACAGTTTTTTGTGTTTATTTTTTTCTTCTGTCTTCTGTTTCGAAATAGTTTTACAGACGTCACAAGATAATTGTCAGCCCAAAACAACAACAGAGCAAAATACGCCTCCACCACTTACATCAACCAACCATTTTCATCCTTATCTTCTTCACTTTGCTACAATCAGTACCTTTAATGATCATCCTCATCTAACCCGATTTTCTGTTGTCCAATCGTTTTCTCTCTCGCCCCCCCCCAAAAAAAAACCCCGCTGAGAATGACTCCATTAATAGACTGCATTGATTTGTACCAACTCGATTGATTGTTACACATCCGAGAACCAATAAGAGGACTAACACGTTTCAAGAAGACAAAAAAGCAGATAAAACTCAGAAAATATACGAAGAAAATAATATATTCTACTCAAAGCTGTAACGTTTATCGTGAGTGGCTTGTTAAAAAGAACAAAACAAAAACATAAAACAAAGACAACCAATTATATTCAACAAAAGGTGTACTAATAAGAAGTCGTCAGATTGAAAAACGTCAATAAGAGTTGAAATGAGGACTAGTATGAAGATATCAGTTAAACGCAGTGAAAGGCAATTTCACCCATTTCTCATAGAGGTGTCGATGATCCCTATAAACCACTCAATTTCAATATCGGTTTCTTTTGGCGTGATTACAAAATAAGGTAATTCGAAACAAACAAGATTCTCTCAGTTTCTATCTCACACATACTCGCATACACAGATACTTTCTCGCTGCACATACACACAGACACACACTGCCAAATTGGTAACGATCTATTTCATTAGTTCGCAATGTGACTATGCGAATTTGCGAAAAGAAAAACTCTCCATTTCCATTATATACATAAAGCAAATAAACTTTAACAAGCTTTATTGTATGTTCTAATATTCATAATGGATGTATTGTTATTGTATTATTAAACTGCATATATTAATATTATTCTTTTTGAAAGATTGAGAGAGAGCATTATAGATGCTATTCTACCTAAGTGTGTCAAGCTGTATTTTTCAAAGTACTGTTTATATATATATATATATATATATATACATATGTGTGTGTGTGTGTGTGTGTGCTTTCAAATAATTTTATGGGATTTTGACTTTGTCGGGTGTCATATTTAAATCAAACTTGAATATTATGGTATAAAAACGAGAATTTCCTTTAAGCTTTCAATTTTTTCATTTGTAGGATCCTGTATTTGACTGGAAACATGGTTATCCGCTAATTTCAAACTAATATTTATTATTTCTCAAAGATTTTTCTTTGTTCCTGTTACTTTTTAATTCAATTTCAGTATTCCGCTTGATATCTATACGCTGTTAACACTGCCGGTGATTTTCTTCGAATTGCCAAGGGATCCAACTTTGGCCGGGCAGCCTCTTCTTCTGTGCCCAACAGTAAAGATAAGTACAACAGTCCGGAAAATTTAAATAATACAACTTAACCCACTGCTTACATTTCCTCAAACTTTCAAAGACTTACTGTCCCATGCTGAGTATACGGGGTTTGACTTACAGGGACTCCCCCGCTTTTCACGATTCGACCACCCAGTACTAAATAAATTTAAAAAATAGATCATTTTCTGCTGACAGTTCATATTTCAAAACTTAGTTTGGTTTAAGTTAATTTAATATCATATCAACCCTGTGGTTGATTTATTTAATGCCAAAACTGTTAGAGTGTGAGATAAAAGTTGATACTCAAGTTTCCTTTACAGGTCTATTTTTGTAGTTTCGTGGATATATTTCATATCTGATTCATAATTTTCCATATATTTTTACTTATCTCAAGAAGGATAAAATGTCATCCATGCTAGCATTCTCAAAAATATCCCTCATTATTTGCACCGAATGTTTTTTTCTGATAGAAGCGAAAGCTCTACAATCTATGAGGAAATGTCTGACAGTGCAAAGTGATTGGCATGTTTCGCACCATGGTTAATCCTCTTGTTGTGTATTAAAGAGTGTGTAACCCTTGTATTGTCCATGTGCTGCCAAGCCAGTATTACTTCTTCCTTTCAGGATTTTCTATATCCCGGCTTCCATTTTTATACTGTTGGCTTAATTGATAATAAATTGTTCAGTGTGCTACTATTTGCCATTTTTGCCTGATAAATCTTTTTATTTGGTTCTTTAAATCTGTATATGAGACCTTGAAGTTTTCATAAATGTATTTATTCATGAAATATTTTGCAGCTGAATCAACTTTGTCATTTCCCGTTATTCCATCATGATTTGGGATCGAACACATCCCAACTTCTTTGACTCAGAATTAAGTTTACATAGTAACTTGTCTAAACTTAGTAAATGTCATATGAAATGTTTCTTTTTTCGAATACTGTAAAATTGTTGATACTTAGAAATCAACGTTGTGTTACAATACACAATTGAAAAAAGAAACTTGTATTGAATGCAAACTGTACATAGATTAAAACAAATGTTTGATAACACAATACTAAGTATAAAGTATTAAAATAGAGTAGAACCCAATTAAGTTTGAAAGAATAGAACTTCTTACCTGGACATTCCTCGTTGGTCTTATGTTCGTTAATCAAGTCCCTCATAGGTGCAAATCGAGAAGAAGCCGACAAGAAAGCTGTTTGTTTTCGTAAAGCTGTTTCAGTTCGAGGTTTGGCCCGTTCAACATTCACCTGACTGCGTTCATATGATTTCATTACTTCGTACGCATCCGGACCAGGTTGGTTCTTTTTATTTTAAAGAAAAAAGAATAAAAAAAGAACAAAAAAAAACATCAAAATCTTGAAAGATGATAATTTTCATAGAATACATTTTCAAAATGCTTATTTAAATGATTTGTGTATTGATTTTTTTCTGAAGTAAGACGAGAACTTCGAAAGTAATGCATATTTTCTATACCCACGGAAACTAGGAGAGTTACACGTGTTAAATAATGGACAGGAATAGCCTATCATTTTTGTAAGGTAGTGCAATATAGGTTTTCAAATTAATGGTAACTGGCTATATCGGATAGACGTATATCTTCTCCCTATGTCTTTTCACTTTTCTTCATTCTCCCTCTTCTCTCCCCACGCGTGTGTGTATCGGGAATTAAATAAAAAATGTGTACACGAAAATAAGAATCGGTTGGTTGAATTTTACTGCATGTCAACCCTTGTTGGGTAATATGATGCCGAAGTCAGTTTGTTTTATTCATTCTTGCCGGGTATTCATTTTGTAAACTCATTTTTAATTCACTTTTGATCTATCTAACCCATAGGTGGGACCATGATAGATACCAACACTTCATGTCATTGGTGATAAAGGGGTATTCCACACAGCTCCAAAATTGGAACTTCACTATTAGAAAAGAATCTGTTTCTGTGTGTTTAAAGAACAAGAACAAAGTGGAACGCAGAGAAACGCACAAGGCTTGATGAAGATGTCCAACGAAGGAACAGACAGCCAAGAGAAGTTAGAATTTAAGAAGACAAAGACATAAAATAGAAGTAAATAAAGGACTATACCACACAACACAAAAATGCATGTTATGTTAAAAGATTATCATTATTTCAAGATCTTTCATTAATAAAAAATAGAATATGATTTTTGACGTACACAAGTTATTAGAATTTGATACACTTTGCTTAATGGGACGAAAATAAAACTAAAAAAATGAATCATTATAATGTCCATCAAATTACTCAACAGACACATTGCTGCTGATGCTTAATGCAGTCATGTAGTAGAAATGGCATGATTTAACTCTTTACCTACCAAATTTGCTCCACGACTGTACCAAATTTTATTGGTATTTTTTATGGTGGGATATTTCAAAGTCCACTATCTATTCCCCTCAGAACTATATTCTATTCAAATAAAGTCCTACTATTATTGTAATAAGAGTCTTTCTGCTCAGTTATAATGAACTAACCATCAGTTTTTGTACTTATTGTTTAGGGTAGAATCATAGTGATAGCAGAGCTGCTGTCACCTGTTTAAACTAGGCAAAAAATAAAGCAATACATATAAAAATTGATCTTTTGTAACAATTCCGTTTAAATTTTTCTCTGTCAAAAAAACATAACAGCTAATATTCAAGACGACCTGTTAGTATACGTAGACGGGTATAATATAATAGCTGGCATGGAATGAATTCAAATGGGATAGAAATAAAGACGGACTTAATTTCGGAGGAAAGACAAGAGAAAAAAGAAAGAAAGAATAGAATGTTTTTAGCAGACTAAGCAGCGGACAGAAAGACTGGAGATGGTTTTTGGAAAATTGAACCCCGAGTTAGTCAGGTCAGCGTATATTTCCACGAGTGGGAAGAGAACATTGGCTACTCACAGGTGAATACCAGCGATAACTGTGCGAATTTATTGGCTTCTAAAACATTCTGTGAGTTTCGAAGAAATACTAAAGGAAGCGGAAGTAAAGGAGAGGGTTAACGGGAGACTCGGACAGAAGCGACAGAGAGTCGCATATAGTCGAAAACGAGTCTAAAGCAGGTCTAAAGCGAGTAGCAGGATGAAACGAAGGATCCCTGTCATTAAGGGTTTTTTCAGTTCTTTTTCTCTCTGACCTGACAAACGTCGCACACGTGAGCAAGAAATATAATTAATGCAGAAGTTTGACGAAACCAAAAAAAGAACAAACTTTGTTTGCCAGATGTATATCCACCTTTATACCCTCTTACTTATGCCTACATTTATACCTAAATATGAATGATTACATTGCCTTAATAAAATAATTATGTTACCTGCCCATGGCACACGAATACATCAGCTATTAATGCAATATTGCTAAAATGAAATTACTACTGGATGCCAATTCTACATCTTTGGTCACTTGCATAACGCAGTATTCTTCACACTGAAAAGATTCTGCTAAACGATTGGTGACTTAAAGGACCCGTTAATACCATTCAATCCAGGCAGTCACAGTCTATCATTTCTAGCCAGTGAAATATGTCGCCTGCCAGAACAGTGACGGGAGTAATATTAATATCACCTTTCTCAACCTACCATCCTGAAAGGTTCCTGGCGTTACAACGACGACAACGACCACAGCAAAAGTATCCGACTCTTGAAGAGGCCAGTAAAAATACAATTTTGGATATCAAGCTTCCAAGGTCAGAACAGCAATTAACCCTCCTCAGAGGAAAATCTATCGATAGGAAATTCATATAACAGCAACGACAGTGTCAAGATTTGAAGTGCGTCATTTTCTAAGTATCTGTCACATTGTATTTCTAAGTCTTTCTTTTTCTCTCTCACTATATATATATATATATATATATATATATATATATATATATATAGAGAGAGAGAGAGAGAGAGAGGGAGAGAGAGAGAGAGAGGGAGAAACAAAGGTACGTATATATATATATATATATATATATATATATATATATATAGAGAGAGAGAGAGAGAGAGAGAGAGAAATAAGATAAATATACATAATATAATAAGTATACATATATATATATATAGAGAGAGAGAGAAAATATATATATATATATATATATATATATATATATATATATATATATGACTATATACATACAATTATAAATATACATACACTTACAACTATATGAAATATACATATATATATATATATAACTATATGAAAAACACAATTATATGATATATATATATATATATATATATATATATATATATATATAATTGTATATGTTTCTATATAAAGAATTATCATCAAGTTTATATATATATATATATATATATATATATATATATATAATTGGATATGTTTCTATATAAAGAATTATCATCAAGTTATATATATGTGTGTGTGTGTGTGTGTGTGTGTGTGTGTGTGTGTGTGTGTGTTATTTAATAACTTAATAATCGCCGTTATCTTTAAATATATTATGCATACATTTCCATCGATCTGAGTATGTTCATATCTATCCATACCTATCTATTTAGTTATATCTATTGAAGTCTGCTCATGTATAAGTCTACTTCAATCTATCTATTAATGGCAATCTACGTTCATCTGTTCATATGTATCTATCTACTTATATATCTCATCCGCCCTTTCGTCAGACCATTGCACGACGGAGGCGTTCTACATGATCTGTATGACCTTTTCAGTAATCTGCCTTAAGACACACAGATACACACTCGTACAGTAGATACATGCATAAATATAGATGAATGTGTGTGTGTCTATATCTATTGATTTATACATCTAAACATATGTCTGCGTGTGGCTTATGGATGTATGTGAGTGTTTGTATAGAATGTCCAACCAATAATTCATCGAGAAACGTATATTTCCTGTCATGTGATTGAATGAATACTTTTATCCGGTTACTAATCAGTTGAATCTTTAGAAATCGGCATAAGTTCTAAGATGGCAATGGATTGTGAGTAGGGGTCAACAGCTCTTATCAGTTTTCGAATACAATTCTATAATACTGAGAAAATGCCGTGACAGATGAATGGATTTTATTTAAACTTAATTTGTTTAAGCACAATGCCACTTTTATCGGAAATCCACAGAGAATATGTTCTTCTCTTTGTAAAGAACGGACAATTCCCTGCAACACAATACTTTCTCTCTCATTATATATACATACATACTCACACGTATTCTGTTGTAATCTTTATTATATTTAATTTTCCTGGTTTTACAACACGTGTTTCGGCCACCAAGAGCCTCTTCGAGTAAACTGTTAAGGGCAAGTCGATCTATTCACTTTGCGTGTTCTAACAGTTTATTTCCTTCGATATGATTTATCTACAGCCTCTTGACCAATCATCCGATTCTTGTGCGTGGTGGTATCACTCTTCTTCACTGACTGATGGACTTTCCCCTCAGGACTATTTGGAGAGAGAGAGAGAGGGAGAGAAAAAAGAGAGATTACATGTTCTTGATAGATTATGGTCATTTCTCAGGTTAGGATTTCTGTACTGTACATAGGACTCTAAAGACCAGCTTTCTCCCAGCAGATTCTACTATATATGAGACATCTGAAAAAATGTACTGTATGCTGCAAATTGGGCCACATATTGATGCTCTTTCACGTGTCTTGATGGCTTAAACGTCTCACCCCATTCAATTCTGATTTTTTAAAAAAGGATTTGTTAAGTGTGGGTTGATTTTCTCTACGTTCGTAGGTTCAAGTTTAATTACCAAAATCAGCTTTTGATAGAAACAGACTATCTTAGGAGTCACGAGTCATGTTGTAGTAGATATTAATAAAGTTCCATTTGATGATTGGGATTTCTATTTTGTAGAAAACAGGAAAATATTAATTACGAGAAAAAACTAAGATTCCTTTTAGTTTTTATACGTGCAGTATAAAAACTAAAAGGAATCTTAGTTTTTTCTCGTAATTAATATTTTCCTGTTTTCTACAAATAGAAATCCCAATCATCAAATGGAACTTTATTAATATCTACTGACAAATTTTTGAGGATTTTTTATTTATAAAATGCTTTTTAAACGATTGTGTATTCTTATATATATATATATATATATATATATAAGAGAGAGAGAGAGAGAGGCTTTGTTATGAGTTACTATACAATTAAAAAGTGTGTGTTCTCATTGGTTTCAAAGTAGCGTATTTTTTGCTTATCATGAGGACAAAGCGCCTTGGATAATGATAGCAAATTGTATCCAGTTACATTATTGCTGTATCCCACCTCGCATTTCTCCTCCTCTAGCATTCAACTATGGCACAAAATAGGGTTCCGCACGCTAGCAATCCCTCATATCACTTACACACACACACACGCCAGCCAATACTCAAACACGTGTTTGCTTGTACATATATACATACACATACACAGATACATTCATGTATACTCAAACATTGTACGTATGCGCATATCTGTTGGTTTGAGAATTGATAAGAACGATAATTATTTTATAGCCTTCATTTACGCAGGCCTTTGCCCATGTATGTCAATAGCCCATTATATCCCCTTGTTTTGGGGTCAATCTATTGCCTGTCTTTATTTGCGGCATTTCCTCTTTGAAATTCTTATTACTAATTTTAACCAGAAACATTAGCTATGACAATCTCTAATGTATCTGGTTAAAATCAAGGATGTAAATTCTAAATTACACCTTTGGGGATAGCGTATTCATACCGTTACACACCATAACCTCTCGTCTGGGGCAGTAAAATACACCTGCAGAGTGGTAATTTGTCTGTAGGTGGCGACCCGTAATGCTTAAGGACGGAATCCTGGTGGCTGAGCAGTCTATGATTGCAACACTCCACTTTGGCCCTTACTTAGGCTAGACGGGCGGTTAGAGAGACACCCTTATATCAATCGGCTGGTCACGTCAAGTCCTAGTATTTATATGATTTTCTGACCCTATTGCAAGCCTCCAACCCTTTGTTATAATATGAGCTAGAAGACAATGGCTGAGGGTCTTAGTGTCCTAGTTACAGCTTCAAAATGAATCTTATGGTGAGGTTCAAATTTTGGAAATCTGAAGAGTGTGGGTAGGTCCACCCTGACTTGGAGTGGTAGTACCTTTTAGGGTCCCATTTATGGGTTAAATAGATAAGAATGTGTTTAAGAAAAGGTATTTAAAAAATTAAATATCCAACAACAATGAATAAAACAAAACGTCTTCGGCTTCGAATAATCCAAGAGTTGACATGCCATAAAATCAAAGCAGCCAATCAACCAACCTTTACATACGCACATACATATACGGGGATAATATGCTGCTTTTAAAGTAGACAATGCTAAAATACTTTGATTGTATAGTACCTTATAAAAAATAGATATAACTCTTACACCTGTAACCGAGCATTTATATATATATAATTTGCGGTCCATAAACATAACACAAAATCTCTTCAAATAAACACCAGGAGATTGAGCAGACTGACGATGCTGAAATAACCTGAAACCTGGGTAGTTGCTTATGAAAAACCTTTATATTTAAAAAATTCAACAAATAAATAAAGCTCCTACAAATTTGTGGTTGAGCACTGTAATTTCTTTGTTTCATCACAAAACAAATTTTTAAATATATATATATGTTTTTATACCGGTTCTCGCCAAGTCAGCGCATGAGTAGCACAGGGAACTGTGCGGGCTAATGAAATAGAGATAGACTCCCTCACTGTATGGTTGATACTGATTTTAGGTCACCCCGATGACTTTGTATGTGAATAATTTTTAATAATTTGACATTTTTTAATTCTATGATTTCTTAAGATTTGCAATATTTTTTAATCATATAATTACAACATAATTTAAATGACTGAGTCTAATCGGTCGTTCTAAACTGAAAATTTTTTAAAAATTCATTTTTTTAAAACACGAAATATTCAGGAAAGATGAATTATAACTATCTACTATATTTTCATGTTTATTTTCCTATGCTTGGAAAAAAAACAGTACACTTAATGCGTATATAATGCTTTCAAAATCGAAAATTTTAAAAAATCCATGATTATATTTTAACCCCCTATAATAAAACCTATTTATTGAGTGATTACAGAATCTATTTTGATATCAGATCATGTGTGGGGCAGGGTAATTTTCCCTACGGATGACGCAGGCACATAATCCATGAATCGGTATTAACATCGATTAATAGAAAAAAATGGTTAACCTAAAGCGTAACAATAAGTAGTTAAAGAAAAACGAGTAATATGATAATAAAATTGAAAATGTTAAATTTATCACTCAACAATAATTAGATGAAGTGAAGCAAATAATAAAATAATGATATGAAATACTACAAATGTAAATTGCAGTGATACTAAATTGGAGTAAGGGCGTCACAGAGTAGAAGAGAAGAATTCTCACAACGGTATAAATAGGGTTAACATGTTTAGTTATTTATTTAACCTTTTTGGTAAAAACGCATATAAAGTGCATCAACAGCAAAAAGTTAAATTTATGTTTTCTTATACGCATTTTTGTTTAATGAAATTTATTCGGTTCAGACAAATTTAAAAATAAATAAAAAATACAGGTGTTTTTGAGTTTGGTTAAATTTTGTATTCCCCCCCCCCAAAAAAAAAATACACGAATTTTTTTCTCTTTCAGTGATTTCCACCATCAGTGGTCATTATCAAATGAATATACAAGAATTCATTCTTATAGTGAAACCTTTCCAATGAATTACTATAGACTCGAGAGAGATTGTTAAAGTCAGTTCGATCTATTCACTTTGCAGAACTAACAGTTTATGTTCATAGATATGATTTATTATCAACCTTATGGCTGATAGCGTTGTCGACTAATCATCCGATTCTTGTGTATGGCGGTACCACTCCTCTTGGCTGACTGATGGATTTCCCCTCAATGCTATTTAGAGAGAGAGAGAGGGGGGAGGGGGAGAAACCCTTCCCAAAGCATTCATATAGTAAAACCCCTTCCCAATGCATTCATATAGTAAAACCCTTTACCCTGCATAGTAAAATATAGTAAAACCCCTTCCCAAAGCATTCATATTGTAAAACCTCTTTCCAATGCATTCCTATAGCAAACAAAAAAATCTATCGAAAGAACTATAAATTTTTCTCTTTTCAAATTAAATCTTTTACTATTTGTAATAGGATCAGGAGAAAACTTTTATATTAAACTTGTCAGAATTTATTAGGAGCAATACATGTGGAAACTTAAAAAATCTAGTGAAATGGGAAGCTATTGAAAAGACAAGTTTTCACTTTGATAGTTTATATATTCTCTACCAACATATAACAGCATTAATTATTAAACTCTCCAGAAACTTTATTGAAAATGAAAGAAATAACTTTTTAGATAATGAAGTGGAAAAGACGAAGAAGAAGAGCTGATAAAATCAATATGGTTTGATGCAAGGAAAGATGTGGGGGAAGGAAAGAAACAAAGGAAAAATAATTAACAAAACTGAGATAGCCAGATGAAAATAAGAAGAAACAAGAAAGAAAGGGTAAAAACAAAGAAAGATTCAAAGAAGAAGAATTAATGATAAAATCGGTCTGGTTAGATGCGAGTAAAGATGAATAAGAAAGAAGGAAAGATAGAAATATTAAGAAGAAGAAGAAAGAAGGAAAGATAGTAATATTAAGAAGAAGAAGAAAGAATGAAAGATAGTAATATTAAGAAGAAGAAGAAATCATAAAATCGGGATGGTTAGATGTAAGGAAACATGTATGAGAAAGAAAGAAAGAAAGGAAGGAAAAAAGAAAAATAATTGACAAAACAGAAATGAAAGAAAGGCAAGGGAAGGAAGGAAGGAAAAAAATTAAGAAATATTTAGAGAAGAAGAAAAAAGAAGAACTGATATAACCGGCACGGTTAGATGTAAACAAAGACGGATAAGAAAGAAAGGTGTTTAGAGAAAGCGGAGGCAAACGGAATGGACAAGAAAGAGAACCTACCCAATATTCAAATGCATTGAACGAAAGGAAAGAAAGAAAGAAGTTTAAAGACTAAGAATTGAAAAAGAAATCAAAAGTCATCTTCATGGAAATGAAGGGGAAAGAAAGAGAGAATAATGGATATTAATATTAACTTTGATGTTTCGTCGCGACATCAGGTATGTATAGAGTTAAAAAGAAAAAAGAAAACGTATAACTACTTTACAGAAAGCAACTGACAGAGGAAGAAGATAAGAAAAAAAGATGAAGAAATTAAGGAAACTATATTAGGTAAGAAGAAAAAGAAAGAAAATAACGAACAGCTAAGATTTGGGGAGAAATAAGAAAAACTCGGAGACTAGAAGAAACGCAAACTTCAAATACCTGGAGAAAAAGAAAACAAAAAAGAAAGAAAAGAGAAAAAAAAAAAAGAGGTGTATGAAAGAAAGTATGGAAGTTCGTAAGAGACAAAATTGAGAAGGACAGAATAGACATGAGTTGAAGAAGAGAGATTAATTCAAAATATCGTCCTAACGCTTTGACTTTGGTTTTTCCCGATGGACATTTTTGAATGACAGAAGAAGAATAAGTTTTATTAACTTTGAACGAAACACATGAAATACGAGACAGGTGCTTTGATCTTTCTAATTGCATATTAGTGACTCAGACATTAATTTCAATAGTGAAGACAACAAACATGATGAGATTCGGTTTCACGAAGCCCAGTGACTGTCAAGACAGAACATTCTAAGAATAGGTACTTTTGGTAAATTAGACCATTTACCAAGTTCTGGTAAGTCTGACACGAGGCCATGGGTATAGCCTCTCAGTAGTAAATAATCTGAATTATTAGCAGATTCGTTGTTTTTGTATGTATTTATTAATTCATATTATCTATATTTTTCATCTTTTTACATAATGTATTAACTCAACCCCTATATCCGTTACGCCATGTGTCCTACTGGACAAACCAGAGCGACTTTTTAAAAACCTATAAAGCTAATATTCTTTTTACTTAGAACTTTTATATTCATATATATGTATGAGTTTTTACCTTTACTCACACAGCGATTTAAAAAAAATTAATGTACCTTTTTTAATTACTGGTTACTATATTGTATTCATTTCTATACATTGTCTATTTAAAACGTCACTATTGCTTAACATATGTGCTGATTTTTTGAGATATTTTCTTCTCCAATGTTCCTCGGGAAACTAAATAAAAATTATCAAGCCACATTTTTAAAAAATTAAGACAAAGAATATATGGTAATTCAAAAATAAGTAAACTTCTTATATAGCGAAGAGCAACTGTCACTTAAAAAATTAAAAATTGAATAAATTTTGAAAAAAGAAGAATTTGTTTGTTTGTCTTTTGATTTTTATATTTATTTCAACACTTGGAAATTACTAATTGTGGTAAATGATATGCACGAAATAATATAGATTATTTTCTTTTTAAATCTCGAGTCCCATCCATTATACGAGGGAGAGTATAAAATTATTCGCACTTTCACCATAAAATATCTTTATTATTGTCACACAGCGTTCTGCATATCCAGGCTTATAATTGGCATTGTTATGGTAGCATAAGCGAAGTTTGAGCCTAATCGTACCATTTTTCTTGTCTTTACAGTGTAAACATGGCCGCTTCACTAGCAGTATGCACCAAGAATGTAACCAGATTTTCTTTGGTCGAAATGTGTGTCAGGAAATGAAATTCATCTTTTAACACAATATGGGAGACAGAGAACTGCGGCTTAGAAGTGTATATGAGCGGATAGAGAAATTCAACAGTGGTAGGACAAGTGTGATGCACGAAGAGGGAGCAGGAGGCTCGTCAACGTCCCCTACTAATGAGAAGAATCTGCAAACTCAATATGGTATGGCTAATCGGCGAGTTATCATCGATGAGGTAGTTTGTTCTCTGCAGATAAGTCATTGTTCTGCCTATCATATCCTTCACATTGAGCTCGGCTTACTGGGTGCGGGGGATTGACTCACCTAGGAGAGAAAATACGATGTTGAAAGACCCGAAATTTTCAAGGAACCCAAGATAATGACATCGCTGAAAACTCCCTCCGTTTAACCGGAAAGATGTATTTCGCGAGACATTAAATCTCATTTTTGGTCAGTGTTTTCAATGTTGTAGAATTTGGTAATAAATAACAGATACTTGACCGGGTTAGCTCAGTCGGTACAAGGTTCCTAGTTCGATACCAGCCCTCGCCAACTCAGTGTATGATTAGCACAGGGATGTGTGCGGTAAAGTAAGAAGCTGATGGTAGGTGTGGCACTCCACCTCAGATGCCTAAATAATCTCCTTGTCTAGCGCTATTGAAAAGGCGATAGACTTCCTCGCTGTCTGGCTGATACCGACTTTAGGCCACTACGACGACTTTATTGTACAGTATGGCTCATACAAGACTAACACAGAAAATGTAATAATTTAGTCTTAATAGGTAATATATTATTAGCTTTGCAAAAGATCTTGTGGATTGCTTCCATTTTCACGGATGCAACGTTTGCACCTTAATTCGAAAGATTTTTAGGGCGTTGTTCAAGGTTTCTGGGGTTAACTCTCTTATGTATATACGGATATTATTATTGAGCTATAGTAATGTCTTAAGCTTCTTCAAATATACTCACTCCTTTAAATAACCCCACAAGTAGTCGAATAGGGAGGCAATTTAATTTCTGAATTTCTTGAAATTATTGGCACCAAAAATATTTTTGCTGAACTCATAAACCTCTTAGTTAAATGATAAAATTCTATTGTTTTAATTTTGTTCTTTCCCAGTTATTTGAAATTTTCAACTTATGTTACTTATAATATCCGAAAAATGATATAAGAAATTGAATTAAAAAAGGCAGAAATTTATGAATTCTTTAATGTTTTAATTTTTATGGGCAACCATGTAAAATGTTTAAAGTAGCCATCTTCATTGTCTAGAAATAATAACATTCTGGTATCTTTACTTTGGAAGAAAATTAACTTTTTGTAAAAATCAGAAATAATTATTTATGGGGGTGAGGATACATTATATATTTTGAATTTTTTATGTTGATAGATATTTATTTTTGTTATAATTTCTATCTCACACAGAATAAACTATATTCTAACAAAACGGCTCCAACATTAATACAAAAAATAAATGAAAAGTATAAAAAAGAAGAAATAGCAAAAAATATATGTCCCAATGTGAAAAGAAACGCAAGACAAGTGCAATGTGCTTAAAATCATGGCCTGCCAACTGTGACAGACAGACAGACAGACAGACAGGAGAGCAAAGAAAAAAAAAGAGATTGATATCCGGACAGATGGACAAAATGAAAGCTTTTTGCCAATACCCACCCCGGAGACTGACCCAAATTTGCACGGTCAAATGGCCCAACAAATAACTATATGGACATCGTCTGATGACGTCACTGGGAACGCGGATTTCCTATGGCTGCTGTGTCTGTTAATGTGGCCCTTATCTGAAACAGATCCACCCTGACCAATATCAATTTCTTGTTAATAAGTCAGCCATTGACGGTGTCTGTAATTTGGGGGGAACCCCCTTCTCAGACCCCCTTTTACACGAAGAACGCTTTACCCCCACCCCTTTTACTCATCTCGTCTCCCTGCCGAAAAGATCAGGCGGACGGTTGACTCTTGCAGATGGTAGTCTTCAAGCAGAACGCCAGCAATTGCAAGGATTCGTTCTTTTTGCCTGCGTCCAGACGTAAATGGCGAACTGGGTTTGATTTCCCGGGGTAAGTTAAGGGAGAGAGAACGTCGCTAGAGAATGCTGGGTGACATCAGAGGAAATGGAAAGAGGGAGGGAAATATGAATGGTAAAGAAATGACACAGAAGATGACAATCAGTGAAGACCCACAGAGGAATGGAGGAAATTTCCAAGAGAAGAAAAAAAAAGGAAAATAAGAGAACAGTTAAAAAAAAAAAGAAATGAAGAAAAGAAATTGATGTGGAGAAAAATAGGACGGAAAAGAAGGAAATATGAGTAAAGTTAAGGAAATAATAAATATTAGGAAATTTTAGTTTAGGATGCAAATCTATCTAGTTATCTACCTCACTTTGCTCATACATATCTGTCTATCTCATTCTGTTCTTACCTATCTATCAGTCTATTTCACTTTGCTTATGTCTATCTATTTGTCCATATAACTCTGCTTATATCTACTTATCTAATTCTTCTTACATCTATCTGTCAATCCCAGCGCATATCTATTTATTATTTCCACATATATAACTTTATATTCCTCCTCATATATATCAATCTATACCTCCCTGACATCGACGTGTCTCTCTCTCTCTCTCTCTCCTATATCGATATCTCTCCCTTCCCCATATCGGTGTATCTGTCTCATTTTGAGGTATCTTTCTCTCTCCTAATATATATATATATATATATATATATATAAGGAAATAGAAATAAAAATGGAACAGAAAGAACATAGAAGATGCCATTCAATGAAGACCTACAGAGAGGCGAAGGAAAATTCTAAGAGGGAAAAACAAGAGCAGCAATTGACAAAAAATAGGTTAGAAAGAAATAATGAATTTGGTGGATAAAAATAGAAAGTAAAAGAAAGAAAAAGAAACTGAAAAAGCTTGAAAGAAATTTGAGTAAAGTTAATAAATATTAGGAAATTGTAGTTACGGATGCAAATCTATCTACGTATCCCACTCTGTTCATATGTATTCATCTATACCCCCTCATATCCATTTATCGGCCAACATATCTCTCTCTCTCTCTCTCTCTCTCTCTCTCTCTCTCATCGTATCTTTGTTTCGCTCTCCATATCTTTCTCCCTCCATCTTTCTCTCTCTTTCTCCCTCCATCTTTCTCTTTTTCCATATCTTTATCTCCCTTTCTCCATATCTTTCTCCCTCTTTTTCCATATCTTTATCTCCCTTTCTCCATATCTTTCTTCATAGTTCGCCCTCCCTCTATCTTTCTATCTGTCTATCTCTCTCCATATCTCTTCTTCCCAGTATCTTTCTCTCTCTCCATATCTCTTCTTCCCAGTATCTTTCTCTCTCTCCATATCTCTTCTTCCCAGTATCTTTCTCTCTCTCCATATCTCTTCTTCCCAGTATCTTTCTCTCTCTCCATATCTCTTCTTTCCAGCATCTTTCTCTCTCTCCATATCTCTTCTTTCCAGCATCTTTCTCTCTCTCCATATCTCTTCTTTCCAGCATCTTTCTCTCTCTCCATATCTCTTCTTTCCAGCATCTTTCTCTCTCTCTCATATCTCTTCTTCCCAGCATCTTTCTCTCTCTCCATATCTCTTCTTCCCAGCATCTTTCTCTCTCTCCATATCTCTTCATATATATATATATATATAGTGTGTATGTGTGTGTGTGTGTGTGTGTGTGTGTGTGTGTGTGTGTGTTAATTTCCTTACAATGTTCAGACCATTTTTACAGTTGTTTGTTTTTGTATATTTACAATCAATATTTCTTATTAGATATACACCAGTTCAGTTATTTACCCAACCCCTTCACGACGGGTAGGATGTAACAAGCTAGCAAATATGAGACGTGCAGCAGTGATCGAAATATTCAGTGGTAATGGATCTGCGAGACTATCTTGCTATCCATTGCATCACTATGTGACGCCCTTACTCCAATTTAGTATCAGTGCAATTTACATTTGTAGTATTTTATATTATTTTATTATTTGCTTCCCTTCATCTAATTATTGTTGAGTGATAGATAAAACATTTTCAATTTTATTATCATATTACTCGTTTTTTTCTAACTACTTATTGTTACGCTCAAGGTAAAGCATTTTTTTTTTATTAATCGATGTTAATACCGATTCATGGATTATGTGTCTGCGTATGAGAAGTATCCAACAGGTCATCCGGAGGGAAAATTACCCTACCCCACACATGATCTGATATCAAAACAGTTTCTGTTATCACTTAATAAATAGGTTTTATTGGCAGTGTTGGGGGGGGGTTAAAACAATCATGGATTTTGTTTTTAAATTTTTCTAGTTTTTTTTTTAATCTGGTGAAAATTGCGTTTTATTTGTTACCAGGTTTCACACACGATATTCTCATTTTTTTAGGACTCAAATTCTAGTTTTGTTTTGAGGCTTCAATATTCGGCTTTTTTTATTTTAATATACACAATATTTTTCGCCCCTAATTATTCTTCATTAATTTCTTTTTTTAACCCAATTAATTCTCATATTTTATCTGGTTATTTATATCTTCTTTCTATCTTAATAGATTTATAACTCAACCGTTCCTTTATATCTCTTATTTTTTTCGGCCTTTTTCGTTCTTTTGAGAGAGAGAGAGAGAGAGAGAGAGAGAGAGAGAGAGAGAGAGAGAGAGAGAGAGAGAGAGAGAGAGAGAGAGAGAGAGAGAGAGAGAGAGAGAGAGAGAGAGAGAGAGAACTATGTGTTAGATATTAACGATTTGAGATATGTGTCTACAGATTTGAAAAAAATCTAAAAAATATATGTGGATAGATAGATATGAAAAGTATGTGGAGCTAAGATAGATAGGCATACAGACAGAAAGACTAATTTACAAAACATTTGTAATTAACTTACAACCGTACTTTTACAATATTTTCCCATTCACCGCCAAATAAATAACCATATAGTGTGGAATACTAAAGGACGTGCATAACAATACATGAATAAATAAATACAATTGATCAGAGTTCTTTTTTTCGATAGCGAGATAGTTCCATTTTAAATTTACACGTTTCAAACCTTAAGATCGATTGCTTTGATTTTCCTGTGTGTTCAGAACCGATATTTATGGATCACAGCACGAAACATAGAAATTGAACATTTAAGTTTAAACATCCAGGCACGAAACAAACATAGATTATCCATTTATCATTCAATGTAGGCGTTCTTTATCATTAAAACATTTATATTTGTCTAAAAGTCATTTGCATTAATCAATGCATCTGAAGGATCAATTCTAAAGCTCTGGTGGTTTTAGAGTACTCCCATATTGCAATTACTCCCAGGTTCACTCTGGTTGGCTGGTTGGATAATACGGCATGTTAACCCTTGTGTAATTTTATGTCGAATACGTTTTTGTTTTATTCTTTCTTGTATCTACTTTCACTGGGAAAATATGGAATTTGCACACTTGGAGAATATTTGTAGAATTTTCTTCTTTAATGTGTGTACATTACTACTAGTTTTTGTTTGGCTTTTTAGAAAGAAAGCCAAACGAAAACCAGTGCTAATGTACAATTGTTTTTTTTTTTAAATCTATAAGAGTCGTGAGAATGGTAACATAACATTAATAACAAGATCCAAGGAAGCGTACGAAAATTGTAACGCTGTGCGAACATATAGGCAACACTTACAGAGAGATGGTGGATATTTTAATAATGACGGAATAATTCGTTTTGCTTCAGTTAATTTGCACGAGGGTGTAACCTCTAGTTTATTAATACAAATTAACTTACATTTTTATATTTATTTATATACATTAATTCAACGAAAATTATTTTTACCAGTTTGTTTATAAAATGCCTGTGACATAAAATAAGCCAATAAGGTAGTTTTTAAAATGCTGTAAAATCCTACCAAACCAGATTCGTTTTTTGTTTTACACTTCTGCGAGAAAATTGTTTTAATCTGACTAAAAAGGACAAATTAAAAATACCACATTATTTTCGGGGAAATTTCTTTCTCACTTTCTTTGGTTTCTCAAAGATTTAAATCATATATTGGATGTGATCTGTTTTTCATTACTTCTTCTGATAGATTAATAGTTTCTAGACTCTTATCCCATGCTGCAATTATGAATTCCTTTATTAGTATTAGTATTATTCCACTACCACCAACGGATCTGTCCACTTTGTCGATGGTGGTTGTATAATAAGCCTACTACACATCTTCAGAGGGGAAGAGCCCCACCACATCCAATGGTTCCACCTGTTAGTTGGGGTTCACAAATGTCTGTGGGCAGTATTGTGGCGGCGGAACGATCTGTGACCCTCGTACTAAATTAAGTTACTTCTAATTTATTAATATACATTAAGTTAATAAAGATTATTTTTTACCAATTTGTTTATAAAATGCATTCGACATGAAATAAGCCATCAAGGGTTGACATGCTGTAAAATCCAACCAAATCAGATCTGTTATTGTTTTACACTTCTGCTAGAAAATCGTTTTAATCTGACTAAAACTAAAAAAATTAAAAAATACCGCATGATTATTTTCAGGGGTATTTCTTTCGCACTTTCTTTGGTTTCTCAAAGATTTGAGAGCAAGCAAGCAAATACAGAGTCATATTTCTACCAAAGATGATTTTGCCGCCTATGGATACAAGTTGAGCCTGCCTGCTCTTAGGTTGTGAGAACTGAGGCCACACCCTTGTACACTGTCTCCCTCCTGCTGGCTCAAAGAAAGCCGATAAGTTTATACTTAATCATTATGTATTTGGTAACTGCGGGAAAGTCACCGTAGGGTGCACCTATGTGGGGGAGATAATATCTAAAGCAGTCGGAGTACAGAACCGTATATATTTAACCTCTCTACTTCAGTTCACTGATTCGACCCTCACAAACATTTGTTACGAATTCACGTGTTCATCTCCACACTGTCTTTATTTCTCTCGTTATTGTATCTTACACTCTCTCTTACTTCTATCTTTTTATAGATTGAATAATAGACACCAGACAGAATGTGTACAAACACACTATATGGTGTGTTTGTATGTGTGTGTAGATAGATAGATATGAATTTATTCAGATATTAGTGGAGACTACTATATTTGAGCAGACTAAATGACAGATGAATACATACATAAATGATTATACAATACACACACACACACACATATATATATATATATATATATATATATATATATATATATATATAACACGGCCCTCTAATACGAGGAGAAGAACTGAAACTGAAACCATGTCAGGATTTATCAAAAAAAATTGTATATAAAGCCTCATGAATTTTCTGTTTACCATTTTCAATAAAGTTAGCGGTCTGGTTAAACTCATAGGTATACACAGATGCCTGTGGGTAGAAATAGATATATAATCGCAAAATGACTGATTTCAAACTTTAAATATATATATAAATAGATACACACACACAATATATAAATTGATACATGCATGTATATATAAACTCTATATTAGCAAGGATTAATGGGAACAGAATAATGCCACCCGAATATATATGAGAGAGACAGAGAGAGAGAAACAGAGGAAGAAAGGGATAAATGGTTGAAAGAGATATAAAGAAATGAACAAGTAGTGAGATATAAATGAAAAGACTGATGTATGATTGTAAAAAGATAAGTAGATGTGAAAGTTCAAGTTATTTTCCCAAAATATCTAAATCTAATTTTGAAAACTTCAAAGACTTTACATCAAATTTGTATTTGAAATGAGATAGACGATTGCGATACCAAGATTCTCTGGATACCAAGTTTGACAAGGCTTTTATGATTGAGTTATTCGACGGTATTGAAAACATTCACATAGCAATATTCTAAAAAGCTGTACATGAGCTCTGTATGTACTGCTACTTAATAATATTAATAATAATAATTTACAGCACAAGACAATGCCATAAGAACGATATCAAAGCGAAAACAGATAAGACGCAACTGAATAGTAAGTGTAGGATGTATGAAGACAGATACGAAACGGTTAATAATAACGGTTAATAATAATAAAAAAATAATAAGCAAATGCATTAAATTAGCACAGAAGGACTATGAGACTACGTACGACTGGAAACTGGGAAAATAAACTAAGATTTGGCTCTGCTCTCATATGGTATATACACAAAGTAAAACCAACCCCAGAGAATGAGACGCTAAACATTTTCCGGGATTTTAAGATACAAACGGACCAATTAATCCCGATCAGAAGATTAGACCTAGTGTGAAGAAACCTTCCTCTAGTAGATTTTGCTGGTTTGAAATCAGTTTTATTTTCTCCAAGATTGGTTGCTGTACAGAAGATATTGAGCCCATTCTATCATATTTCTCCATAGTTGAAAAGTGAACAGCTGGAAGTATGGCTTCGCCAAATAAATAAGTTCAAAATGGGACGCAAGTAACTTCGATGAGGATTTGGATTGGCTTATTGAGTCCATTTCCTACGACAATAACCATCACACAAGTTACGTATTTCTGAATATCTGTGAGATTGATTGATGGTTCGAAATCTGGTACGATTTATTGATGCAACGCCATCGCCCTCGGATTATTGTCTACATCCCACTGAGTATTTCTACTACGTTTTACTAAAAGATATATTGGTTAGTTAGTTGTATTTTATTTTTGGTTGAATTATTTTATGCGGAAGACATTTTGTTTAGTTGGTTGTATTGTTTTACGCATATCGACGCTTTTCGGGTCATTTAATGCCGAATCAAGTGATTTTGATATGCAGGTTGCTTACACTACTTGTTGTTGTTTAAATGGTCACCTATCTAAGAAGCGAATAGGCCCAACGCTACTTAACATCGGCGATCTAATGGGAAATGGTGCTTTCAATGGGATTGACCGTAAACGTTTTTGTTTTATTCAATCATCTTATACTCATTTTAATGAATTTAACCTATAGACAGATCTCTAACAGATACTACCACTCTAGGTCAGAGTGAATCTGGGAGTAATGACAATGAAGGAGTGCCCCAAAATCTCCAGAATAGGTACTTAGATGCCGTTTAGTGTCCTACCCAGGACACTAAGACTCAGCCATCACCTTCTAGCACACATGATAAAATGATATGTGGGGGGTGCAATTGAGGAATACATCCGGGCAGTCATATGTGCTAGTGATTGACATGACCAGCAGATTGATCGGAGGGGGCCTCTTAAACAGCCCATCTTGCTCAAATATGGGCCAAATTAGAGTGTTGCGTGCCATGAACTGTTCAGCCATCAGGATTCTATCAAGTATTACGAGTTGCTACCCACGGCTAACAGATATTGGATCTAACCCCCTCCGCAGAGATTCAGTTGGCGTATTCTAAAGCCCAGCCGACAGGGCTGTCTTCATAATAGAAGAAAGTAGTAAGTATTCAACAATACTGTATAACATTATTTGTCTGTACTTTTGTGAGGATGCTTGATATGGATTATAATTGCAGATAATACAAAGGCGAGACATGCCGTCCACGGAAAGTAAGACTATAGGAACATCGAAAAGCACTGCTATATAGAAATAGAAATGTTGAGTATGGCTGATCTTATATGGAAGGAAAAGTGAAACCATCTACCATTGTGGGATAAAGTTAAGATAATAGAAGAACATTAGAGAAGACGTCTTACAGAAGCTGCGCATATGTTGGGCTATTGTGACCTCTTGATTAGATCAAGTATAAAGAGGAAGACAACATGGGAACCAATAATTGAAAAGACTAGATTAAATTGTTTTAAAGTAAATTACATGAAAATCGAAAAAATCGAAAAATAACGGACGCCGTTGAATTTCACGCTTTGAATTATAAAAGAAACTCAATAAACAATACATTTTTAAAATGACGTTTCTCAAATTGATAGGCGTGGAAAAACAATGACGTTATTATCCAAATGAGATCCTCATAAATTTTTCAACGCTTTATTTGCACAACAGTCAAACTATTCAAAATAATTTCTAAGCTGAATCATTGCTTTGCTCGGATAGACAAAGTCTTGACTCTTGTAGCGGAGTGAGAATATTAGGCCCTAATGGATCCCAAGGAACATCAAAAGAAGGCCGATGGGTACATCAACCAAAACATTGTGTATATTTCACAAAAAAATCTAGGATAACAGTCCGAAAAAGCAAAATAATATTGTAATATATGTTTAAAGAAAATGCACACTATATCATACACCAATATCATTAGAGAGTGAGTGAACTGGCCTAAGACCCCGGTAGTCGACCGCACCTTATCAATTGATTTTCCCGACCCTACTGCACATATATCAAACCTCAAACACCTTTTAAATATGTGCTAGAAAGCAGTGGCTGGGGGTTTTAGGGTCCTGGCTATGACGTTAAACTGTATCTAATGGTGAAGTTCCAATTTGGAGTGTGGAATACCCTTTCATTGCCATTGCTCTCAGATCTACCCTGACCCGGAGTGGTCATATCTGTTAGGGTCCCATATATGGGCTAAATAGATTTTAAAAATCAGTTTACAAAAATATATTTAAAAAATTGTTTGAAAAAATTGAATACCCAACAAGAATCAATAAAACAAAACATATTCGGCATAAAATAACCCAAGGTTTGACATGCCGTAAAATTCGACCAACTAATCAACCATCATTTACAGAAAGTCATGTTAATATATGAATAAGAAAGGCATGGACTACTATAAACAGATTATCGATCATATGGAAATCTAATCTCTTTGATAAGACAAAATAAGCATTCTTTCAAGATTTAGCAATGTCAGTGCTACTGTATGACTGCACCGCTTGGATTAACAAAACACTTAGGGATAAAGCTACATGAGAACTGTACAAGGATTCTGCGTGTGGCCTCGGACAAATTATGCAAGCAGTAGTCCACTTGCATGTTATCACATAAAGCATCCGGATAAGACGAACAAGACATAATGGACATTGCTGAAGAAGCAAAGATGAGTTCATAAGTGAAAATCTCCTTTAGGCATCTGTTCATAGACACAACAATTTGAGTCAGCAAGCAAAAACCTAAATCGATCAGCTCTGCATAGATACGGGATGCAGTGCAGAGGAACTTCCAGGAGTGATAGATGATAAGCACGGATGGTGAGAAAGAAACATAGACATCCGTGCAGTCGGCTTGACTAGATACAATATATGCCGGACTTTCCTGTCTATCTCGATGTATGATAGATGGGGACTGTTCAAGAATGCATCGTGCTTTCTTGACAAAATATAGGAAGCAGTAGCCCACAAAATAGCAACCGCACTGCCATTTGCCTCCTATCACACAAACTATCTGGATAAGACAAACTCGACATACTGGAAAGTGCCGGAAAAGCAAGGATGAATTTATAAGTGACGTTATCTTATGGTCACCTCCACATGGAAACACCAGTGTGCATCGGCCAGGTAAAAACTACATCGATCAAGCTCAGCGCGGATACTGGATGCTATGTATAGGACCTGCTAGGAGCCTGGGATTTTAGCGTTGAAAATTACTCCTAAAGTTACCAACCGAATATCTCTAGTTGATAGTTAATGAATCCTATCGCCACCCAATGAAAAACAAGTTGCCACTCCTAAAAAATCTCTCTACCCAGGTGTTCGGCTAATATGTTTCTGTGGATGGCCTAAGGTATTAGATAATTCTTTAGCGCCAAATGCTGAGCAGTGTCATCAACACGCGAGGACATTATCAACGTAATTTTCCACTCCTTCGATGACTCAGGTTTGGTAATCATTGCAGTCGGTGGAATGAAGGTGTATACGATTCAGCGTGACAGGAGATAGGCACCGGAGGTAAATACGAAGTCCCACTTGAAATAGAGGAGCAAACACACAATGAAGAAAGAGGAAGACGTGATGAAAATTACAACTTTTTAGCGTCTGAATTTCAGCCGACGGGTATTGCTGCTGTTATTATCTGTGAGTCTGTAGCAATTCTGATGCGTTGCTGTCGGTCATACTGGGTGAGAATGATAATTTTAGAAAGAAAAGAGGAACAACGAGAAAAATATTATTTAGAAATAAATAATGAAAGAAAGAAAGAAGAGGAGAGGAACGATTACTCCTTTCATTTCTTTACTATTTTTTTCTTCTTTTTGCTTCAACATTCTTGGTTTGAATCGGTTTTAAAATTTTACATTTAAAAAAAATGAGGAAAGCAGACGACACAGAAAAGGAATTATGGGAGATCCTTGGATATAAATTAAAGAGTTGTTTAAGAAGTTAAAGATATATAATCACGGTGTAGAAAGAATCTAAAAATTGAAGACAGTGATAAAAATATTTAATCCTAATTGTATCTGAAGAACGCCATTGCTGCCGGCATCAAAGATGTGTCCATATATTATAATAAAATTTATAGAGTGTATTTACCAGAGATTATTTTTAATTCTTTCTCTTGAGGATGGACAGTGGAAAAAAATACACGCTCTCAGTAATTTTTATTACCCTTCAATTATTTAAGCAGAATTTGAAAGGACTTGTTGGGATGAGGAATATATATTTTTATCGCAGTCGACATTAATTTTTTTATCATCTTTCGAGAATTCTAAGGAATGATGCAATGACTACCTTTCCAAATATTCCGAAAGAAAATCCTGCGGATATTTCTTGGGATATTTATTTTATAGCTGATATACGATTTTTGTTTTTGGATATAAAATATTTATATATTTTATTCCAAAGATATGATTTCATTTTATTTATTTTTTTACTTTCTCTCAGAATATTTAAATTCAGAAGGAACTGAAAATACAGAATAAGAAAAACTAAACTGAAAGTTGGCATTAGAAATGAGAGGGTTTGGGTTAAGATATGAACTAATATAATACGTATTGGCATTGAAAAACATAAAAAACTATATATATATATATGTGTATATATATATAAACACGAGGGAGATTCTAAAATTATTCGCACTCGTTTTATGGAAGCAAGGTCACCTTGGATGATTTGATAAGCAGAACCATGACTAATCTCAAAGAATAAGCTACCTTAGCGGTTTGAGTTTGCTGAATCTTCTCATCAGTGGGTGAGATTGACGAGCATCCTACTCAATCTTCGTGCGTCACGCTTCTCCGGCTACTTTTACACTTCTCTGTCCACTCATACGTACTTCAATGTGGTAGTTCAGTGTCCCGATATTATTGCAAAAGCCTCCGATGAATTTCAGCCACTGATGCTCCTTCCGACCATAGAAATCGGACCACTTCCTTGGTGCATACTGCTAGTGGAACGGCCATGTTTACACTGTAATTGACGACAACAGTGTCAACTCTAAGCATGTATGCGCAGAGATCTGTGTGACAATAATAAAGATATGTTATGAAGAAAGTGCGGATAATTTCTTTTTACTCTCCCTCGTATATACAAGGCATAAGCATAATTTTCACTCGTGTTATTTAAAGCCAACATCTTATTCTAAAGTGAATCCTACGGATAGGTTTTATAAAATGAACGTAAGTAATATTTGGTACAATACATAATATATGGGAATGGCATACGAGATAAACTAACATTCACCAAGCACTGTTGATTGTGTCTACGCTATTCTAACTTATATCTACGTTGGTCAGTTTAAAATTCATTGGCTGACAAAAATAAACTCATAGAACCTGATCAAATGAGGTCTATCTTAAAACAGCCTTCTTTGCAGTCCATCCACTCTTTACGTTGACGGGAAGTGGGAAATAAATGTAGAAAAAATGTTCATAAGCGTAGTTTGGACAGCTTTCATTCAAAGCGTAATTGGTACACACGTAGACGAAAGTCAAGACATAATTGGTACACGCTGGAGCATCCAAAATATATTACGTATATCTTGGAGATACCATTGATTAAAAGAAGAGAAAAGTATAATTGTCTGAATTTTTGAGAAAAAATAGAAGGAAAGGGAAAGAGAAAAAAGAAAAAATTGATCCCAAGATTTCCCAACTCGCATCATTAAAAGAAATCTATCCCTCTTCAGACAATTTTACCTTCCTATTATGTGATAAAGGTTTAATATAAACCGAAACATTTAAACGTCGACTTAATCGTAAAGATAAATTCATCTTTTTTATAATACTTTGTTTTTCTATTTTCTACATATTGCTAGATTTATTTCCACATTTTACTCCCATATAAGTAAAAAGAACACCACCTGATCCTAGTAATACCAGAAGAAAAGAAACCATGCTTGCCCGCCAATACATTAGCCGCACCAGATTTACACACTTCATTCTAAAAGAAGAAGCACCACCTAAATGTTCATGTAGAAACCAATACAGAGTAAAAAATACATTTTGCAAAAACCTCATCCACACATGAAGAAAGTACTTCTATATTAACAGTATGAACGACCTATTTGGAAAATATATCTTAAAAACAATGAACTTTCTGAAAAAAAATCGACCTCCTATTAGATCTCATAGGCCGACAAAATTACCACATACACTCTTGATATTCAAATCCTCAACAGAAATGCTGGTTTCAGCAGATAACTAAACCCCTATCAATGTACCCAATTAACAATGATAGCGAAAACGATATACAAATAACTATACACACAACAAATGTTCCTCACAAAGAAGAAATAGAATAAAAATGTATCCGGCATAAAATAACCCAATGGGTTAACATGCCGTAAAATCAAAACAATCAACCATAGATAGGTAGGGTTTCTGATCGTACAAGGCAACGGAAAATAGTAAAAATATTGTGGAAAATCAGTCAGACATGGTTCACTAGAGGAATGACGTCATAAAGCTATCCTTTTAGTGAAACATATCAGTTATTTTTCATAGTCTTACCTACATCTATACATAAAGAGCAATTGGTATGCATGTCCGGATAAAATTACGAAAAAAACAAAAAACAACAAATAACGAGAAAGTAAATATATACATACACCTTCAATATGACTGGTTTTTGTTTTTTGTTTAAATATTATGGAGATTTTATTTATATTCTAAGATATTTAAATATTAGAATATGCATAGATAAAGCATTGAAATTCTACCTAAAAATGTCAAGAACATGTAAATCTCAAACTTAAACAAATTAATACACCAGGGCCTCCATCCCTCTACCCAGGCGACGATGGGTTGACATTTTTTTTCATATATATATATATATATATATATATGAGAGAGAACAAATAACAGTATTTAATAAAATAGACATTTGATTGCACGCAATTATATAGATTCAAATATTCTTCTCAATATTAATTTGCATTCAGGATTGTTGTTTCAAATACTCCTAACTTATACAAATTAATTTCTAAAAGTTATATTTTATCAAATATTCCCATTTGATATTAGTATTTTGCAGACAGTTATATGCTTTTATGTATTTCGATATAATACAAATAACTTTCAAACCCCTGGTAAAGTTATAAATACATTCATCACTCCAGCTATGGGTTAAATAGTATCAACATAGTTGTTAAACAAAAATGGATTTAGGATTAAATAACCCACGAAGGTTGATAAGCCATTAAACAAATAAACCAAACCGAATAATTTTTAAACACCTATTTGATCCAAACATGGTAAACAAATAGATCCTGGCAGTCTGGGTCGGAGTGGACCTGAGAGTAAGGACAATGAAGGGGTACTCCACACTCTCTACAGCTCCAAAACTGAAGCTTCACAACCATATGCAATTTAATTTCATAAACAGGACACCTATGTTTTTTCTTTTCTTTTTAGGGAGAGTATTACTCCTCTACAGAAGATGCAGTGAATGATGTGTGTATATATATATATATATATATATTTGATAGATAGATGGATGAGTGTGAGGGTAGGGTACGCTGTTATAAATAGTTCATTGCCAAATAGATAAATGCTGACATGTTATCGCCTGTTTCCTGCATATCTGATAGGCAGTTTTGTCGGTTTAAGTGCACAACGGTGAATGATTTTTGCTCGAAAAGCATTTAACGCGCTACATCCTTTCATTCCTTCAATAGAATCAAGCGAGAAAATCACCATTTATTGGATTAACCATTCTTCTAAACTGCACGACAATCCGTAAATATACAAGATGAATAAAAAGTGATAAGCCAGCCAGGAATAGTTCTTTTATGTTGTTTATTTTCTAATTGTTTTCAACTAGTTAGAAACTTTAAAATATCTAGTGAAATTGTTTACCAAAAATTTTTCTAAAGTGTTTGACAAGCCACAATAAATGGCAAAAAATGTATTGGAGCGAAGTTCATTGTTTAGTGAAAATTTGCTTGTTTTTTTTAATATATAAATGATGAATTTTTGAAAGCTCTCTCTCTCTCTCTCTATATATATATATATATATATATATATATATATATATATAATAAAATAAAATTTGAACATATTTTAATAAAACAACAATTAATTGCCACAATAATTTCTCCGTTATAAACCAATTAAACAACAACATAGAACAGCTTACTTTTGAACTTTGAAAAAACCAACGTCAATTTTCGAAAATTTAAATTCCAAAACAGCGTTTATATAATCCTGTTGCATAATGTACCGTTTATAGCAAAAGACACATACATATAATTGTCTACAATCAACCAACATCTTGATTTACACAGTGGAGTTAACCCTGAAGATCCTCAACATGGTGAAACTCGAGTAGGTTATCACTTGGACCTATATATATATATATATATATATATATATATATATATGAAAAAAATTGTTTTTAGAAAGTTTACAAAAAAGTTTTCAAAATACCACCGCTACTATTTCTATTTTTTTAAATAATTGTTTGGTAAGATCTAAGTTTTGTCTTTTCGATGTCTTTTCATTTTCCTTCCCAGGTCACCGGAATGACAAAATCGACTAGATAGCAGGTTCTGTTTTTCTTTTTAATTCACACTAGGTCTAGCCTTCTTGTAGGTGATTAAGTGATCGGTTTGTAAGTCAAAATCCCAGAGATTTCTGTGTGTCTCATTCTCTTCGACGGGTTCTTTTATAGGTCGTCTTTTATCCCCACCGACTTACCCACAATGTATTGCACTATCCTATAAGAAGCAACCTATCCTCGCTCCTTGCTTCTCATTAGTTACAGCACGTTAGCAGGCACTCCTTGACTTACGCCCCAGTTCGACAACGTCAGTAAGTAATTTTCGATCATATATATATATATATATATATATATATATATACGTAAAATGATGGCGGGAAATTGAGTACCCATATTGCTTCTACATCCATGTATGTTTCTGATCTAAAGTATTGAAATGTGGATCTTGAACTTATCATTATATCCGTTCTTGACAATGATTAATATTGGTTGAAAATACTTACAGAGTTAGAAACACTATAAAATGTGGACAGGTTTGACAAGTTTGGTCGTATCCTGAAGCGTATTATGTAATGGTTATTGTCATTTGAAATTGACTGGGTGGTACGAGTTCATACCCTCTCTAGGTTGTCTGCATTTTACATAGCGCTAATACACTTTTGAAAATTAGGCATCCAACTATTTTTCCAGCTACGGGTAAATAGTAGGGCGGAAACCGCTCCTTAACATTGGTTAGGCAAATAGTCTAGGAAAAGGTAAACTCTTAATCCAAACCTGTTAGATTTCGCTAAAGAAATTAACCATTTACAACATCGTACACGTGCGGGGGACCTGCATATGTACTGAGATATTATAGCCGAGTGGTGTAATGGTTATAGTCATAGGAATCAGATAGCGCTAATATCATTGTGAAAATTATGCGTCCAACTATTCTCCCTCCAGCTGTGGGTAAATAGCAAGGCAGAATATACTATTTAACCTTGGGTAGACAACCAGTATAAGCATAAGAAAAACGCTGAATTCAAACCTGTTCAACACCGCTAAAGAAATTGACAACGTGTCACATCTTATGTTGGAAGGGGTTTATATATATATATATATATATGAAATAAAGAAATATATTCTGCACTGACGTTCCCACTTCGGAAAAGGTTGTTCCCTTTTTCCTTAAGATAACAGTTTTAAAAAATACGCGATACGCAGAGATTGGATCGATGAAGCAAAATTATTTTTATCTCCGAACTTTTATTTTTATAACACACGGATTTTATGGATTTAAAATTTCATACACTGACCGTTTTTGCTTTAATAACTTTCTGGTTTATAAAAGAATGATATCAGTTCTCAAGAATAGCTTTCTTTTTTTTTTTAAATACTTACAGTTTGTTTTCAAAAGCAAAACGAAAAAGGAAAGAAAAAATAAAGCAATGCACTCTGGTGTATCTACCTTCAAAAGGTTAATGTAATCTGATCTTCTGAAATGCATTTGTGCTCAAAATAGATAAAGCTCGTAAATAAAGAGATATGCACTTGCATCGGGTTTCGTGCACTTGATGCACTTGTGTTGGCGGATTTACGGTATGTAAGCTCTTGTTAAATTATTTAATGCTACATTTTGTGTATCAATCAACTCTATGGTTTCAAATACCTAATAATACTTTTTTAATTATAGCTTCAAGAAGCTATACTTAATATCAATAAGCTTCACACAGTTATATGGTTTCAAGTATTCCTATCTATTACTAATAATTTAAAGATAAACTATTTGCTCCATAGATGAGATACTAACAGGTACTTCCATTCCTGATCAAAGTGAGCCTGAGAGCGTAAATATAGATTGAAATGTGAAAATATAACTGGATACATATACATTTATATATTAATCATCATGAACACCTTAGGTAGTGTAATGGGTAGCAAACTAGACTCGCAAACCATTGTAAGTGAGTTCGATTCTCACTAGGCGTCTCATACATCTGGCATTGTGCCATATAAGCTAAGCTTATTAAATAACTATATTAACCATCCCTTTTTCACGAATGACACCTGGCCAATTTCTAAAGTGGAGTTTAACAGGTTTTCCTTCTGCTAGACTGATTGCCTAACCAAAGTTAAGGAGCCAAGTGCGCTCCTCTATTCACCTTAGCTGAAACTAGAATAGTTGGATTCATACCTTTCCCGAGGGGATTAGTGGCATATGAAATTCAAATAGCCTCGTCCAAGATTTAAACTCGGGTAGTAGGCGCAATCCATTTCCTACGACGATAACCATTACACACGCACCTCCGATATGAATACATATACATAATTGCAAATTTGAAATATCATAATTTGTTATTTAACTGCCTTTCAGTCTCTTAAATAACAGGTTTTAATACTTTATAAAAATAGAAAATAAAAAAGAAAGTAATTACTTGGTCTCAAACTAGAAACTCAAGCATATAAATCTATATAAAAGCTTATTTGAGCAAGACTATATGTATCTAGGTTTCATCTAAAGGATCTTCAGGGTAATACTTCAGTATTATCCTGAAGATCCTTTAGTTTAAACCTAGGTCGATAGTCTGACTCAATATTTTTTCTTCTTGGGGTATTGAGCCTTTTCTACATAATAACTTAGCTCAAACTTTCAGCTGCCTTTTCTTTTTGCCGATCATTTTGGTGCAGATTTGGATTTTAGATGATTCTGCTTTTTCTTTATATATATATATATATATATATATATATATAGTAGTCTCTAGTGACTTGATACTTTTATATCTACCTCGATTGTCAATCAGACCCGTAGCATAATTCTTTGCCTCATGAGGAATAAATTTGTCGTTTACGTAATAGTCAAATAGTTACAAAATCCCCAGAGAGTTTATTAGCGAGGCAGAGCATAATTATTCCATCTCCCTTCTTTTAAGTCAGTAAAACACGGATTTCCTGGATCTTCAGATTTTATATACTCACTGTCCTTTTAGTAAACATTCCTATTTACTTTAGAAAGGTATAACTTCCCATCAAAAAGTGTCTCTCAGATATTTGCAGCCTGTTTTCGCAAAGAAAAAAGAAAACTAAGAAATGAAAGTTTAGTGTATCTTCATATATCTACCTTCAAAAGGTTAATGCAATTTAATCTTCCGAAATGCGTTCGTGCTTGAAACAGATAAAGCTCATAAATAAGGTGCGTGCACTTGGGAAAACCTAAAGTGCAGCCTAATATTTAATCTCAAATGTTTAGCACCGGATTTTTGCAACATCCGGTATTGCCTAATAATTTTTTTTTTTTTTTTTACAGCCAGAATGCAAAGAATGTAGATTATTACCTTGAATCAAACCTTGGACTAAGGTTTCACTTGTGGCTTCTACTTTCCTGCTTGCGTATTTGCCGCCATCATTAGGGAGACAGACTCGCACGAAATATGATAAATGTTGCGTAATAAGGAATATCTCGCACGATACTAAACATATCGGATCCCTTTGCCTACGTTTGCTCAAATGGCAGTTTCTTTTCACTGACGTTGCCAAATTTCCCGTATTACATCAGTTTTGAAAGTATTGCTGGTAAACGTAGTGGGCTAATAATATAACACGCCTGTGTTATAATATAATACCAACAAGTGTACGGTAATTTTAAATTGACTGTTACGTGTTGGTACAAATTTGGCACACGTGTTTATCTGTGAATTATGTATGATCTGTATCTATTTTATACAATATTATATAATAACAAAATGTAATAGAAAAATTATTTTGTAACAGGTTTTAACTTATATGAATAAATAATTAATTTATATACGATTTTAAAATTTAAACAGTCTAAGGTAAACACTTTCTGTGAGTAAAGTAAGGTATAATTAAATAATTACCCTAAGAAAAAACACTTATATTTCTTTTATCTCTTTCATTCATTAGTCTATCACAATTTAGCTTCAATTGTCAAAAATCCAACCTTTGTGTCTATTGATAAAAATAAAAAGTAGAATATTAAAAAAATATACTTAGTTACCCCATCCAACACCCTAAGCGTTTTTTTGATAAAGTTCAGTAAGAATTTTTTTATTGTATACCCCTCCGAATCTTCGGTCTTTCTACATAATTGTAACACTTAAATTCTTTCTTTAAGTTTCTACTAACATGTATATGTGTGTGTACACACACACGCACATTATATATATATATATATATATATATATATATATATATATATATATATGTGTGTATGTGTGTGTGTGTGTGTGTGTGTGTGTGTCATTTTTTGTTTATATTTATTAGTTTTATCTTCATTTTATTTTAAGCCTTGATTCATACGATTACCTTACATTTTAATAAACGTTAAATGGTCCATGTAAAGGAAAACAAATTTCATATTATTCTATATCTATTCAATCAATAGTTTAATTTAACATTTTTAGTATATTTTAACGGCTAGGTTTCATAGAATTTTATCAACTGGAAATAGGATGACACAATAGATACATCATAAGTTTCATATTCTAAGATAGACATATTTTCAGATGTTTTATATATATATAAAATATATGGATTCCTATTCTTGTTTTATTTTTGTATAACGTTTTTGAATAAAATTTATAGTTATAACAATTTTTCATCGTTTCCACCTCATTGGTATATGTAGATACCGCTATGTTATTATGAAATTACATATTCTACATATTGGTTGAAAAATGGAAGAGAAATAAACTTGAAATATTTGAAAGCGTATGTATGTGTGTGTAAGTACTAAGTTTATGTAAAACAACCCAGAGACTAAATAACCACTCACATACGCCAGCAACAAGGTATATTAAATAATATGACTGACTGCGTCATTAAAACTAGTGGGAACCATGGATATACCACAGTATGATAACTTGACTATTATAACGTTTGATATGTGTACATAAAAGATATTGCAACATAGTTTCTCGGAGTTTTTTCATATATGTATGCATTTACCAAAATCTTCACACGAGCAGGATGCGACGCAATGCCAACTTTTAAGCGGAGTTTACAAAGTTTAAATTTAGACTTTTCCTTCTCCAAGATCAGTTGCCGTACCAAGTCCCAGTCCGCACTACTATTTATCCATATTTGGATTCATAACTTTCCCAAAAGTATTAGTACTACGTGAAATGCAAACCAACCTCGTCCAGGATTTGAACTTGTGTCACCGTGACAATGTACTACGACGACAACAATTACACCACGGACACCTCCAGTTTGTCTGGTATAAGATCCACATAGAAATGCCACTTCTGTATATAGACGGTAGCAGCAGGAGCAACAGTAACGACACCCAATAAACGTAGCCACTAAGGAAGTAGGACAAAGGCATTTAAGATCATTCACTGTATTGATAGTGTTAACCAAAGGAAGACTGTTGATTTCTAATGGAGTTTTGCTAAAAGCTCGAGATTAACGACTGCAACAATGGATAATAAAATATCAACATAGTTCAATATGTATAAAGTATAATAATTTATGGCAATTCTTTTCTTTTTTTCCTTGTTTTTCGTTCTTTTCAGCTTTTTTTCTATTTAATTGAAGCCGACGATAAGTGCTATCGCTTCCTATCTCTCACCTTTCTTTCTATATTTGCTTTTTGTCTAACGTATAGAACATTCTTTTTCTCCCCTCTTTTTCCTTAGAATTATGATATGACACATGGTCGTAAGTATGAGACCTCCAAAAAAATCAGATTGGCTATTTAGAAACATTGAATATATGAGACTAGAATGCTAACACTTACACAACGATAAGACAACCTTTTTTTACGCAGCTTGTTCGACGCGGGTAGAATGTAACAAGTCGCAAATATGGGGAACTCAGCGAAGATTCATTATTCTATTCAGTACGAATGGATATACAGGACCAGCTTGCTAACCATCACACCATAATGGGGTGCCTATGCTTTTATCCAACTCGTTCAGCACGGGTAGGATGTGACAGAAGGTCGCAAATATGGAGCATCCGGCAAGGATTGAACTCACTATTTAGTAGTATCGTATATGCGAGACTAGATTGCTATCTATTACACCATGATGAGACGCCCAATGACGCTTAAAACACACAATCCTTCATTTCTTTCATTTGGTTTCGTAGATTAAAACACGCGGAACCAATATTTAAATAATCACAGCGTAAATTTATTAAAACAGCTTGGAAATTCATAACCAGATTCAGTCTCAGTAAGATTTATATTTCTACCAAGTAGAAAAGCTCCTAATGCCCAATAATTACAATACCAGTTTTCACCCTTAGGGCCCATCTCGTAGTAAAATCCTATCCAAACTACGTAAATCTCCTATTTGATATTATCGCAAGCATCTGTAACAGTATTTTTGATGTTTGTAAACATCTGTAATATTGTGTTGAACATCTGTAAGCCAAGCGCAAACACATGCAACTTTTCAATGACATCTTAAATATTACACCGGCGCTGGTAACTCGACTACGTGCATTTATCAAATCGCCAAAACTATCCGGGATTATATCGCTAACATATGTGAAGCAAATGTTTCCACTCTCAAAGTGATACACAGGTTCATGTTACTCCACTGGTTATACCAGTGGTCTCTAACCTTATCTCATACTAAGGTATTTGAGTCCGGAAGCGTTTCTTCTCAGTAGAAATGTGCCATGAGATATTAAGGAAAAAACGGGTCCTACATTCATGCTTCTCCTCAAAATTAAACAGTCAAAATGAATATAGAAAATTTTCCTCGTCTGAGCGCTCATGTATAATAGAATAATTTGGGCGCGTAGTGTAATGGGTAGAGTCATAGAAAATGGACTCCTCGACTAGAGTTCAAACATGCATGAGGATGTTTGCATTTCATGGAGCGCTAATACCCTTGGGAAAAGTATGCATTGGATTACTCTCCCTCGAGCAATGGATAAATAGTAGGGCAGATTGGGTTCTTTAACCTTGGTTTGACAACCAGCCTAGGAGAAGGAAAACTGAATTCAAACCTGTCAAGCTCCGCTTAAAAATTGACATTGTGTCACATCCTGCTTGTGTGGATATATTATATATATATATATATATATATATATATATATAAACTTATGAAAAATAAGAGAAAGTGGGTGTTAAAAGATTACGATAATAAATCTTTTACAATTAACAAGTTTATAACTAAAAATTAACAAATAATGGCGAAGACCAGAATCATGATTTACAACATTAAAAAGTAGAGTCTATGTTAGTATTAAATATGTTTTTATTTGTCTAATTTTTTTAGATTAGGCTAGATAATTTATATTATGTCGATTTTTCAAACTTTAGTACTTCTCTTTATTATTATACTCAACGTTTCGGCTGATGAGTCCTCCGGTCTTCTTCAGGTGTTTCTTGTAATTGGTAGCCTTCATGAGGCTTCGAATCAAACCTTTTGTTTAATCCAACGATGTAGATACACGTGTTAAACTATTTTAAGTATTGTATACTGTAATTGCCCGTGGTCAGGATTGAACCTGCAACCTGCAGATGACTGTTTCTGATAACTGTATTAATTCAACTCCTATATCCATTGAACCATGCGTTTAACTGGATGATCCTTGTTAACATGCCACCCTCTGTCATCAGTGACAGTCGAATACATCGACTTCACCTCTGCAGAGGGATAAGACCCCTACAATAGATCTAGCAGTTGGCCGTGGGTGGCGAGCCATGATACGGATTCCTGGTGGCAATACTCATTTTTGGCCCTTACTTCGGGAGGCCTCCTCCGATCAATCGGCTAGGCACGTCAAGCCCTAGCACCTATATGATTGTCCCGAGCCTATTGCTCTTATGGAAAACTCACAAACCTTCCTTTCATATATTCGGTAGAATGCAGAGGCTCAGGGTTTTAGTGTCCTGGGTGTGACGCTAAACTACATCTAGTGGTGAGGTTCAAATTCCAAAGCTCTGAGAAGTGTGTTCTATCCACTTATTGTCATTGCTCCCAGGTTCACTAACACAGAGTGGTAGTAGCTGTTATGATCCCATCTATTGGTTAGGTAGATCAAAATGACTTTTAAAACTGTGTTTAAAATAAAAATGAGTTTAAAAAAATGTTGAATACTCAACAAGAATGAATAAAACAAAAAGTCTCCGACATAAATAGCTCAAGGGTTGACATGGCGTAAAATCCAACTAACCAACTCTGATTAGCTCAGTTGGCATGAAATCCTAGAAGTTAGAAGTGCGCTTATTTGAATAAAAGCCATATGAATGTAAACCTGTGGTCATCAACGTGGGTTAGAAAAGTCTATTTCAAGGTTAGTAGAAATGCAAGAGAGGTGGTAGAATCCTTGACATTGTAGTGGTTCTATTGTTCATTAATGTTAATCCTAGTCCCTAGGTTTCCTTGTAATATGTATAAATCCAAGACCGTAGTGTTTCTCTGATATATATATATATTTATATTTTGCTTGAAGCAATTATAATGCATGTATCGCATAAAATTCGATAATTATAGAAAATAATCTTGACAAGTGAATCCCGGCAAAGGGTGGCTCGCTATGCAGAACACCGTACAGACTGTTTCGACTTTATTCGACATAGCAGATTATTTTCTATAATTATCGAATTTTATGAGATACATGCATTATAATTGCCTTCAAGCAAAATATAAATAATAATTTATTCAACAATGCTTCTATAAAAAACAAACATCCAAAAATCTTATATATATATATATATATATATATATATATATAAGATAGGTCTTACTGACAGAATGTTCAACCATTAATTGATTTGAGGACAGTTACAAACGGTCTTAAAGGCTTTCTGTCCTCATCTCTCATAGGCCAATATTTACCAGAAGTACCTGCTGTTGTAGGGAAATTTCACAAAGAGAAGTGACGATTTTTCGTACACCTTATACCAGTAAAATTTAACAGAATCATGACAGTATTATAATATCAGCCATAAATCATTTCCATACCATTTAATGCCAAATATTAAACTAATATTTTCGAGGCCCAGTATTCTCATCTCAAAAATTAAAATTTTGGCATTACAATTTTTTGGTTTTCTTAGGTTTCTTTAAGTCTGTTCCAAGTACACCAAATGATAGTTTTGTCTTAGACACAGACTTTCTCGGAATTCCAATTCTATTTTCTAAAGTTTACTCAAATTAAGGTTAAGTCACGATTAAAGCACGGGTTTCCGATAGATCACCGAAGTTTGGCAGCGATGAGTCTGTTCAATAGTTAATTAAGAAACCAATTAAGCAAAAGCAGATATTGTAAGCAATCTAAATATTTTGTTTATCAAAATGATTTGTTTTGGCATTAAATGACCTGAAAAGGGTTGATATTTTGTAAAACAACCAAGTTTATTCGGGACTATTCCATCTATTCCAAAAGATAGTTTCGCCATGGTCACAGACATTCTCGGAATTCCAATTCTTCTATTTTCTAAAGTTTATTCAAGACTGTTACACATATTCCAATTTTCCAGTTTTTCTCTGGTCGCTCAGATTTTACAATAAGTGCGATTTGTAAGGAATCATTTTCAAACATTTTCAATCATTCTAGAGTTGACATTTTAATTCCTTATAGACTTTTTGTGGGCTGCGTAGGTAAGTTGCACAAATACGCTTCAATTGTTTTTCGAATACGGATTGCCTCAAGGGATATTTCTAAACCTTGTAAAAACGTCATTCTGATATAAATTTATTTTATCTATTTTAGATGGATTATCTAGTCTCCGGTGATTTCTCGAAATGTGTTCTATAATGGCATTGTATAAGAGAACAGAATTCGTTTAGCCTAATACAAGTACATAAACTGATTTCTCAAGAGAGGATCTTTGAACAATGACTGATAGTAGAATTGTTAGATAATAAATGGGTAGTCTATTTATTATGTAAGGTAAGTGTAGAATTGAAAAGTTAACTTGTAATTCGTTAGAAGAAGTGTCAAAGTAAATAACGATTATAATGATAGGCAAAACTTTATATTTAGCTTACATTTTGTGAGTTCTTTGATTGGTTTGTTTAGTCATGTAACCACCATATTGAGTGCATCAAAGTAGTCCTCAGTATCCGAGCTAATGAATGTGTAAAATGACTATTTCTCCATTCCCTACAGTTGAAGTGGGTTTTGGATAAAGACGTCGAAAGATAAACTCAAAGTTCATTAAAATAAGAACCAACAAGATGGACCCAGAATTTAAGAAACACCCAAACAAACTCAAGACCTACCTAGCTCTGGGATTTTTAGTACGTCGACTGCACCTCTGATTTTCACATAGCGCTAATACAACTGGGAAAGGTATGTATCCTACTACTCTTCTGGGCTCTTTAACCACAATCAGGCAAGCCATCTTGGAGAAAGAATTCAAACTTTCTAAACTCCATTTAAGAAATAGAACTTGTGTCACATCGTACTAGTGCGGAAGGGTTGATTATATATATATATATATATATATATATATATATATATATGAATATGCATGAAGAAGCTGACCAATCAGGAATAAAAATCGTGAACTTTGCCGTAGACGACATCTATATCAGAATAAACTATTTTCTTCCATTTTATTTTTATGAGGAAGAAGAATTTTTACTGCTTACTTTTGTGTGTTTTTAAAGGCCAATTCGTCAATATAGTAGACGTGCCAACTTGAATTAAGTAGTCAATTCTTCAGAACTAGTTTTATCTTTGGCTTTAGATTCTTTTCTCTTTTTGTTTCCACACATTTTTCTCTTTACTTTTTTTACTGGTTTATCAAAGAAACGTCAAGTTATTTTATCTGCTGCCCTCTGTTCATTTTCTTCGTAATTTTCGTCACGAAGAATTGACATTTATTAGTTGTCGACTTTCTTGTTAGATAGGCACTGTTGATCATCATATATAGATACTAACAGAAGTACCCGTTCCATGACGGGAAGAAAAGGTTTTAGTAAACCAGGGAGTGATTATTTGTCTTAATTAGATGATGCTTGATAATTTGTATTATTTAGATTTTTAGGACTATTGTCCTCATACTCAGTTACACACACAGCGTTTCGGTCAATGTGTCCTCTGGCCTTCTTCAGGTGTTTCTGTGGGTTGGACACAGGACACAACGGATATAAGGGTTAAGTTAATACAGTTTTAAGTGATAATCATCTGTACGCTGCACGTTAAATGCTGACAACGAGCGATAATAGCATAGAATACGTAATACAGCTTAACACTTGTACTCGATCATGGTTAATGGAAGGAAAACAATATACCTCAATGAATTAAATAAAGTGATCGGTTCGAAGTTCTGAGAAACCACACGATTACGATATGAAGGCTCCTGAGTTCAACGAGAAACACCTGAAGAAAACCAGTTAGCCCATCCCCAGAAACGTTGTGTATATAACAGAGAAAAAGCGGGAAGGTAGGAGTAAGAGGAAAATAATTTAGCGAATTTCTTATCAAATTTTTAAAAAATATATAATTTGATAAAAATGTGCATATTACAATGTTTGATTAATTTAGGAATGGTTTGAAAAAATTCAATTTTTTCTGAAGGTTTTTTATTAAATGCCTGTTGTACAACCAAGCTAAGGATTAAAAATGTAAAATTTTCGTATTAATTTTTTTTAGGGGTTACATTTGAAATAATACTTTTTCAAATGGTACCAGTTAGTTTGAAACATTTTTCACAATTTCTTTAGTTTTCCCAAAAATTAATTCGTAATAAATTACACGATAATAATTCTCACAAAGCATTTAATTCAAATTTCGTCTAAGGAACCTGGGAAAAATTTTAAAAGTCTGGCTCTTAAGGCTTTCTGTACTAATGAAGATCTTTGAAGAGTTCAACAAATCTTTTAACCAAAAACTCAATTTTGTAATCTTACTTATAAACACACATATATATATATATATATATATATATATATATATATATATATCTTTTCCTAGTTTAAACCGCTCACACCGACTCTCCAACCATTGCGATCCCACAGCTCTTACACGTGTAACTTATTTACACTGAAACTAATTGGGTTTATTTGATTAGAATGAGTCCATTGGTGAATAGATACTGAACTTTGAAATATCCCATCATACAGGTAAATAATATCAATAAAATTTGGTACAGCCTTCAGCAAAATACCAGTAACAATTCTCTCGGGTTTTTCATAAATTCTTTAGGAGATAATATTAAAAATATAATTTGGAAGATTGGAAAGTAAATAATAAAAAATACTAAATAATTTTGATTCTGTTGTGTTCAACGAAATTTGTTTGATCACGCACACACACACACACACATATATATATATATATATATATATATATATTATTTTAAATAGAAACTATACGTATGTATGATTTGTTGGTGGTTAATTTATTGATTTGTTAATAAAGTCATTATAGTGATTTTCTAAATAAAATTCTTGTTTTAGTCAAATCAAAATGAGTATTTAAATATGTTAGAGAACATAAACCAATTTGCTATTTCATATTAATAGGAGGAGAGTAAAAACAATATTATGCAAGGATGAAGTCGATGATAAAGACGGTGGCAAGAGAAAAAAACAATGTAATTTACTATAGATATTTAAAAATAATAATAGTTTGAATAATGTACACATGGATAAACTCCTGACCGAAACACGTTTAAGTAAAATTGATTAAAATATCTTATCCATTCTATACTTTCTTTCCTTTATTCATTTTTTCAACATTATATATATATATATAGATAGATAGATAGATAAAGAGAGAGAGAGAGAGAGAGAGAGAGAGAGAGATGAAATTTTCAAGATTTGACCGAAGATATTTTTGTCGGATTGATTGCCTAACTCGTGAAATGTGCCAAGTACTCACGAGGTTATTGGCATCACACAAAAAACCTCATTCGTCTGGTTGGCAGAGCATATGTGGCTATTTGGACACTCATCACCAAATATCAAATAATGAAATTCAAATTAAACGTCTGGCCTTCTCCTTCCCCACTGCCATTTTCCCCAGACCGGTCTAATACAAACGACAGCTGACAAAGTCTTTAAGACTCACTCTCTCTTTCTCCCCCTCTCTCTCAGCTCTCTAAAGATTATCACTTGTGGGAAGCTTAAAAAGGAAGGAAGTAGAAAATCCAAAATAATATAATCCCATCTCTGGGCAAATGAGTAAAGCATTACGTAAACCCTTCTGGGGATGTTTTTGAAATCACTTTTAATTGCATTAATATCTCATCAGAGCTATAATCGAAAGCACCGTTAAGCCTTCTATTGCCCCAGGAGAATAATAACGCTCAAATGTTGTTCTATTTACTTTGCTAATGTAGGAAACCGACCTAATAGACGAAGCAAGTTAAGGGTCGGGGTGTTTGGGTTGGTGGTTGACTCATGAAACATTTCGCGTCTATGGAAATGGGACAATTAAGAAAAAAAACAGGAATCTAAATTCGAGGGTCTGCTCAAAAGTTAACAAAATTAAACCTATAACGCGTTGAAATGAATATAGAATTAAATGTAGCTGAGAACACTTCGTCTTGTTTGAGCGCACGTTCTTCAAATACAAAATCAAATAAGCCTAACTCCTGAGCCAGTTGATATTTATAACTCAGAGATCAACTGAATCCAAAGAACCAGTTCAATTAACTGCAAAGAAAAAGATTAAAGATTCTACTTCCCTGTAGATTACACTGACTACACCTCAACAGAACGGTAAGTCCCCACCACTTAATTAAACTACCTGTTGACTGTGGGTGACGACAGGATTGAGGTGACGAAGCGGCCTGTGACCCGGGTATTACGAGCTTTCGTGTCATGTAACACTCCACTTTGGACCTTAATTGGGCTTGACAGATGGTCGATTATGTCCGGTTGATTAATTGGCTGGTCATATCAAGCCCTATCACCTATATAATAGTTCTGAATGTATTCTTCAAATTTCTCTTATGGCAACCAACCAACCCTTTTTTGTTATATTTGTGCAAAAACCAGTTTAATAATACATATGAAGTTGTTTATTTCTAAATTATTGATACAGATAAAGTTAATGAAAATAGTTTCTACAATCTGTTGATACACATTTAGTTAATAAAAATTATCTAACTTAGAATGAATGAAAAACCCTATATAAATTATTTCTACCAACGTATAGAACCAAACCAAAATATTTACTTACAGAATATCCCAGCTATAAAAAAACAAGATTTGTTTTTAAATAACCCAACTAACAAGATTTTATTTGGCATTAAAGATTTAATTGTTCTAGGCTTATATGCACATAGCTTTTTTCTCTTTTTTATGTTTTTTTTATCCACATACATATAAGACGGCATTTCTTTGACCGTTTTAATATTGAGATCAAGCATCTTTTTTCATTAGGTGAGATTGACACGGGAGATTCTATGTCAAAATCTCTACCTCCGCATTACAATAAAAAAGAAAGTGGAGGTTCTCTTAGCCTAAGGTCTGTCCTCATAGGAAATCGAGTCACCGACCAGGGTTTAAATCCTGGACGAAGCTAATGCCCTTGGCGTTGCATAGGGTTCTGCTTTCTTTTTCGGACAATGGCAATGATCGCTTCGACTTTCACGCTGTTTTATTTCAATAATAGATCTCCATTGTATCATCGCGGAATTTAGACTGTTTCGGTAATATTATGGCATGAAGGTGATAAAGAAATAAAGAAAAGAATGACCTGATCAACCGAAAATCTTAAGAGTTAATAAATAAATAAATAGATAAATGGATCCAGAATAAAGGATACACAATTTTGAACAGTGTGGCGGCCATCCTAAAGTTTTATGAATCTGAGGATTTTTTGGTCAAAAGTTTGAAATAAGCAAAGATCAGATTGGGAATGTTTCAGAAACAACCAGGATTAAGATTAATGGCTTTTTAATTAATTTTTGATACATACAGTGGATCTTGTTTCAATCCAGGGAGAGAGGAGTTCAGTCCTGCGTAGTCTTATACTCTTTTTGTGACAGTTTTCTGCTATTCGTAGATAATATAATTAACCGTTACGTCTTTTTGGTTTTTACACATACTCTTCGGTTGCGTCTTATAAATTTTGCTTTGATATAGTTTGTTCTTATGGCATTGTCTTGTGCTGTAATTATGTTCACTTGGTTTCCATTATTATTATTATTATTATTATTATTATTATTATTTCTTGTCCTGTTGGCAACGGTAATAATGCAATTTTTCACAACATCCATGAAACACGCGATTCAAATTTAAACAATAAACAAATATTCAAGTATGTTAGCTGTTCCCGCAGGTGCCCTGGTCCATCGTTGCTCCTTCGGCCATGTGTTGAAACTTGTTTACAATAGGAACCCTAGCAAATGAGAAACAGCATCTAACATTGCGGGATCCGTTTATGACGCTACACTTGGTTTTATCATGTCAGAAGGAAAATCTTATTTGTAGAAGTTCCGTATTTCCCGTGTGTGTATGTGGGGGGGTGTCAGTTGGGTGTTTGTCGGGAGAATCACGTATCCCCCTCTTGTTTGCAGAGCAGTAATATGTTTCCGTAGTGTCTACGTTTTTTCTCTCTTCTCTTTGCTCTTTTAACATTGTTTTTCTTTTCTTTCGATTATTTTATATTTTACAAGACGTGATAGGCGTTTTGGTCTGACAATGATAAAAAAAAGCGGGAAAAATATGTATATACATAAAGATCGGAGGTTTGTTTGAACAAGAGGTGAACGCGATGTGAAATGTAAACATGTCGTGGGGCTGGCATGCAAGGGCTTTCTTTCTGTATTTTCTTAAAAAGACTAGAATTTATGGCAATAGCTTTTTCTTTCTTTCTTTCAGTGTAGGAGACGTAATGGCGATTGTAGGAAATAGTTTTACCTTGTGTAAGACAAGAGGCAAAAATAAAGAGATGTCGAAAGATCAAAAGTAGACAAACAAATAAATAAGTATAGATTGCATATAGAAATAAACAAATTTACAGCCTCGCTCTTTCTCTCTCTCTCTATATATATATATATATACGACCTGTTGCGAATATTCTAGTATTTGGTATAATGTGTATGTATGTCTGAACCACTGAGGTTTTATATATATATATATATATATATATATATATATATAAACGATGAGCAAAAGTCATGAGACAACTATGAATACTTATTTTTTGTTATATTTTTGAATTGTTACTAACTTGTTTTAACCTTACATCATCATCAGGAAAGAAAGTTTTTTGTAAAGAGAATGTTTTATGGAAAGTTTTGAAAAGAGTTGGTATACGATAGAAAAAATCTGGTAACATAGCACACACACACATTATATATATATATATATATATTATATATATATATAATATATATATATATAACGATGAACAAAAGTTATACGACAATATTCATACTTATTTTGTGCTTTTTGTCATTTTTATTGTTTTCAACTTGTTTTAACCTCAGGAGTAAATGTTTTGTGAAGAATTTCGTTTAGAAATTTTTTTTAGAAGAATGGGTATACTATAGAAAATAATATCTGATAACGTATTATATATATATATATATATATATATATATATATATATATATATATATATATATATATATATGACGATCAAACTTATAAAACAAATATGAATACTGATTTTGTGTTATTTCTTTTCATTGTTTCCAACTTATTTAATCTTAGGTTTTCATCAGAAGAAAAAGTTTTTTTCTAAAAAAGAAATCTAAGCGCCATTTTGAGTTGATAAACTATAGAAGAAATAACTGGTAACGCAGCATATGTATTAGTTTACTGGTTGGTTTTGAAAGCTATCACAATGCGAGTGTAAAGAAAAATTAGGTAACTATGATGCTTTTTGTTTACCTTTAATTTATTCTTAATATTTCGCGATAAAGATCCCCTCGTTAGAAGGTTTCTGAAAACTAAGCTCTGGGGCTGTTACCTTGTTGCTAGGATTTGTCCATTCAGAAAGGACAAATGCTAGCAGCAAGGTAACATCTATTTTTAAACCTTCTGACACATCCAACCCCTCCTTTTCTTATTTTCCCTTACCTTTTCAATATATTAACACACTGTAGTTCCTGTCTCACATAAATTCTGACAAAGCTTCGTTAACATACCGAGATGAAATATCAATTGAATCAAGTTGTTTTGTGTTTTATCCATTATTCCTCAATTTTTAATATCATTATATATATATATTATATAATATATATATATATATATATATATTTTGAAGTAGAGATAACTATAAAAGGCCTAAACCTGCTTTAAATGAACTAAAATTAATTTTTTTTAAATACGATTTACACAGTGCAAAAAATTAAGTGAACATCACATAGAAATTCAATTCCTTTTTTTTTCGTCCATCAACCAAATACTTTCCAGAAAGACAATTTGATAATTAACAAATATAATTTATCGATTAAGTATAAAGCATTAAATACACATGTAACAATTATCACCGTGGGAAAGACGAAAAAATAGGCAAAAAAACTTCCTTGTTCGTTACAATATTGAAATTTCGCGCCAAATTTTGCCACTAGCTGAAAACGACCGGGGCCAACATGTTCTTAAGTTGACATAAAAATGCGGAGAAAATCAAATAAAACCGGCGTTCGCGGACGACAAGTCAAAATTCTTGTTCTCTAAATTTAAACACGATGCTGGAGCCTTCACCGCCCACTCCAAATATTAGCCAAGAATATGATCAATAATGATGGCCATAATGAAACATGATATCAAATCTTTTATAGAAGACAATTTAAATGTCACACGTACACGTTTGTTCACAAAATAACCAGCGACATTGTTCTCCATTTCTCGGGGCCAAAAGAGAAAGAAAAAAGAATGTAATTTTGCACTATGAACATTGCAGAGTTTTTTGTTTTGCCACAATTTCTACTCGATTCAATTCGTAGATATTGTCTTGCGTCTGATAAAATGTCTGTATTCGTGTACCTGCAAAACTTTTTGTGAAAAGCGATCTGGTTGTTTTGAAGAGATGTTTTTATAAAAACAAATAATGACGAGTGCAATGATTCTTATATAAAAAAAAGTTTGGTTTCTAAATGTACAATGAAAAAGTAGAATCTTCTCTGACGCTCACAGAACTAATATAGATACTAGCTGCAGTCTGGGGAAAAATAGCGTGATTCGAAGTTCCTACACTGCTCATACAAATACTAGTGAACCTGGATACTGGATTTTAAATAGCAAAATTTACTAGGTGGATTTTTGGCAGATCATGTTTGTGCGAAACCATCAATAGCTGTTTAGTCATAAGTTCCTTTCCATCCCATTTTTTCATTCAGTTTGAATAAGCCGGGGAAGTTTGAGCTCGAAGAGTATCGAACGTATTAGACAAACTTATGTATAAGAATAGGTTGGTTGGTTGATTGGTTGGTTCTACGGCATAACTCTTTTCGGGTTATTTAATGCCCAATCAAGTCATTTTGGTATCAGTTTGCTTACAGTACGCGAAATGGTCACGCATCAAAGTATTGAACAGGTTCATTGCTATCGTGATCCAGCTCAAACCGGCGTTTTAAACGTGACTTATAAGAATAATAACGTAATATATATTGTATACGTAAGTATATAAGAATAGGAAGGGAGGAATTGGGAGTGAGGTTTTAACAGTAGCAGTATTTCCTCTTCTCCCTCTCACACAGAAACGTCTTCTCTTTCATTCCCCATTGTAAAGATGTCCCCAGGTGTTCCATTATTGACTTTTATTTAAATTCGATTAGTCTGTTCTGCTCCAGAATATTAGTTTAGTATGTGCGTAAAATTTCTTCATGATAGGATCACTGGTGCAGGCGCCAACTGGTGGTGTACAAATGCATAGATAGACATTGCTATTTATTGATGTACATATTTACCGACCTCTTAGCACGAGCAGGATGTGACAAAAGGTCAAATTCTTAAACGGCGTTCAACAGGTTCAAATTCAGAGTTTTCCTTCTCCTAAACCACTTGCCTAACAAAGGTTAAAGAGCCCAATTTTCCTTACTACTTATCTATAGCTGGATGGAGAATAGTTGGATGCATATCTTTCCTAAGGTTATCAGTAGTATGAGAAATACAAAAAGCCTCGTCTAGGAATTGAATCGTCTCGCCGTGTCTATTTCGCACAACAAACATTACACCACGTGCCTCCACAGAAACACACACATAATATATATATATATATATATACATATGAGCGAGAGCGGGGAAGAGGAAAGGGAGAGTAGGTTTTAAATTATGAAATATGACACTATAATTAAATTTGCATCCGGTGATCAAATTTCACGTCTTTTAGATAAAGATCTGCACTTTAATATAGAAGTATGTTTATCATTAAATTTTAAAAAAGAATAAAAAGTATCTTTTCTTGAAATATTTACATGAATACAGTATTACACCCGCTTTGCGCCATTACAGTCTACGACAAAATTTCGCCTTTACGCCATTGTTCTAAACAAAATTTCATTTCAGCGAACGTCATTATGTCCGATATTACGTCGTGGTGTAATGGTTAACAAGCGAGTCTCGTAAATCCATTATTACTGAAAAGCGAGTTACTTTATGGCTTTTGAGACCAGTTAATTATGCATGACTGAGTATGACTGTAGTAAAAGAGTAAAGTCGGCAGAGTGGCCTATTGTATCAGCCGGACAGCGATGGAGTCTATCAGGGATATTGCATTTGCTTCTGTGGTGGAGCACCACACCTACCATCAACTCCCGACTTTACCGCACGGATCCAAGTTGCGATATTCAAGCTGTTGACGAGAGCCAGTATCGAAGCTGGAACCTTGTGGTTCCAAGGTGCATGCGGAACCGAAAGAGCTAAACTGCTATTGATTTTGTTCATTATACTTTAAAAAGTCTATCGAAAAAGTGTTTTTAATGTCCTTTAAGTTTTGGCGATATTTATATACTTTCGCGATTTATCTAGTATTACGGCGATTGTTCTCATTATTAAAGTATTATGTTCAGTTTAAGTCAAAAAACGAGTTGCACCACATCTTTTGTAATCAATTAATGACGTTGAGTGAGGTATGACTATTCATTACCATTATTTTATTGCTGGCTTCATTTTATTTTGACATTCTTCCCAATATAATATAGTATTATTAGTTTAACAGTGAAAGGGGAGATCATTCATGAGAGCTCTTTAAAAGGCAAAGAACAGATGCCATCAAGGCCAAGAAGGAAGACTCAAGCAAAGGATTGAGCAACCTTCACCCCTTATTTTGACCCCTTACGCCTACACTACCTCCAGCATTTTCACGCAACGATTAGCCTCAAGCTATGTGAAAAGCCATTGATGACAACCCTGTGATCCTCTCCATTTGGAAAACGACGGAAAATCTACAATAGCAATTACATTGGACAACAAAGTTTTGCTGATTCCAAATCCGTGCTTCAAATCGTCCTAGCATGTCAGCATTTCATAAATAAATCTTATCCTATACCAATGTCCCGCATATCTGTAATAAAATGTCTGTATTCATGTAGCTTCAAAACCTTTTTGTGAAAAGGGGTGGGGTTGCTTTGAAGTGACATTTTATAAAACAAATATATAAACAATTGTTTTGTAGCAGAAGAAATTTTATCATTTTGTTTTTTTTTTCAGTCGAAAGGTTATTCTAATTGTTGTTTTTAGAACAAATCATATTCCTAATTATTATTCATTACATTTTCTATTCTATCTTGAGATTTCTGCTGTTTTTCTGGAAACGCAAGCACAGAGCGTGAAGTTAAAAATAAATAGTTCGATTCCCATGAGGAATTAAACGAAATCCTCCATATCAATAACCTTTCTTCGATGGACGTCAATTCTTCTCGCTCTGTTTTCTCTTGCAGTCATAGAAGTTAGTGTTCTCTGACAAGATAAAGCGAGAATTCTAAGTTGTAGCCATGTCGGTGCTACTATATGGCTGAACTACTAAACGTTAAGAGAAAAGAAAAATATATAGGAACCACACAAGGATACTACATATTGCCTTGAACAAATTATGGAAGTAGCTACCCACAAAAAAAGCATCAGTACGGCCATTTAACTTCTGTTACACAAACCATCCACGTAAGACGCAGAAAACATGCTATTGATGAAGAAAGGATAAAAGAGACTTTTTTTCTGTGGACACCTACACAATGACACTTAAGTGTAGGCCAATCAGAAAAAAACTTACATTGATTAATTATGTGCGGTTACCGGAGGCCGACTTGCCAGGAATTATGACCAATGACAGTACTTGCCTCTTCTACGCGTATATTAAAATATTAAATTTACTAATAGACTTTATAACAACCAGTATTTTATTTATAAGAAAATTAAATTATAATTATATATATATATATATATATATATATATATGGTGTGTAAATAATGCCGGTTTAGCTGAGTCAGTAATTCACTCGTATAAGAATCACAAGGTTCCGGGTTCGATACCAGTCCACGTCAACTCAGCGCATCAATAGCACAGATTGGGCAAAATCGGGATCAAACGGTTGTTGTGCATTCTATCTAAGCAAAAAATATCAATCTCCCTGGTCTAGCGCTAACGAAAAAGGGATAGACTGTCTGGCAGATACCGACAATAGGCAACCCTGTCAACTTTACTATAAATAGTGAGTAGATATTTCCCTTTTATCATTTATAGGTGTAATATGTTGTAAATTGAATAAAGGTAATATAATACTAGATAGATTGAAAAACTATCCAGACTTAAGCTGTAGTTACCAAGGCAGAAGAGGACAATGAAATGTTAATTTTAATCAAATTACCTCTTATTATCTAAAACAAGTATTCCAGTGAGTTTTCCAAAGGTCGAAGAACTTAGTTTGATAATTGTTGACATGCTATTATGGAAATATCAGTTTAAAAAAGAGGAACACGTGATGAAAGCACTTGGAAGGAAAACACCCATTCTATTAACCATTGTTTTCTTTTATATCATAAGTTATATATATATATATATATATATATATACACACGCATATGCACACATTTGCGTACACTTATTTACACATATATAAAACACACTATATATATATATATATATATATATATATATATATATATATATATATATATATATTATATACACACACAAATATGTCCTATATATATTATAATTGCGTGTATCAAAGTAGGTTGTGACTATCACGATGAAAAAAATAAAAGTGAAATTTTACCAGTCATCTTTTTTGAATAAAAAAAAAAAAGCTAGAGTATAAGAACAGTTCGAAGAAAATGGCTTCACAAAAATCGAATCTATCTGCACTAAGTCCCCCCACAACCCAACCGTGGCTAATTTTACATTTATATAGCCTTTATATATACTGTATTCAATATTGAGACGCATTAACTTTAAGAGTCTAATTATAGTGTTAGACATGAGCGCAAAGAAAAGAAAGGAACAATCCTTGCCTTCTTTTGACTGTGGATGCCATTGAGAGAAAGGCGTGTGGATTTTCTTTTATCCCGCTTTTTAACTTGTTAATTCATCTTTGCTTCATTAATGCTTATGAGGGCATGTCCAACGAAAATATACATTAAAAAAAGATCGAGTTGACAGTTGCTTTTTTTCCCACTCGATATTATAATGTGTTACAAAGTCCTGAAATTGTAAAAGATATACGCCCTACTTCTCTATTTACAATGTTGGTTGGTTGGCGCTGTGATTTTGCAACAGCAACAAGGTTCAAAGCTTCCTCAACAACATAGTGACGAGCTGGTATGATATGGGCATACACAAACTACTAGAAAAATAATTGATCGAAATAATGTTTATATAGAACTATAGATACGTGTTCAAACTTTAAAAAGATATAGACATCACTGACAATAAAAAAAAACGTTTCTGTGATTCCTAAATAATTTGGAGAACTTGCCTTTGAGATTACCCCTATATATAACTTGTGTGTACCTATTAAACAAAATTAGTGGAATCATGTAACACATATCTTACATGTCTTACAAGTTCTTGGTTTCTGATTTTTTAAATTTTGATTGATAAGCTTCAGTGGAACGTCCATCAAAAAAGTGGTACAGGGAGTTAGCTCCAAGAGGTTCAACGCTTTCTCAATGACATAGCCACTAGTTGGTATGACATAGGCGTACAAAAACTGCTACAGTGGTTACAAAAATGCATCGACTGAAATGGCGATTATGTAGAAAAATAGATATGTATTCAAAATGATGTTAACATCATTGACAATGAACATTTTGGAGACCTCAGCTTTAGGATTACACTCGCATATATGTGTGTGTAAAAGTATAAAAGTAAAATGTAGTTAAACCAACACAATAGAATAAAATTAACACAAACACAATATATATATATATATATATATATATATATATATAGTTTGGCAGCATTTCTTCGTTAATAATATTTTGTTGAACTGCGCAGCCATTTCCCGTCTGCAAATTTTGTTCATGGTTCATGGATTGATGTAACTATATCAGGCGAGAATTGGCTGATGCATTTGGATGCCATGGATTATTATTTCCTGAGTACTTTCCACCCCGTCAGGGCCTATCTTCAGGGAGAATGTAAGAACAATACAACAATGTGTCATTCCATTAAGTTTGTATTCTATTTATATTTTGTTAAATGTTTATTTTACCTTATTCTAATAATTGTTGTTGTTATTATTTGTGTCATTATCATCGCTATTATTATCATTATTTCCACTTATTATTATTGTATTAATTATTGATGTAATTACAGGCATTGTAGAACATTAGTACTATTATCGAAGTATATTTTATTTGGTTTAGGATTTGTATATCTAATATGTAGAGTTTCTAAAATCTTTAGTCTATGTTTACATGTTTGTTTTTCTAAAATAGTAGTGTTCTCATTTAGTATTTTATGGAAGTTGGTAGTAGGACAGAAATTTGTTTTTAAATGTTGGGTTATTGAGGTAGTAATGCATAGTAAAAAGTCATTACACCGATGTATTTATTGTCATCGGAGATACATTCGCCCAATATATACATATATAAACCTGCACACTCATATATAGATACATATAAACACATGGATATATAGACATACATGTATTTAGTGTCTTATCTTTTTGTAATTTATAATATTCACCGTCAAATAAAGGTTTATATTGTTCTGCGTAAAATAATAACATATAATACAATATATATATATATATATAAGTAAGTAAAAGTAAAGTCGACGGGGCGGCCTAAAGTCAGTATCAGCCAGTTAGCGAGGGAGTCTATACCCTTTTCAATAGCGCTAGACCAAGGAGATTGTTTTGGCGTCTGAGGTGGAGCGTCACACCTACCATCAGCTCCTTACTTTACCGCACAGATCCCTGTGCTACTCATACGCTGAGTTGGCGAGGACCGGTATCGAACTAGGAACCTTGTGGTTTCTAGCCGAACGCTCTACTGACTGAGCTAACCCGGCCCCTATATATATAGGGGATGTATGTGATATATCTGTACGTGTAAGCTTTGTATAAATTAATATAAATGCGAACGTATTTGAATGATATATATATATATTCATAGCCCGATATTGATCCTCTCACAGAGATTCAAAACTTTTATTGGATTATTTTGTGGAGCTCATCCAAACACAACAATAAATCATTAAACAAACACTATACGCATAGAAATACGTATGCACACATTTCTTTTTCATGAATATATATATATATATATATATATATATATATTAGTGTTTATGAACTAATTGGTAAGAGCCACGTACTTGATATCAGCTACAGGTTCTCTAACGCCTGTATCCCAGGGGAGGAACTTTCAAAACATACCCTAGTCACTAACGGCACAGAAATGTCGCCAGACATGCTGTGAATTCCATTAGAAAGCGTTCTGCAGACGCTACTCTCAAAATGTCATAGACCACGCGATTCCAACCTTTCTGCCCACACACACCAAAAAAATAAAAGCGAAAAATAAAGTAACATCCAGGATTCCATACATTTTAAGTTTGGAAATGGGGATGTTGGCATCTGCCGGCAAATTATGATAAATTTCGGCCACAAACTCAAATGATAAGAAAGAAGTAACGAAGAAAGAAAGAGAGATAGGTAGAGAGAGACAGACAGAGAGAGAGAGAGAGAGGGGGGGAGGAGATAGAGGGTGAAGAGGATCAGGTTGTTGAGAAAGACTAAATTGATGCATTTGCGAATCGTGTTTATTCAAACTGATATACACTGATGATATTTACAGCCTATAATAGAAAATATGTTTATATAAGTTCGTTCGAAAGTGATTCACTCTTAAAGTTGTTTATAAAAACATGTAATAAAAATATATAATAATATATATATATATATATATATATAGTTGAATGAAGTGACAAATAAAGTTTTTAGCTTTTATTCATTTATTTGGGAACGATATACTACCAATGGTTTCCTGCTAAATCATTTATCAGGTAACGAAATATTTTTTTGTTTTTTTTAAACTGCCGTTGATTTCATGTCTTCGCTACGCTACCTATATATATATATATATATATAGCGAAGACATGAAATCAACGGCAGTTGAAACAGTTTCTCGTCCATGCGATTCTCAAAACAATTTGGTTTGAAAATTGTATAGGCAAGAATTTACCAGTTTACTAAAATACCATTGACTTCGTATATTCGCTCGATCAATGATATTGATCTCTATTCATTTATAAATATATCAAACTACATATTTCAAATATTTTCTATATAATATATTCTAAATCATTTCTAATCACTCCAGTTTTTTCCAGAAAGCAGGTTACTATAAAAATACATTATTTTTTTAAAAAGTAAACAAGTAAGTTGGGGGTACTTTATTCTTAAGTGGTCGCTTTCTAAGTAATTTAATTTTAATTTTCTTTTCCTTTTTTTCATGTTTATTTCCTTATGTTTAAAAAAATGTTTAATTTATTTTTCATATATTCTTGGTCACTTAATCTTGAAACATACGCAAACTTTCACACACACAAATATATAATATATCTTATTATAATGGAGATTGTGTGTTTTTCTGTCTGTAACCGAAACTATATCACTACTCAAGTCACAATTCCCTTAATTATTTACGTCAAATTATCCATGGTTTCATTCTTTTAAACCTTCAATTATTAATAAAATTGTTTTACATTATTAATACTGTTGACCATATCTACATACTAATAACATGTGATTGATTATATATAAACAACAAAATAGCGGCAATACAGTATGAACGGGAAGGCTTATTTGCATATTGATATTTTAAAATTTGATTTTAATAAGATGTGCTTGGTATTATTGATTTCTAATTGTGGTGTTTATCTTAATGAATATGAGCAAAAATCTCGGAGATAAATCTTAAAAGAAAATTATTTACAAGAAGAAATAAATCTAATTTTCTTTACTTCTATTTTAACAATTAGTTAAATTATAAAAATTAGAATGAAAGACGAAGGGGTGGAAGAGTAAGGTTTCAGTTATTCTATTTTTTGATTATAACCCCCTCTGTTTCAATTTTTTGTTCATTCTTATTTCGTTAGTCTTTTCTAATTTAAATGAATTATTTTATTACATTAAAATAAGTACTTGCACCCGGAGGTGCATATATTGGCTAGTATATATAATTACTCACTTTTTTTTTTTATCCCTGCTACTGTTAGAATTATCCTGTAGATCAGTTTCATAAAACCTGGCTAGTTAATTTCTGTTCCCACAATTATCTGCAACAATTACATATAGAGCAATTTTCTAATATTTATTATTTGGACTCATTTATTTTACTTTCCCGACAATCAAATTGTGACTCATTCGGTTTTTCTTTGTTCAGTGAGTCTTTCTCCTAACTTGTTTATATATAATATATATATATATATTATATATGATTGCTAGTTCTTCTTGAGTCATGTTGTGTTATGTCAACTTTGTTGGAATTAATCAGAGATGTCTAGTCTATTAGGTTTAAAATATATTACATCATATTTAACTGCTCGTACTAATGCATACACCTTTTCATATTTGCTGTCATTCATTGAGATATAATATATTGACAAGTAAGTTTTATATTTTATTTCTCGATGGTTCGACTAACCTAGAACATTTATTTTTCACTTAATCTTGAAGCATTACGGCGAAATACCCACATCGTATGATAATGTAGTGTATATATATATATATATATTAATATAATGTAATAGTATTTTCTTAAATTAATTCAACAAGATCCACAAACAAAACAACATGACTTCAGAAAGAACTAGCAACACACACACACACACATATTTTAAATGTGTGTGTATATAATGGCTACTACATTCGGCATTCGATTAAGGGCATGTCGAATGATTAAATTTTGTAAGGATGCAATTTCTTTTTAAGACAGCAAGTATTGAAAGTCAATGACGGAAATTTGTACGCCACAATAGATTCATATCTTCTAGGAAAATTTTTTATATTTTAAAATGTGTTATACTTCTTCCAACAGTGACATGCATTTTCGCACAAGTTGTCAGGTACTCATATACCTACATTCAAACAATATGAATAATTACTAGAATATTTTTAAAAGAGTAAGGGGCTCGAATATTCATCTTTTACTTATATCCGAATTAAAAACGCTTATTTAAGGACTACTTAGTATTACCCAAGTTATCAGCGTAATGGAAATGAGATACCACGAAATGCGGGTAATACATAGTAGTCCTTAAATAAGCGTTTTTTAATTCGGATATAAGTAAAGATGATATCGAGCCCTTCTCTTTAAAAAATATTCTTAGTAATTATTCATATGTTTGAATGAGGTATATAGAGTACCTGACAAACTTGTGCGAAAATGCATCGTCATGTTGGAAGAGTATAACAGCATATTAAAATATAACAATTTTCCATAGAAGATTGAATCTATTGTGCGTACCAAATTTCCGTTCATTGACTTTCACATACTGCTGGCTTAAAAAAATTCATCCGTTAAAAATTTATCATTCGACAGGCATAATTTCGAACCGAAGTAGTAGCCATTATATACACACACATTTAAATATGTGTGTGTGTGTGTGTTGTAATTGGTTTCTGTCTGAGTCATGTGTTATTGTTGTGGATCTTGTTGAATTAATCTAGAAGACTATTACATTATATATATATATTATAGTATATATAACACATACATATATCATACTGAGTGGGTATTTCGGCGTTGCTTCAAGATTGAAGTGAAAAATAAATGTTCTAGGGTTAGTCGAACCATCGAGAAATAAATATAAACTTATTGTCAATATATTATTCAATTTGAAATGACAGCAAATAAAAAAGTGTATGCATAGTACGAAGCAAGTTTAAAGATATGATAATAATTTGTAAACCTAATAGGACTAGACATCTCAGATAATTCAACAAAGTGACAATAACACAACATGACTCAAGAAGAACTAGCATAATATATAATATAATATAATATATTATAAACAAGGTTTTAAGGGAGAAAGAAAGATCAACTGAACAAGAGGAAAAACGAATGGAGTCACAAGTTTGATGTCGGGAAAAGTTAAAATAATGAGTCCAAATAATACAATATTAGAAAGTTGCTCATATTGTAAATTTGTATGCAATAATTGTATGGAACAGAAATTTAACTAGCCAGGTTTTATGGTGAAACTGATCTACAGGATAATTTAACGAGTAGCAGGGAATAAAAAAAAAAGTGAGTATATATTACTTAGCAAATATATGCACCCTCCGGGCAAGTACTTAATTTTAATGTGAATAAATTCATATTAAATTAGATAAGGACTAACGAAAATAGAATGAAAAAAAAATTGAAACAGAGGGGTTATATCAAAAAATAGGATAACTGAAACTTACTCTTCCACCCTTCCGTCTATTCATTTCTGAATATTTATTAATTGTAACTATTTAGTTAAAATAGAAGTAAAGAATAAAATTAGATTTATTTCTTCTTGTAAATAATTTTCTTTGAAGGATTTATCTCCGAGATTTTTGCTCATATTCATTAAGTAAACCAAAAACAATTGAAATCAATAATACCAAGCACTATGTTATTTAAAATCAAATTTGAAATATCAATTATGCAATAAGCCTTTCCCGTTATACTTGTATGCCGCTATTTGTTGTTTATATAAATACAATCACATTGTTATTAGTATGTAGAATATGGTCACAGTATTAATATGTAAAAACAATTGGTATTATAATTGAAGGTTTAAAAGAATGAAACCATGGATAATTTGACGTAAATAATTAAGGAATTGTTGACTTGAGTAGGATATAGTTGTCGGTTACAGACAGAAAAACACACAACGCCATTATAATAAGATAATTATATATATATTTGTGTGTGCTGAAAGTATTGCGTATGTTCAAGAATTAAGTGACCAAGAATATATGAAAATAAATTAAACATTTTTTAAACATAAGAAATAAACATTGAAAAAAAAAAGGAAAGAAAATTAAATTAAATTACTTAGAAACCGACCACTTAAGAAATAAAAGGCCCCCAACTTACTTGTTTTACTTTTTAAAAAAATAATGTATTTTTATTAAGGGAACCCTGCTTTCTGGAAAAAACTGGGAGGTGATAGAAATTGATTGAGAACTATATTTTATAGAAAATATTTTGAAATATGTAGTTTTGATAATTTATAAAGGAATTAGAGATCAATATCATTGATCGAAAGCGATTATACGAAGTCATGGTATTTAGTAAACTGTAAATTTCTTGCCTATACAATTTTCAAACCAAATTTTGTTTTGAGAATCGCATGACGAGAAAACTGTTATGCAATGGCCGTGATTTCATGCTTCGCTATATATATATATAATATATAAGGTAGACGGAGCGAAGACATGAAATCAACGGCAGTTTAAATAAAAACAAAAAAATATTTCGTTACCTGATAATGATTTAGCAGGAAACCTATTGGGAGTAATATCGTTCCCAAGATAAATGAAATAAAGCTAAAAACTTTATTTGTCACTTTCATTCAAAACTATATATATATATATATATATATATATATATATATATATGGTTATTACATGTTTTTATAAGACAACTTTAAGAGTGAATCACTTTCGAACGAACTTATATAAACATATTTTCTATTATAGGCTGTAAATATTCATCAGTGTATATCAGTTTGAATAAAACACGATTCGCAAATGCATCAATTTAGTCTTTCTCAACAACCTGATCCTCTTCACCCCTCTATCTCCTCCCCCCCTCTCTCTCTTCTCTCTCGTCTGTCTCTCTCTACCTATCTCTCTTTCTTCTTTCGTTACTTCTTTCTTTCATTTGAGTTTGTGGCCGAAATTTATTCATAATTTGCCGGCAGATGCCAACATCCCATTTCCAAACTTAAATGTTATATGGAATCCTGAGAGGTTACTTTATTTTTTGCTTTTATTTTTTTTTGGTGTGTGTGGCAGAAGGTTGGAATCGCGTGCTGGTCTATGACATTTTGAGAGTAGCGTCTGCAGAACGCTTTCTAATGGAATTCACAGCATGTCTGGCGACATTTCTGTGCCGTTAGTGACTAGGGTATGTTTTGAAAGTTCCTCCCCTGGGATACAGGCGTTAGAGAACCTGT
>CM042175.1:20059436-20124436 GCA_023376005.1 Doryteuthis pealeii
TTCACCACAGAAGCAAATGCAATATCCCTGATGGACTCCATCGCTGTCCGGCTGATACAATAGGCCACTCCGCCGACTTTACTCTTTTACTACAGTCATACTCAGTCATGCATAATTAACTGGTCTCAAAAGCCATAAAGTAACTCGCTTTTCAGTAATAATGGATTTACGAGACTCGCTTGTTAACCATTACACCACGACGTAATATCGGACATAATGAGTTCGCTGAAATGAAATTTTGTTTAGAACAATGGCGTAAAGGCGAAATTTTGTCGTAGACTGTAATGGCGTAAAGCGGGTGTAATACTGTATTCATGTAAATTTTCAAGAAAAGATACTTTTTATTCTTTTTTAAAATTTAATGATAAACATACTTCTATATTAAAGTGCAGATCTTTATCTAAAAAGACGTGAAATTTGATCACCGGATGCAAATTTAATTATAGTGTCATATTTCATAATTTAAAACCTACTCTCCCTTTCCCTTCCCGCTCTCGCTCATATGTGTATATATATATATTATGTTGTGTGTTTCTGTGGAGGCACGTGGTGTAATGTTTGTTGTGCGAAATAGACACGGCGAGACGATTCAATTCCTAGACGAGGCTTTTTGTATTTCTCATACTACTGATAACCTTAGAAAGATATGCATCCAACTATTCTCCATCCAGCTATAGATAAGTAGTAAGGAAAATTGGGCTCTTTAACCTTTGTTAGGCAAGTGGTTTAGGAGAAGGAAAACTCTGAATTTAACCTGTTGAACGCCGTTTAAGAATTTGACCTTTTGTCACATCCTGCTCGTGCTAAGAGGTCGGTAAATATGTACATCAATAAATAGCAATGTCTATCTATGCATTTGTACACCACCAGTTGGCGCTGCACCAGTGATCCTATCATGAAGAAATTTTACGCACATACTAAACTAATATTCTGGAGCAGAACAGACTAATCGAATTTAAATAAAAGTCAATAATGGAACACCTGGGGACATCTTTACAATGGGGAATGAAAGAGAAGACGTTTCTGTGTGAGAGGGAGAAGAGGAATACTGCTACTGTTAAAACCTCACTCCCAATTCTCCTTCCTATTCTTATATACTTACGTATACAATATATATTACGTTATTATTTCTTATAAGTCACGTTAAAAACGCCGGTTTGAGCTGGATCACGATAGCAATGAACCTGTTCAATACTTTGGATGCGTGACCATTGCGTACTGTAAGCAAACTGACCAAAATGACTTGATTGGGCATTAAATAACCCGAAAAGAGTTATGCCGTAGAACAACCAATCAACCAACCAACCTATTCTTATACATAAGTTTGTCTAATACGTTCGATACTCTTCGAGCTCAAACTTCTCCGGCTTATTCAAACTGAATGAAAAAATGGGATGGAAGAGGAACTTATGACTAAACAGCTATTGATGGTTTTCGCACAAACATGATCTGCCAAAATCCACCTAGTAAATTTTGCTATTTAAAATCCAGTATCCAGGTTCACTAGTATTTGTATGAGCAGTGTAGGAACTTCGAATCACGCTATTTTTCCCCAGACTGCAGCTAGTATCTATATTAGTTCTGTGAGCGTCAGAGAAGATTCTACTTTTTCATTGTACATTTAGAAACCAAACTTTTTTTTTATATAAGAATCATTGCACTCGTCATTATTTGTTTTTATAAAAACATCTCTTCAAAACAACCAGATCGCTTTTCACAAAAGTTTTGCAGGTACACGAATACAGACATTTTATCAGACGCAAGACAATATCTACGAATTGAATCGAGTAGAAATTGTGGCAAAACAAAAAACTCTGCAATGTTCATAGTGCAAAATTACATTCTTTTTTCTTTCTCTTTTGGCCCCGAGAAATGGAGAACAATGTCGCTGGTTATTTTGTGAACAAACGTGTACGTGTGAAATTTAAATTGTCTTCTATAAAAGATTTGATATCATGTTTCATTATGGCCATCATTATTGATCATATTCTTGGCTAATATTTGGAGTGGGCGGTGAAGGCTCCAGCATCGTGTTTAAATTAGAGAACAAGAATTTTGACTTGTGTCCGCGAACGCCGGTTTTATTTGATTTTTCCGCATTTTTATGTCAACTTAAGAACATGTTGGCCCGGTGTTTTCAGCTAGTGGCAAAATTTGGCGCGAAATTTCAATATTGTAACGAACAAGGAAGTTTTTTTGCCTATTTTTTCGTCTTTCCCAACGGTGATAATGTTACATGTGTATTTAGTGCTTTATACTTATCGATAAATTATATTTGTTAATTATCAAATTGTCTTTCTGGAAAGTATTTGGTTGATGGACGAAAAAAAAGGAATTGAATTTCTATGTGATGTTCACTAATTTTTTGCACTGTGTAAATCGTATTTTTAAAAAATTAATTTTAGTTCATTTAAAAGCAGGTTTAGGCTTTTTTATAGTTATCTCTACTTCAATATATATATATATATATATATATATATTATATATTATTATAATGATATTAAAAATTGAGGAATAATGGATAAAACACAAAACAACTTGATTCAATTGATATTTCATCTCGTATGTTAAGAAGCTTTGTCAGAATTTATGTGAGACAGGAACTACAGTGTGTTAATATATTGAAAAGGTAAGGGAAAATAAGAAAAGGAGGGGTTGGATGTGTCAGAAGGTTTAAAAATAGATGTTACCTTGCTGCTAGCATTTGTCCTTTCTGAATGGACAAATCCTAGCAACAAGGTAACAGCCCAGAGCTTAGTTTTCAAGAAACCTTCTAACGAGGGGATCTTTATCGCGAAAATATAAGAATAAATTAAAGGTAAACAAAAGCATCATAGTTACCTAATTTTTCTTTACACTCGCATTGTGATAGCTTTCAAAACCAACCAGTAAACTAATACATATGCTGCGTTACCAGTTTATTTCTTCTATAGTTTATCAACTCAAAAATGGCGCTTAGATTTCTTTTTTAGAAAAAAACTTTTTCTTCTGATGAAAACTAAGATTAAATAAGTTGGAAACAATGAAAAGAAATAACACAAAATCAGTATTCATATTTGTTTTATAAGTTTGATCGTCATATATATATATATATATATATATATATAATATATATATATATATATATATAATATATAATACGTTATCAGATATTATTTTCTATAGTATACCCATTCTCTCAAAAAAAATTTCTTAAACGAAATTCTTCACACAAACATTTACTCCTGAGGTTAAAACAAGTTGAAAACAATAAATGAACAAAAGCCAAAATAAGTATGAATATTGTCGTATAACTTTTGTTCATCGTTATATATATATATATATATATATATATAATATATTATATATATGTATATAATGTATATAATGTGTGTGTGTGCTATGTTACAGATATTTTTCTATCGTATAACCAACTCTTTTCAAAACTTTCCATAAAACATTCTCTTTACAAAAACTTTCTTTCCTGATGATGAATGTAAGGTTAAAACAAGTTAGTAACAATTCAAAAATATAACAAAATAAGTATTCATAGTTGTTCATGACTTTTGCTCATCGTTTATATATATATAATATATATATATATATATATTATTATATATAAACCTCAGTGGTTCAGACATAACATACACATTATACCAAATACTAAGAATATTGCAAACAGGTCGTATATATATATATATATATAGAGAGAGAGAGAGAAAGAGCGAGGCTGTAAATTTGTTTATTTCTATATTGCCAATCTATACTTATTTTTTGGTTTGTCTACTTTTGATCTTTCGACTCTCTTATTTTTTGCTCTTGTCTTACACAAGGTAAAACTATTTCCGACAATGCCATTACGTCTCCTACACTGAAAGAAAGAAAGAAAAGCTATTGCCATAAATTCTAGTCTTTTAAGAAATACAGAAGAAAGCCCTTGCTGCCAAACGACATGTTTAATTTCACATCGCGTTCACTCTTGTTCAAACAAACCTCCGATCTTTATGTATATACATATTTTTCCCCGCTTTTTTTTATCATTGTCAAGACCAAAACGCCTATCACGTCTTGTAAAATATAAAATAATCGAAAGAAAGAAAAACAATGTTAAAAGAGCAAAGAGAAGAGAGAAAAACGTAGACACTACGGAAACATATTACTGCTCTGCAAACAAGAGGGGGATACGTGATTCTCCCGCACAAACCCAACTGACACACCCCCACATAACAACACACGGGAAATACGGAACTTCTACAAATAAGATTTTCCTTCTGACATGATAAACAAGTGTAGCGTCATAAACGGATCCCGCATGTTAGTGCTGTTTCTCATTTGCTAGGTCCTATTGTAACAAGTTTAACACATGGCCGAAGGAGCAACGATGGACCAGGGCACTGCCGGGAACAGCTAACATACTTGAATATTTGTTATTGTTTAAATTTAATCGGCGTGTTTCATGGATTTGTGAAAATTGGCATTATTACCGTTGCCAACAGGAAAGAAATAATAATAATAATAATATGGAAACCAAGTGAACATAATTACAGCACAAGAACAATGCCATAAGAACAACTATATCAAAAGCAAACATTTATAAAGCACGCAACCGAAGAGGTATGTGTAAACCAAAAGACGTAACGGTTATCATATTATCTACGAATAGAGAAAACTGTCAAAAAAAGAGTATAAGACTACGCAGGACTGAACTCCTCTAATTCTCCTGATTGAAACAAGATCCACTGTTGTATCAAAAAATTAATTAAAAAGCCATTAATCTTAATCTCGGTTGTTTCTGAAAACATCCCACCTGGATCTTTGCTTATTTCCAAACTTTTGACCAAAAATTCCTCAGATTCATAAACACTTTCTTAGATTCATAAGGTTGAGGATGGCCGCCCAAAACTGTTCATAATTGTGGTTCCTTATTCTGGATCATTTATCTATTTATTTATTTATTAACTCTTAAGATTTTCGGTTGCTCAGGTCATTTCTTTTCTTTATTTCTTTCACCTTCATGCCATAATATTACCGAAACAGTCTAAATTCCCGCGAATGATACAATGGAGACTATTAATTGAAATAAAACAGGTGAAAGTCGAAGCGATCATTGCCATTGTCCGAAAAGAAAAGCAGAACCCTATGCAACGGCAAGGGCATTAGCCTTCGTCCAGGATTTAAAACCCTGGTCGGTGACTCGATTTTCCTATGAAGGAGCAGACCTTAGGCTAGAGAAACCTCCACTTTCTTTTTTATGTAAATGCGGATGGTAGAGATTTTGACATAGAATCTCCGTTCAATCTCACCTAAATGAAAAAGATGCTTGATCTCAATATTAACAACGGTCAAAAGAAATGCCGTCTTATATGTATGTGGATAAAAAAAACCAATAAAAAAGAGAAAAGCTATGTGCATATAAGCCTAGAACAATTAAATCTTTAATGCAAATAAAATCTTGTTAGTGGGTTATTTAAAAAACAATCTTGTTTTTTTATAGCTGGATTATTCTGTAGTAATATTGGTTTGGTTCTATACGTTGGTAGAAAAATTTATATAGGGTTTTTCATTTCTTCTCACAGTTAGATAATATAATATTATAACTCAAACGTGTATTGAACAGATTGTAGGAGAAGCTATTTTGCATTAACTTTATCTGTATAATTGTAGCACACTAATGCAACTTCATGTATGTGATTGATTATATCTGGTTGTTTGCACAGGGTAAGACGGTACGGGTTGTTTCCTAGTATAAAGAGAAATTTGAAGAATATTCAGAACTATTAATATAGGTGATAGGGCTTGATATGACCAGCCCAAGTTAATCAACCGCGGGACACTAATCGACATACTTGTAAGCCAATTAAGGGTCAAAGTGGGTGTTACATGAGGATCGAAAGCTCGTAATATCCGGGTCACAGCCGCTTCGTCACTCAATGCCTTCGTCACGGATCGCAGTCAACAGGTGGAGTGTTAAATTACAAGTGTGTGTGTGAACCGGGTTCATTGGAGGTAGGGCAGCTCGTCAGCTAGAGGAAAGTCACGCACTCTCTCTCACTAGTCGTCTTTGCAGTTAATTGAACCTGGTTGCTGATTGGATTCAGGCTTGACTCTCGTGGAGGTTATTAAATAAATCAACTGGCTCAGCGAGTTAAGGCTTGATTTGATTTTGTATTGTGGAAAGAACGTGCGCTCAAACAAGACGAGTGTCTTGACCATTTAAATAACCGCGTGTGATGCTCACATTTTGATTAACATCTGTGTCAAGACGCCGTCAGATTTAGATTCCTGTTTTCTATTTCCTTAATTGCTGATTCCATAAGAATGGTTTATGATAGGTGACACGACGACCACGAACAACACCAGCCGACCCTCTCACTCTGCATAGATATATAGATCGGGTTCTACAGTTAGCAAAGTGTAGAACAACCATTTTGCAGCGCTCGTAATTATTCTTCCTGGGGCAATAGAAGGCTTTAAGGCGGTGCTTTCGTTTATTGATGACGCTGATGAGATATTAGCTGGCAGTTAAAATGTGATTTTAAAAACGCGAGGAGGGTTGTACGGTATGCTGACATCATTTGCCCAGTGTGTAGAGATTCATATTATTTTGGAAATGTTTCTACCTCTCTCTGCCTCTCTCTCTCACGCTCACAAAGTGTAGCAATAAATGCTTGTGTGTTGAGAGGAGGGGGAGAAAGAAGAGAGTGAGTCTTAATAGACTTGACTCGCTGGTCGTTGTGTAGAGGTCGTGGGGAGAAATGAGAATGGACGTTTAGATTCTGAAATGAGTTCTCTGAATATTTGGGTGTAGAGTGTACCAAGAATTAGCCACATATGCTTGGCAACAGACGAATGAGGTTTTTTGTGTTGATGCATAACCTCGTTGAGTACTTGGCACATTTACGGTTAGGCAATCAATCCGACAAAAAATATCTTCGTCAAATCTTTAAAATTTTCATCTCTCTCTCTCTCTTCTCTCTCTCTCTCTCTGCAGCTCTCTAAAGATTTATCACTTGGTGGGAAGCTTAAAAGGAGGAATAGAAATCCAAATAATATAATCCCATCTCTGGGGCAAATGAGTAAAGCATTACGTACAACCTTCTGGGGATGTTTTTTGAATATCACTTTTAATTGGCATTAATATCTCATCAGAGCTATAATCGAAAGCCAACGTTAAGCCTTCTATTGCCCCAGGAGAATAATAACGCTCAATGTTGTTCTATTTAACTTTGCTATATGGTAGGAAACGCGACCTATTAGAGCGAAGCAAGGTTAAGGGTCGGGGTTGTTGGTTGGTGGTTGACATTCATGAAACATTTCGCGTCTATGGAGAATGGGACAATTAAGAAAAAAAACAGAATCTAATTCGAGGTCTGCTCAAAGTTAACCCAAATTAAACCTAGTAACGCGTTGAAATGAATATAGAATTAAATGAGCTGAAGAACACTTCGTTCTTGTTTGAGCGACGTTCTTCAAATACAAAATCCAAATAAGGCCTAAACTCTGAGCCGTTGATATTTATAACTCAGAGATCACTGATCCAAAGAACCGTTCAATTAACTGCAAAGAAAAAGATTAAAGATTCTACTTCCCTGTAGATTACACTGACTACACCTCAACAGAACGGTAAGTCCCCACGCACTTTATTAAACACTGTTGACTGGTGGGTGACGACAGGATTGAGGTGAGGAAGCCGCGGCCTGGTGACCCGGGTATTACGAGCTTTCGTGTCATGTACACTCCATTTGGACCTTAATTGGGCTTGACAGATGGGTCGAATTATGTGGTTGATTATTGCGCTGGTCCTATCAGCCCTATCACCTATATAATAGTTCTGAATGTAATTCTTCAAATTTCTCTTATGGCAACCACCAACCCTTTTTTGTTTATTTGTGCAAAAACCAGTTTAATATATCATCAAGTTGTTTATTTCTAATTATTGATACAGTAGAAGTTAATGAAAATAGTTTTCTACAATCTGTTGATACACATTTAGTTATAAATTATCTAACTTAGAATGAATGAAAACCCTATCTATAAATTATTTCTACCAACGTATAAGACGAACCAAAATATTTTACTTACAGAATATCCAGCTATAAAAAACAAAGATTTGTTTTTAAATACCCAACTAACAGATTTTATTTGGCATTAAGATTTAATTGTTCTAGCTTATATGCACATAGCTTTTTTCTCTTTTTTTATGTGTTTTTTTTATCCACATACATATAAGACGGCTCATTTCTTTGACCGTTTTAATTATTGAGATCAAGCATCTTTTTTCATTAGGTGAGTTGACACGGGAGATTCTATGTCAAAATCTCTACTCCGCATTACAATAAAAAAAGAAAGTGGAGGTTCTCTTAGCCTAAGGTCTGTCCTCATGGAAATCGAGTCACCGACCAGGGTTTAAATCCTGGACGAAAGCTAATGCCCTTGGCGTTGCATAGGGTTCTGCTTTCTTTTCGGACAATGGCAATGATCGCTTTCGACTTTCACAACGCTGTTTTATTTCAATAATAGATCTCCATTGTATCATCGCGGAATTTAGACTGTTTCGGTAATATTATGGGCATGAAGGTGATAAAGAAATAAAAAAAGAATGACCTGATCACCGAAAATCTTAAGACAGTTAATAAATAATAAATAGATAAATGGATCAGGATAAAGGATACACAATTTTGAAAACAGTGTGGCGGCCATCCTCAACCTTTATGAATCTAAGAAGTGTTATGAATCTGAGGATTTTTTTGGTCAAAAGTTTTGAAATAAGCAAAGATCAGATTGGGAATGTTTCAGAAACAACCAGGATTAAGATTAATGGCTTTTTAATTAATTTTTGATACATACAGTGGAATCTTGTTTCAATCCAGGGAGAGGAGGAGTTCAAGTCCTGCGTAGTCTTATACTCTTTTTTGTGACAGTTTTTCTGCTATTCGTAGATAATATGATTAACCGTTACGTCTTTTTGGTTTTTTACACCTCCTACTTCGGTTGCGTCCTTATAAATGTTTGCTTTGATATAGTTTGGTTCTTATGGCATTGTCTTGTGCTGTAATTATGTTCACTTGGTTTCCATTATTATTATTATTATTATTTCTTGTCCTGTTGGCAACGGTAATAATGCATTTTTTCACAACATCCATGAAACACGCGATTCAATTTAAACAATCAACAAAATATTCAAGTATGTTAGCTGTTCCCGCAGGTGCCCTGGTCATCGTTGCTCCTTCGGCATGTGTTGAAACTTGTTTACATAGGAACCCTAGCAAATGAGAAACAGCATTCTAACATTGCGGGATCCGTTTATGACGCTACACTTGGTTTTATCATGTCAGAAGGAAAATCTTATTTGTAGAAGTTCGTATTTCCGTGTGTGTATGTGGGGGGTGTGTCAGTTGGGTGTTTGTCGGGAGAATCACGTATCCCCTCTTGTTTGCAGAGCAGTAATATGTTTCCGTAGTGTCTACGTTTTTTCTCTCTTCTCTTTGCTCTTTTAAACATTGTTTTTCTTTTCTTTCGATTATTTTATTATTTTACAAGACGTGATAGGCGTTTGGTCTGACAATGATAAAAAAGCGGGAAAATATGTATATACTAAAGATCGGAGGTTTTTTTGAACAAGAGGTGAACGCGATGTGAAATGTAAACATGTCGTGGGGCTGGCATGCAAGGGCTTTCTTTTCTGTATTTTCTTAAAAGACTAGAATTTTTGGCAATAGCTTTTTCTTCTTTCTTTCAGTGTGGAGAGTAATGGCGATTGTAGGAAATAGTTTTACCTTGTGTAAGACAAGAGGCAAAAATAAGAGAATGTCGAAAGATCAAAGTAGACAAACAAATAAATAGTATAGATTGCATATAGAAATAAACAATTTACAGCTCGCTCTTTCTCTCTCTCTCTTCTCTCTTATATATATATATAATATACGACCTGTTGCGAAATTTCTAGTATTTGGTATAATGTGTATGTATGTCTGAACCACTGAGGTTTTATATATATATATATATATATATATATATATATATTATATATATAAACGATGAGCAAAAGTCATGAGACAACTATGAATACTTATTTTTTGTTTATTTTTTGAATGGTTACTAACTTGTTTTAACCTTCACATCATATCAGGAAAGAAAGTTTTTTGTAAAGAGAATGTTTTTATGGAAAGTTTTGAAAAGAGTTGGTATACGATAGAAAAAATCTGGTAACATAGCACACACACCATATACATTATATACATATTATATATATATATATATATATATATATATATTATATAACGATGAACAAAAGTTATACGACAAATATTCATACTTATTTTGTGCTTTTTGTCATTTTTATTGTTTTCAACTTGTTTTAACCTCAGGAGTAAATGTTTTGTGAAGATTTCGTTTAGAAATTTTTTTTAGAAGAATGGGTATACTATAGAAAATAATATCTGATAACGTATTTATATATATATATATATATATATATATATATATATATATATATATATATATATTGACGATCAAACTTATAAAACAAATATGAATACTGATTTTGTGTTATTTCTTTTCATTGTTTCCAACTTATTTAATCTAGGTTTTCATCAGAAGAAAAAGTTTTTTTCTAAAAAAGAAATCTAAGCGCCATTTTGAGTTGATAAACTATAGAAGAAATAACTGGTAAGCAGCATATGTATTAGTTTAACTGGTTGGTTTTGAAAGCTATCACAATGCGAGTGTAAAGAAAATTAGGTAACTATGATGCTTTTTGTTTACCTTTTAATTTTTATTCTCTAATATTTCGCGATAAGATCCCCTCGTTAGAAGGTTTCTGAAAACTAGCTCTGGGGCTGTTACCTTGTTGCTAGGATTTGTCCATTCAGAAAGGACAAATGCTAGCAGCAAGGTAACATCTTTTTAAAACCTTCTGACACATCCAACCTCTCTTTTCTATTTTCCCTTACCTTTTCAATATATTAACACACTGTAGTTTCCTGTCTCACATAAATTCTGACAAAGCTTCGTTAACATACGGGGAAGATGAATATCAATTGAATCAAGTTGTTTTGTGTTTAAATCCATTATTCCTCAATTTTTTATATCATTATATATATATATATATATATATATATATATATATATATATATATTGAAGTAGAAGATACTATAAAAGGCCTAACCTGCTTTAAATGAACTAAAATTAATTTTTTAAAAATACGATTTAACACACAGTGCAAAAAATTAAGTGAACATCACATAGAAATTCAATTCTTTTTTTTTCGTCATCAACCCAAATACTTTCCAGAAAGACAATTTGATAATTAACAAATATAATTTATCGATTAGTATAAAGCACTAAATACACATGTAACAATTATCACCGTGGGAAAGACGAAAAATAGGCAAAAAACTTCCTTGTTCGTTACAATATTGAAATTTCGCGCCAAATTTTGCCACTAGCTGAAAACGACCCGGGCCAACATGTTTTAAGTTGACATAAAAATGCGGAGAAAATCAAATAAAACGGGCGTTCGCGGACGACAAGTCAAAATTCTTGTTCTCTAAATTTTAAACACGATGCTGGAGCCTTCACCGCCCACTCCAAATATTAGCCAAGAATATGATCAATAATGATGGCCATAATGAAACATGATATCAAATCTTTTATAGAAGACAATTTAAATGTCACACGTACACGTTTGTTCACAAAATAACCAGCGACATTGTTCTCCATTTCTCGGGGCCAAAAGAGAAAGAAAAAAGAATGTAATTTTGCACTATGAACATTGCAGAGTTTTTTTTTTGCCACAATTTCTACTCGATTCAATTCGTAGATATTGTCTTGCGTCTGATAAAATGTCTGTATTCGTGTACCTGCAAAACTTTTTGTGAAAAGCGATCTGGTTGTTTTGAAGAGATGTTTTTATAAAAACAAATAATGACGAGTGCAATGATTCTTATATAAAAAAAAGTTTGGTTTCTAAATGTACAATGAAAAAGTAGAATCTTCTCTGACGCTCACAGAACTAATATAGATACTAGCTGCAGTCTGGGAAAAAATAGCGTGATTCGAAGTTCCTACACTGCTCATACAAATACTAGTGAACCTGGATACTGGATTTTAAATAGCAAAATTTACTAGGTGGATTTTGGCAGATCATGTTTGTGCGAAACCATCAATAGCTGTTTAGTCATAAGTTCCTCTTTCCATCCCATTTTTTCATTCAGTTTGAATAAGCCGGGAAGTTTTGAGCTCGAAGAGTATCGAACGTATTAGACAAACTTATGTATAAGAATAGGTTTGGTTGGTTGATTGGTTGGTTCTACGGCATAACTCTTTTCGGGTTATTTAATGCCCAATCAAGTCATTTTGGTATCAGTTTGCTTACAGTACGCGAAATGGTCACGCATCAAAGTATTGAACAGGTTCATTGCTATCGTGATCCAGCTCAAACGGCGTTTTAAACGTGACTTATAAGAATAATAACGTAATATATATGTATACGTAAGTATATAAGAATAGGAAGGGAGGAATTGGGAGTGAGGTTTTAACAGTAGCAGTATTTCTCCTCTCTCACACAGAAAACGTCTTCTCTTTCATTCCCCATTGTAAAGATGTCCCCAGGTGTTCCATTATTGACTTTTATTTAAATTCGATTAGTCTGTTCTGCTCCAGAATATTAGTTTAGTATGTGCGTAAAATTCTTCATGATAGGATCACTGGTGCAGGCGCCAACTGTGGTGTACAAATGCATAGATAGACATTGCTATTTATTGATGTACATATTTACCGACCTCTTAGCACGAGGGATGTGACAAAAGGTCAAATTCTTAAACGGCGTTCAACAGGTTAAAATTCAGAGTTTTCCTTCTCCTAAACCACTTGCCTAACAAAGGTTAAAGAGCCCAATTTTCCTTACTACTTATCTATAGCTGGATGGAGAATAGTTGGATGCATATCTTTCCTAAGGTTATCAGTAGTATGAGAAATACAAAAAGCCTCGTCTAGGAATTGAATCGTCTCGCCGTGTCTATTTCGCACAACAAACATTACACCACGTGCCTCCACAGAAACACACACATAATATATATATATACACATATGAGCGAGAGCGGGGGAAGGGAAAGGGAGAGTAGGTTTTAAATTATGAAATATGACACTATAATTAAATTTGCATCCGGTGATCAAATTTCACGTCTTTTAGATAAAGATCTGCACTTTAATATAGAAGTATGTTTATCATTAAATTTTAAAAAAGAATAAAAAGTATCTTTTCTTGAAATATTTACATGAATACAGTATTACACCCGCTTTACGCCATTACAGTCTACGACAAAAATTTCGCCTTTACGCCATGTTCTAAACAAAATTTCATTTCAGCGAACGTCATTATGTCCGATATTACGTCGTGGTGTAATGGTTAACAAGCGAGTCTCGTAAATCCATTATTACTGAAAAGCGAGTTACTTTATGGCTTTTGAGACAGTTAATTATGCATGACTGAGTATGACTGTAGTAAAAGAGTAAAGTCGGCGAGTGGCCTATTGTATCAGCCGGACAGCGATGGAGTCCATCAGGGATATTGCATTTGCTTCTGTGGTGAATCACCACACCTACCATCAACTCCCTGACTTTACCGCACGGATCCAAGTTGCGATATTCAAGCTGTTGACGAGCCAGTATCGAAGCTGGAACCTTGTGGTTCCAAGGCGCATGCGAACTGAAAGAGCTAAACTGCTATTGATTTTGTTCATTATACTTTAATGTCCTTTAAGTTTTGGCGATATTTATATACTTTCGCGATTTATCTAGTATTACGGCGATTGTTCTCATTATTAAAGTATTATGTTCAGTTTAAGTCAAAAAACGAGTTGCACCACATCTTTTGTAATCAATTAATGACGTTGGGTGAGGTATGACTATTCATTACCATTATTTTATTGCTGGCTTCATTTTATTTTGACATTCTTCCCAATATAAATATAGTATTATTAGTTTAACAGTGAAAGGGGATGTCATTCATGAGAGCTCTTTAAAAGGCAAAGAACAGATGCCATCAAGGCCAAGAAGGAAGACTCAAGCAAAGGAGTGAGCAACCTTCACCCCTTATTTTGACCCTTACGCCTACACTACCTCCAGCATTTCACGCAACGATTAGCCTCAAGCTATGTGAAAGCCATTGATGATCAAGCCTGTGATCCTGTCCATTCTTGCCAGAGACGGAAAATCTACAATAGCAATTACATTGGACAACAAAGTTTTGCTGATTCCAAATCCGTGCTTCAAATCGTCCTAGCATGTCAGCATTTCATAAATAAATCTTATCCTATACCAATGTCCCTGCATATCTGTAATAAACTGTCTGTATTCATGTAGCTTCAAAACATTTTGTTGAAAAGGGGTGGGGTTGCTTTGAAGTGACATTTTATAAAACAAATATATAAACAATTGTTTTGTAGCAGAAGAAATTTTATCATTTGTTTTTTTTTCAGTCGAAAGGTTATTCTAATTGTTGTTTTTAGAACAAATCCATTCCTAATTATTATTCATTACATTTTCTATTCTATCTTGAGATTTCTGCTGTTTTTCTGGAAACGCAAGCACAGAGCGTGAAGTTAAAAATAAATAGTTCGATTCCATGAGGAATTAAACAAAATCCTCCATATCAATAACCCTTCTTCGATGGACGTCAATTCTTCTCGCTGTTTTTTTCTTGCAGTCATAGAAGTTAGTGTTCTCTGACAAGATAAAGCGAGAATTCTAAGTTGTAGCCGTGTCGGTGCTACTATATGGCTGAACTACTAAACGTTAAGAAAAAAGAAAAATATATAGGAACCACACATATTGCCTTGAACAAATTTATGGAAGTAGCTACCCACAAAAAAAGCATCAGTACGGCCATTTAACTTCTATTACACAACCATCCACGTAAGACGCAGAAAACATGCTATTGATGAAGAAAGAATAAATGAAACTTTCTGTGGCCATGACACTTAAGCGTAGGCCAATCAGAAAAAACTTACATTTGATTAATTATGTGCGGTTACCGGAGGCCGACTTGCCAGGAATTATGACCAATGACAGTACTTGCCTCTTCTACACGTATATTAAAATATTAAATTTACTAATAGACTTTATAACAACCAGTATTTTATTTATAAGAAAATTAAATTAAATTTATATATATATATATATATATATATATGGTGTGTAAATAATGCCGGTTTAGCTGAGTCAGTAATTCACTCGTATAAGAATCACAAGGTTCCGGGTTCGATTCCAGTCCACGTCAACTCAGCGCATCAATAGCACAGATTGGGCAAAATCGGGATCAAACGGTTGTTGTGCCATTCTATCTAAGCAAAAAATATCAATCTCCCTGGTCTAGCGCTAACGAAAAAGGGATAGACTGTCTGGCAGATACCGACAATAGGCAACCCTGTCAACTTTACTATAAATAGTGAGTAGATATTTCCCTTTTATCATTTATAGGTGTAATATGTTGTAAATTGAATAAAGGTAATATAATACCAGATAAATTGAAAAACTATCCAGACTTAAGCTGTAGTTACCAAGGCAGAAGAGAACAATGAAATGTTAATTTTAATCAAATTACCTCTTATTATCTAAAACAAGTATTCCAGTGAGTTTTCCAAAGGTCGAAGAACTTAGTTTGATAATTGTTGACATGCTATTATGGAAATATCAGTTTAAAAACAGAGGAACACGTGATGAAAGCACTTGGAAGGAAAACACCCATTCTATTAACCATTTTTTTCTTTATATCATACGTTATATATATATATATATATATATATATATATATATATATATTATATATACGCATATGCACACATTTGCGTACACTTATTTACACATATATAAACACACTATATATATATATATAATATATATATATATATATATATATATATATATATATATATACACACACCAAATATGTCCTAAGTTGTATATAGAATATAATTGCGTGTATCAAAGTAGGTTGTGACTATCACGATGAAAAAAATAAAAGTGAAATTTTACCAGTCATCTTTTTGAATAAAAAAAAAGCTAGAGAGTATAAGAACAGTTCGAAGAAAATGGCTTCACAAAAATCGAATCTATCTGCACTAAGTCCCCCCACAAACCCAACCGTGGCTAATTTTACATTATATATAGCCTTATAATATACTGTATTCAATATTGAGACGCATTAACTTTAAGAGTCTAATTATAGTGTTAGACATGAGCGCAAAGAAAAGAAAGGAACAATCCTTGCCTTCTTTTGACTGTGGATGCCATTGAGAGAAAGGCGTGTGGATTTTCTTTTATCCCGCTTTTTAACTTGTTAATTCATCTTTGCTTCATTAATGCTTATGAGGGCATGTCCAACGAAAATATACATTAAAAAAAGATCGAGTTGACAGTTGCTTTTTTTCCCCACTCGATATTATAATGTGTTACAAAGTCCTGAAATTGTAAAAGATATACGCCCTACTTCTCTATTTACAATGTTGGTTGGTTGGCGCTGTGATTTTTGCAACAGCAACAAGGTTCAAAGCTTCCTCAACAACATAGTGACGAGCTGGTATGATATGGCATACACAAACTACTAGAAAAATAATTGATCGAAATAATGTTTATATAGAACTATAGATACGTGTTCAAACTTTAAAAAGATATAGACATCACTGACAATAAAAAAAAAACGTTTCTGTGATTCCTAAATAATTTGGAGAACTTGCCTTTGAGATTACCCCTATATATAACTTGTGTGTACCTATTAAACAAAATTAGTGGAATCATGTAACACATATCTTACATGTCTTACAAGTTCTTGGTTTCTGATTTTTAAATTTTGATTGATAAGCTTCAGTGGAACGTCCATCAAAAAAGTGGTACAGGGAGTTAGCTCCAAGAGGTTCAACGCTTTCTCAATGACATAGCCACTAGTTGGTATGACATAGGCGTACAAAAACTGCTACAGTGGTTACAAAAATGCATCGACTGAAATGGCGATTATGTAGAAAAATAGATATGTATTCAAAATGATGTTAACATCATTGACAATGAACATTTTGGAGACCTCAGCTTTAGGATTACACTCGCATATATGTGTGTGTAAAAGTATAAAAGTAAAATGTAGTTAAACCAACACAATAGAATAAAATTAACACAAACACAAATATATATATAATATATATAATAATATATATATAGTTTGGCAGCATTTCTTCGTTAATAATATTTTGTTGAACTGCGCAGCCATTTCCCGTCTGCAAATTTTGTTCATGGTTCATGGATTGATGTAACTATATCAGGCGAGAATTGGCTGATGCATTTGGATGCCATGGATTATTATTTCCTGAGTACTTTCCACCCCGTCAGGGCCTATCTTCAGGGAGAATGTAAGAACAATACAACAATGTGTCATTCCATTAAGTTTGTATTCTATTATATTTTGTTAAATGTTTATTTACCTTATTCTAATAATTGTTGTTGTTATTATTTGTGTCATTATCATCGCTATTATTATCATTATTTCCACTTATTATTATTGTATTAATTATTGATGTAATTACAGGCATTGTAGAACATTAGTACTATTATCGAAGTATATTTTATTTGGTTTAGGATTTGTTATATCTAATATGTAGAGTTTCTAAATCTTTAGTCTATGTTTACATGTTGTTTTTCTAAAAAGTAGTGTTCTCATTTAGTATTTTATGGAAGTTGGTAGTAGGACAGAAATTTGTTTTTAAATGTTGGGTTATTGAGGTAGTAATGCATAGTAAAAAGTCATTACACCGATGTATTTATTGTCATCGGAGATACATTCGCCCAATATATACATATATAAACCTGCACACTCATATATAGATACATATAAACACATGGATATATAGACATACATGTATTTAGTGTCTTATCTTTTTGTAATTTATAATATTCACCGTCAAATAAAGGTTTATATTGTTCTGCGTAAAATAATAACATATAAATATAATATATATATATATATATAAGTAAGTAAAAGTAAAGTCGACGGGGCGGCCTAAAGTCAGTATCAGCCAGTTAGCGAGGGAGTCTATCCCTTTTCAATAGCGCTAGACCAAGGAGATTGTTTTGGCGTCTGAGGTGGAGCGTCACACCTACCATCAGCTCCTTACTTTACCGCACAGATCCCTGTGCTACTCATACGCTGAGTTGGCGAGGACCGGTATCGAACTAGGAACCTTGTGGTTTAGCCGAACGCTCTACTGACTGAGCTAACCCGGCCCCTATATATAGGGGATGTATGTGATATATCTGTACGTGTAAGCTTTGTATAAATTAATATAAATGCGAACGTATTTGAATGATATAATATAATATTCATAGCCCGATATTGATCCTCTCACAGAGATTCAAAACTTTTATGGATTATTTTGTGGAGCTCATCCAAACACAACAATAAATCATTAAACAAACACTATACGCATAGAAATACGTATGCACACATTTCTTTTTCATGAATATATATATATATATATATAATATATATTAGTGTTTATGAACTAATTGGTAAGAGCCACGTACTTGATATCAGCTACAGGTTCTCTAACGCCTGTATCCCAGGGGAGGAACTTTCAAAACATACCCTAGTCACTAACGGCACAGAAATGTCGCCAGACATGCTGTGAATTCCATTAGAAAGCGTTCTGCAGACGCTACTCTCAAAATGTCATAGACCACGCGATTCCAACCTTTCTGCCCACACACACCAAAAAAATAAAAGCGAAAAATAAAGTAACATCCAGGATTCCATACATTTTAAGTTTGGAAATGGGGATGTTGGCATCTGCCGGCAAATTATGATAAATTTCGGCCACAAACTCAAATGATAAGAAAGAAGTAACGAAGAAAGAAAGAGAGATAGGTAGAGAGAGACAGACAGAGAGAGAGAGAGAGAGGGGGGAGGAGATAGAGGGGTGAAGAGGATCAGGTTGTTGAGAAAGACTAAATTGATGCATTTGCGAATCGTGTTTATTCAAACTGATATACACTGATGATATTTACAGCCTATAATAGAAAATATGTTTATATAAGTTCGTTCGAAAGTGATTCACTCTTAAAGTTGTTTATAAAAACATGTAATAAACAAGTATATATATATATATATATATATATATATATATATATAGTTGAATGAAGTGACAAATAAAAGTTTTAGCTTTTATTCATTTATTTGGGAACGATATTACTACCAATGGTTTCCTGCTAAATCATTTATCAGGTAAACGAAATATTTTTTGTTTTTTTTAAACTGCCGTTGATTTCATGTCTTCGCTACGCTACCTTATATATATATATATATATAAGCGAAGACATGAAATCAACGGCAGTTGATAACAGTTTCTCGTCCATGCGATTCTCAAAACAATTTGGTTTGAAAATTGTATAGGCAAGAATTTACCAGTTTACTAAATACCATTGACTTCGTATATTCGCTCGATCAATGATATTGATCTCTATTCATTTATAAATATATCAAACTACATATTTCAAATATTTTCTATATAATATATTCTAAATCATTTCTAATCACTCCAGTTTTTTCCAGAAAGCAGGTTACTATAAAAATACATTATTTTTTTAAAAAGTAAACAAGTAAGTTGGGGGTACTTTATTCTTAAGTGGTCGCTTTCTAAGTAATTTAATTTTAATTTTCTTTTCCTTTTTTTCATGTTATTCCTTATGTTTAAAAAATGTTTAATTTATTTTCATATATTCTTGGTCACTTAATCTTGAAACATACGCAAAACTTTCACACACACAATATATATATATATTATTATAATGGAGATTGTGTGTTTTTTCTGTCTGTAACCGAAACTATATCTACTCAAGTCACAATTCCCTAATTATTTACGTCAAATTATCCATGGTTTCATTCTTTTAAACCTTCAATTATTAATAAAATTGTTTTACATTATTAATACTGTTGACCATATCTACATACTATAAACATGTGATTGTATTTATATAAACAACAAAATAGCGGCATACAGTATGAACGGGAAGGCTTATTTGCATATTGATATTTAAAATTGATTTTAATAAATATGTGGTATTATTGATTTCTAATTGTTTGGTTTATAATGAATATGAGCAAAAATCTCGGAGATAAATCTTAAAAGAAATTATTTACAAGAAGAAATAAATCTAATTTTATTCTTTACTTCCTATTTTAACTAAATAGTTAAATTATAAAAAATTAGAAATGAAAGACGGAAGGGGTGGAAGAGTAAGTTTCAGTTATTCTATTTTTTGATTATAACCCCCTCTGTTTCAATTTTTTTTTCATTCTTATTTCGTTAGTCTTTCTAATTTAATATGATATTTTATTACATTAAAATTTAAGTACTTGCACCCGGAGGGTGCATATATTTGCTAGTATATATAATTACTCACTTTTTTTTTTATCCCTGCTACTGTTAGAATTATCCTGTAGATCAGTTTCAATAAAACCTGGCTAGTTAATTTCTGTTCCCACAATTATTGCAACAATTACATATAGAGCAATTTCTAATATTTATTATTTGGACTCATTATTTTACTTTCCCGACAATCAAAATTGTGACTCATTCGGTTTTTCTTTGTTCAGTTGAGTCTTTCTCCTAAACTTGTTATATATATATATATATATATATATATATATATATTGCTAGTTCTTCTTGAGTCATGTTGTGTTATTGTCAATTTTGTTGAATTAATCATGAGATGTCTAGTCTATTAGGTTTAAAATATATTACATATATTTAAACTTGCTCGTACTATGCATACACCTTTTTATTTGCTGTCATTCATTGAATTATATATATTGACAAGTAAGTTTATATTTATTTCTCGATGGTTCGACTAACCCTAGAACATTTATTTTTCACTTAATCTTGAAGCATACGCGAAATACCCACATCAGTATGATATATATGTGTATATATATATATATATATATATATAATGTAATAGTCTTCTTAAGATTAATTCAACAAAATCCACAACAAAACAACATGACTCAGAAAGAACTAGCAACACACACACACACATATTTAAATGTGTGTGTATATAATGGCTACTACTTCGGATTCGATTATGCTGTCGAATGATATTTTTAACGGATGAATTTTTTTTAAGACAGCAAGTATTTGAAAGTCAATGACGGAAATTTGTACGCACAATAGATTCAATCTTCTAGGAAAATTGTTATATTTTAATATGATGTTATACTCTCCAACATGACATGCATTTTCGCACAAGTTTGTCAGGTACTCTATATACCTACATTCAAACATATGAATAATTACTAAGAATATTTTTAAAAGAGTAAGGGCTCGATATCATCTTTACTTATATCCGAATTAAAAACGCTTATTTAAGGACTACTTAGTATTACCCCAAGTTATCATCGTATGAAATGGATACCACGACATGGGTTCAAATTCTGGACGAGGCTATTTGTATTTCATAAAGCGCTAATACTCTTGAAAAGAATTATGAATCCAACAAATCTCCCTCCAGCTATAGGTGAATAGTAGGGAAGACTAGACTCTTTAATCTTGATATTACAACCGATCTAGGAGAAAGAAAACTACGCTTATTTACATCCTGCTGTGAAAACTAACACAAATAATGAAACCCGACGGAAACTAAAAACAGGAATGGAAAACAACGTGTAGTTTTCTACCGTATATAATTGGTGACTGTAATAGCTAAACTGAATTCGGCTTAAAGTAACACAAATGTGGACATGTCTTAAAACCAATCTAACAATCAAGTTATTTGTATTAGTTAAGAATACTTGAAGCTATATAAATGTTTGCAAAAACTAAACAACAAGACAAGTAGAAGTGAGCAGCTATATGTAAATATTACAGGTGCATTGTGTAATGGTCATGGTCATAGGAAATGGACACGACGAGATGAGTACAAATCTGGGCGAGGCTGGTTATATTTCACAGTGCGCAAATACCATTGAAAAAGGTATGCATCCAACTATTATCTCTCCAGCTATATGTAAATAGTAAGGTGATCTGGGCTATTTAAATTTTATTAGGCAACTGGTCTAGGAGAAATGAAACTGAATCAAAACTTATTAAAATCCGCTTAAGAAATTGTTCATGTGTAACTTGTGCGAAGGGGTTGGCAAATATATATACGTAAAAACTCCTCTCATAAATGACAAGAAATGAGAATTGCTTGTTAAGTAATGGTTATCGTCGTATAAAATAGACACGGAGAATCGAATTCAAATCCTAGACGAGCTTTTTTTGCATTTCATATTGTACCCTTGGAACTATTATGAATCTTGTTATTGTCTATCCAGCAATGGGTAAATAGTAGGGAAGACTAGGCTCTTTAAACTTAGTATGACTACTAGTCTAAAAGAAAACATCGGAATTCAAACCTGTTTAAACACCGCTTAAAAATTGACCTTGTGTCACATATGCTAGTGAAGAGGGGATGGTAAATAGTTACTATAAATAGTAGTCTTGGGAATGCTATGAATCGAATTATTCTGCCTCCAACTTTCGGTAAATAGTAACCTTGGATATGGCGACTGGTCTAGAAGAATAACTCCATTTAAGAAATTGACCTTGTGTCACATCCTACTCGTGCAGAGGGGTTGGGTAAGTTCATATACTACAAGAAATATACAAATTCATCAATAGAATATACATATCTGGTTGAATTTTGATCTCATTGTAGCATTTTTGTTTCTTTTTTCCTATTTAACAAGCCATTCAACTATTGAAAGTTTTTTTGTTTTTTTTTCCAGATATCAGCCAGTGGCTATAACTGATGAGCACTTGCCAATCTTTCTTTTTGATATTTTTTGGTTCTATTTTTTATAGCTTGCTTAAAGTTGTTTTCGCAAAGTTTTCTACGCCATTAAACTCACCAATTAATTATTAATTCATAAATTCATCATTCGAATTAAATTTCTTCCGCTCTGGTGATAAATCACTCAAGGGATAATCATAATGATTCACCCCCCCCCCTCTTCTACCGATTAAATAACCTTCAACATTAAAATGACCATAATAGATGCAGTAGTCCTAGTTTTATGTAATCCCCGTTATACATCGTTTCTACTGAAGCTTGTCAATCCAAATAAAAAAAAAAGTAGAAACCAGAAACTTAGACATGTAAGATATGCATAATTCCGCCGATATCGTCTAATAGGTACACACAAAAACAATCATACACACATCACAAATTTGAGATTATCCTCATATATATATATATATATATATTTGGGAATAAAAGGCCTTAAATACCATGGGTATCGTGGTTATGGACCATTTCCACTCGCGAGTATGCTCACGAGCTTCTTCAGACACTGATATATTTTATTTAGACAGGCACATGGCCAAACTCATTTTATATTCATACATTTCACCTCGATACCCATGGTATTTAAGGCCAAATAACTTTGCTCTGTTTACAATAATTAAACATTGAGCTCTCATACGGAACCTGAACTCTACAACAAACTACTGGTAGAGAATTAGGACCCACCTAGAATCACCTTGTACCAAGAAACTTGGTACCGCACCAAAGTATATATATATATGTATATATATTTCACACACGAGGGTAATCTCAAAGGTACAGTTATAAACGTTTCTGGAATTCTTAATATTTTTGTATACCTTTCTTTTGAAATTATACGAGGGTAATCCCAGAGGTAAGGTCTCCAAAATTTTAGAAATCACAGAAAGTAGGAAAGATAGAAATATTTAGAAGAAGAAGAAAATAGCACAACGAGTTGAATCTGGGGTGAAGCGAGTCCGCATGGAGTAGTGGCTTACGTGCTAGACCTCATCATCGCACTACGTAAATTCGAACTCCAGTTGTCTTTACTTTCGAACTGTGAGGACAGGTATGTAAATTATTGTATGAGGTTTGGTTTTTTTTTTTGAATGGCATATCAATCTTTGGTTATTTAATGCTAAATTCATTCTTGTAAAAGATCAGAAGGAATAGTATTTAACTCATAGTTAGTGGTGAGGAAGTTATAGCTTTCCCAAGTACTAAAGTGAAATTAATAGTAAAACCGTTCAGACCACAATGGTATTAACATAGTTTAGAATACTTAGCTTGATGCGTACTTTAAACCGCACACAGCGGCTCTCCTACCACTGCGACCCTATCGTAAACCACTGGCAGCAGCGCTTGCACGTATCACTTGTTTACTCTGAGCAATCATTAGATTACAATAATAATATGACTTTATTTGAATGGAATGTATTTCGAGGTGAGTGAACTTTAAAATAGTCCATCGTACATCTAAAAAAATACCTAGAATATTTGATACAGCCGTGAGGGAAATTTGGTAGGTAAAGAGTTAAAAGAATCAGAGAGAGATGAGAAGTCTTACTGTCACTTAGACGTTATGGAAAAACAGCCAATTATCCCTGGTTAACAAACTCATAAAGAGTAAAATATTTTTGTGTCATTATGGTTATATTATGTGTCTCTCTAACAGGATTAACAGAATAGGCGAGGATACTGAGTAGAGTCCTGGAGAACTGGGGAGACTCACTGTCACTTGAAATTCAGCGAAGCCATTTGCTTTCAAAAGTGCAAAAATTAGACAGAGAATGATGAAACATGTCAAGATCTAGAAAACAGAAATGGAAAATAAAACAACTAGATGGATACTTCAAGCGACACTCAGGAGAGATTACTCGGGAAAACACCTGGATACGGATAAGAAAGAGAAATCGCAATAGAGAAACTAAATCTCTTATAATAGCAGCACATAAGAACTAATTATATCAAAGCAAAAAACAAATAAGACCTAACAGGATGACAAATGTAGGGTGTTTGGAGACAGAGATGAAACGGTTAATCATTTCATAAGCGAATATAGCAAGCTAGCATAAAGGGAGTACAAGATTAGACATGACTTGGTGGGAAAGGGTATCCACTGGGAATTGTGCAAGAAAGTAAAATTTGAACATACTACAGAATGGTAAACTTTTAACATAATACCAGAATGGCATAAGCACAAACCAGAATCCGTTCTAGAGAATTACTCATAAAATTCTCTGGAACTTTGATATACAAACCGATCACTGAATCCTAGCTAGAAGACCAGAGCTAGTGTTAATTAACAACAAAAAACATGTCTGGTAGATTTTGCGTTCAGGCAGATCACAGAGCAAAAATGCAAGTAATATAAAAAGATAGACAAGTACTTGGACCCTGTCAGAGATCTGAAAAGAAAAAAAAATGTGGAGCATAAGGGTGAAAATGTTAATTTTATTTGGTGCCCTTGGAACGGTCCTCAAAAGTTTGGAAAAAAGAAGAAATTATTCGAGACCAACCAAACTACAGTCTTGTTAAGATCAGCTCGAATACTCAGGAGAATACAGGGGATCTGAGGAGACCTGCAGCGACTCAGACTCCAGTGAAAGACCACCAGCTAATGCTGGTGTGAAAAACTATAGTATAAGAAGAAGAAGAAGAAAAAAGAAGAAGAAAAAAGAAGAAGAAGAAAAAAGAAGAAGAAAAAGGAAGAAGAAGAAGAAGAAGAAGAAGAAAAAGAAAGAAGAAAAAGAAGAAGAAAAAGAAAGAAGAAAGAAGAAGAAAAAGAAAGAAGAAGAAAAGAAAAAAAGAAAGAAGAAGAAGAAATAATCTAAACAAAACTAAAAAATGAAAAATAAGAAGAATGTATCCTGATTCTTGGTGACAGTTTCGGTCGGATGCCGGTCATATTTGTTTTTCATTCCTGTTCCCTTTCAAGTTTGTACCCCATCCATCACTTTGTACTTTCACCGCTGGTATCCCTCACCGCCCCAACACTTTACTATAAACTCACCATTAATCCACTCCCAGCTTTCACAGGCAGAACAAGAGATGGAGGAAATAGATAATTGCTTCTTCGTTTACCGTTCCCAGAAATTCTTACACAGAATTCTACATAGACAGGAATGGTAGAGAACTCTTTTGCTCTTATAGAAGAAAGGAGTGTCCAAGTAATAAGGGGGCATAACTTATTCCTTAAATCAATTTCAAGTTTAAATTCTCTTAAATTCTTCTGTCAACATGTGAAATTTCATTACAAACATTTATATTTTACTAACATACGTTGCAGGGGATTTAAAAGTTAATAAATCTCTTATCTATATTTATATATAAATAAAAATAATATTTTCTATATATTTGTTTTATCTTTTATTCTTTATATATTCTTGTTTTTAAGTTGTTTATTTTTATTATTATTCTTGATTATATTTTTCTTTTAATTGTTTTTATTATCTAATTATTTTTTTATTATCTTTTTAATGTATCATTTACTTATACTGTTACTATACTTTTATATAGCTTATCTTATGGAAAATTTGAGGTAAAATGTTTTTCACACACTCTTGAACCAAAATAGGGTATGGAGTTTATTGAATCTTGGTCTATCATTTTTTCTTTATAGAGGGACGTGCATTCAAACGGTCGTTGTATAAACAGATTGGATCTTTATCGCAGAGAGAGAGAGAGAGAGAGAGAGAGAGAGAGAGAGAGAGAGAGAGAGAGAGAGAGAGAGAGAGAGAGAGAGAGAGAGAGAGATTATGAAAATAAAAATTAAAACAAACACTTTATGAACAAAATTGCATTACTTTTCATTTTCAAGAAATAACAAAAAAGAGTGACAAAGTTACTCAAATCATTTTTTAAAGATTTGGATAAATGATACAGAAAACATGGTAGGCATTTACCCAACCCGTGACTCAAGGTCACAAGTATTGGTCATCTGATGAGGATTGAACCCATTATCCAGTAGTAAAGAATCTGCGAAACTAGCTTGCTAACCATTACACCACGATGGAACGCCATTTTTTAGCATTTATAGCAAACACAAATATGCTTGTAACTTGGTATGACAAACGGTCAAGGAGTAGGGAAATTATTGATTCAAACCTGTTAATCACTGCTTAAAAATTGACCTTGTGTCACATCTTGCTCGTGTTGAGGGGTTTGGCAAATTTATTTTAAATTCTGGGTACGATGCTCTCTTTCTGAAATTGAACCTCTGCCTCCAGACAAGCCATAGACTGAATAGTTTTTACCGTGATACTTTGCTATCATCTCATATGATTATTGAATGACTTCACTTTTAATCAAAGAAATAAAATAATAACAAAGCAAATTTGATTATACGCAAAATAGCAACTATAGATTATGTAGTAACGTGTATAAAATATTTAATCATAATAGATTAATACAGCAAAAGGTATACAAGAGTAGGCATGACTGGGTGAGAAAAGAGATCCTCTTAGAATTGTGCAAGACATGAAAACAAAATCATGCTAATAAAGGATTTATGAACAAACATAAATATAAAATTACACGCATAAAATTATCTAGGAATTTGAGATACAAACGTATTCACCCAATTCATGTCAGATGATCTAGAGTTTATTATCAAGAAGAAAAGTACACCAAGAGAAATCTAGCAGATTTTGCCATTCTGTTCTGAGTGAAAATAAAAGAAAGCGAAAGATCGGCAAATCTTGGATCTTGCAAGAAAGCTGAAGAAGTTATGGAACATAAAGGTGATGGTATTACCAATTGTAGTTGGTTGCCTTGTAAGGGTCCACAAAGGCCGGCAAAAGTGGCTAGGGTGACTGGAGATCAAAGAAAGAACCGACACTATCTAGACTACAGCACTTAATATCAGCTAAAAATACTTATAAGTGTCCTGGAGATCTGAGGAGACTTGTTGTTAATCAGACTCCACTGAAGTTTTAACTTTAGCATAAAGCCACTCAAATTAGTAGACCAGTTCACATACCTAGACAGTAATATCACATCTACAGAAAGCGATGTCAATATACGCAAAGGAAAGGAATGGACTGCTATAGACAGCCCAGGGGTTTGTTCCCTTGGCGAGATTTCTGCTACAGAACTTGTTTTTTTTTTAGTTTTCTAGTTCGTCTGAGGTACCTTTTCTTACTTTCTTTCATTTCCGTTTGATGCTTCCAATTTTCCCAAGTACTTATAATCTCTTCTCTCAAGTGCTCTTATTATCATGCGAGTTTTTTTTTTCACACAAGCATAAGCTGGTTTTTCACAGGAGTCTGAGTGACGGAAAGTCTCTTCAGGTCCCTATGACCCTTAGTATTCTTGCCGATGTTAACAAGACTCTTGTCTGGGTGGTCTCGATTCCTCCCCTATTTTTTTTAACTTTTGGGGACCGTTCCGAGAGCACCAATTACAATTGCTATTACTTTCACCCTTATATTCTAGTTTTTTTTTTTTTTAATTTTCTGGCAAGATCCAGTTATATTATTATCGCAGTAAAGTAAAAAAATAAAAAAGGTAACGGAATGGCTTTTTGTTGGTATTAGGCGACAGCGAGGAAGTCTATTCCATTTTCGCCGGCGCTAGACCAGGGATTTTTTGCTGAGGTGAAGTGACATACCTACCGCTCAGCTCCCTCCATTACCGCACGGATCAGATTACTGTGCTACTCATAAACTGGGCATGGACCGGTATCGAACCTCACTATTCTGAGGTTGGTGCACTATCGACTGAGCTAAACAAGTGCCTTTATATTATCGTAATATATAGAAAATACAACCGAATATTAAAATAGAGTCTCTAACAGCAGTGGGTCATCATGGAACGACAAGTTGATTGCTCTTGTTATTGTTGCAAAATTAATGAATAAAGAGTTGAGAGCATTTTCTGTGGGATCGCTGCAGGAGGGACAGGCTGCCATACACGGTCCAATTCATCAAATGTCAAGCGTGGCACTTTCACAAAGAATCAAATTGTTGCTTCTCCCATTTGGGGACCCGGTTGAAAAGAATCACATTGGAAATGGGGAAGAGAAAATGTCAGATGCTTATCTCAATATTAGTTCGTAGTGTGTTTGTTTCTTATTCAGACCAGATTGTTTTTATCTTAGCTCTATTCAACATTCCTGGGTCGTCCAAGTGATTCGCCCCCTGGTTCTCTAGAGTTAACGCGGGCAGTGGAGATTTTACTTGTATGAGATGAATGAATGAGATAAACTAGTCTAATATATGGTGAAATTTACATCAAATTTAAAATATTACGATGTATAGATAAATATATATGAAATAGTGAGACAGGCAGATAGATATTACATAATGAAGAGACTGTGATAGTCTTATAGATAATGGAGAGACCGACACCAATATAGATAATCAAAACACCGAGATTTTATATAATATATATATATATATATATATATATAGATATATATATATATATATATATATATATATAGATAGATAGATAGAGATAGATAGATAGATAGAGAGACACACATATATATATATATATATAATAAAGAGACCAAGACTGTGGTAGATAAGAGTCCGAGATGGATTGTAGGGTGTGACAATGTCAATTTCTTAGCGGAGTTTAACAGGTATAAATTCAGAGTTTTCATTCTCCTAGACCGGTTTCCATATAAAGATTAAAGAATCCAGTATTCCCTACTATTTACCCCTACCTAAAGGGAGAATACTTGGATACATACCTTTCCCAAGGGTATTAGCACTATGTAAATTGCAATCAGCTCAGTTGGACGTGTTCATTTTCAACGATAACCATTACACACGAGCGGTTGGAAATAATGATTGGGAGTTAAGTAATCAGAATACTGTTATTGTTTGATTTTACTAGGTTGCCTCGGGCCTTATTCTAAACTAAACCAAATTTAGAGAATGCCAACTATCGCTCTCTATATATTTTACAGCTAGCAGTGTCCAGTCGAATATAACTAACTACTATTTCAAATAAATTTTGGAACCCGCCAATAAATCTCATATTGCACAGACAATTCACAATTCTTTAGTCTAGAGACGAGCAGAAATAGTTTGATGTTAAACCTGATTAGAAATGTGTTTAGGCCTTTCGGAGAGAGAAAAATCCACTGATCATAAAAGGCTATTAATAAAAGGTTTATTTCTGATTATTCTAATTATTTTTATTGGGATAGAAGTTCGATTCTTAAATAAACGAACCCCCAGTCAACAAAGTCATCGGATCGGGTGAAACAAAACCTAAGGATGTAATTTGTTGACGCCTGTTATAGTCTCCTACTGCTTTTTATACTTTTCTACACCACTTGGAGCAAAACAAACAAGACTTTCAACAGGCAAGCTCAGGGGAGGACAAGACAAGCAAGTAATAATATAGGAGTGCGTGGGATAGGGGTTACTATGAGAGTCGACTGGACTGCTGTTACCGGACTGAACATAACGCCTAAAAGCCTGTCATAACCATGTAAATATGACCCGCAAAGATTAATGTGCTATCTTTTATCATCGCGGTAAACACTGACTAATCATGAGACTCGACATCTGCATCTTTGTACATTGCACGCAAAGAAACCAACTGTTGCAAGGTCCGATGTCAGACGAAACAGAAAAAAAAAACGCTTAAGTGACCACTGGTTTGGTAGTTGGTTAATTCTTGTTGGGATATTCTATGCTGAAGAAATTGTTTTATTCATTCTTGAAAGTGTTTAATAGTTGAAAACTTGCTCTAACAAATGTGGTTATTTAGCTGGGTTTTTTTTTCATATATGTGCTAGAAGTCTATGGTTGAGGATCTTAGTATCCTGTGTGTGATGTTAAACTGCATGTAGTGGTGAAGTTTAAATTATGGAGCTCTGGGGAATGTGGATTACCCTTTCATCACCATTATCTTAAAGCCAATTCTGAACCGGAGTGGTAGTACCTGTTAGGTTCCCATCTATGGGTTAAATAGAAAAATGAGTTTAAAGAATATGATTAAAAAGTTGAGATTTTAAAAGTTCGATACCCATCCAAATATAATTCAGCATAAAATAACCTAAAAATGGTTGACATGCCGTAAAATCTAACCAACTAACTGATACATTTGCGCTAGCTATGAACAAGAGACTGCATGCCGACTCTGTAATAACGGCTCCTATTAATTTACTCTGGAACTATAAAGTATACAAGAAGTAAAATTCAAATCCTGAACGAAACTGTTACTGCTTCATTTGGCGCTAATATCCCTGGGAAAGATACGAATCCATCTATTCGTAAATAATAGCTGGAAAAAGCTATGAAGCATGAAGCTGACTGTGATACCAATCGTAGTTGCGCCCCATGGAACAATCACCCAAGAAACTGGAAAAGAGATTCCATCATAAATTGAAGCCACCAAGACCACAGCACTACTCAAAATAGCCATGATAATTTGGAGAGTGCTGCTTTCACACAGGCTCCATTGAAAAACCATCAGTTAGAGCTAGTGTGATGGGAAGAAAAACAATTATATGGATACTACAAACTGGAGAAAAAAAAGACAAGTGATAGAATTATTAAGGTTGAACCCCGGGACGTTTTTATACTACAACACCAAAATGTGGTCGTTTATTTCTTTAATGTAAATTTGTGGGCTATTCAATGACAAAGCAATCCTTGTAGAAGAACAATAGTGGTATTATTTAACCCTTAACTGGGGGATCCGGGTTTTCATACCTTTCCCAAGGATATTAGTTCGTAAGTGAACGTAATAGCAGCCCGGAGTTCGAAAGGTCCAACACGTTCCTGATTACACCACGGAGTCACCCCTTAATAAATTTAAACAAGGAATTATTTTATAAAGCCTTGTATGATATATTGAACTTTTGGGCATTTTAGCTTGACAGAGAACATTTTTCTTTCTGTTCGGGAATATTTGTGACATCGTTCACTTTATATTAACACAGTGTAAAAGGTTTTGATCATTAAATACAAAATTATTGTGTGCTAAAATAAATTCAATGTTAGAAATATCTTGTATGAAATTTTCTTCTTAACAAATGGTATGAAATTCATTTATTCATAGTTGTGGATTCGGGAAATTCTTGGATTATAAAGATGTCATATCAATATTTTATATGAAATGAAAAATAAAGGATCTAGCACATAATAATTTTGAATTTAACGAGTGCCACTTTTTTTAAATCCAGGGCATATCCATGAGAACCAAAGTGACACCTATGTTTATATCTTCATGGATACACTAGAACAAAAAGTTTTCTACCCGTAGCAACGAGTTGGCTATTAAGAGCGTTCCATTGTGTTTACTGGTTAGCAAGTTCGACTCCCAGATCCATTGCTAGTTAAAAGAGTGTTCGATCTTCGCTGGATTCTTCATATTTGCAACCTTGTATTACATTCTACCCGTGGGGAACAGGTTGGGTAAATGAAAGAGCATCCCATCGAGGTGTAATGGTTAGCAAGCTAGTCTCGTATATATGTTACTACTCAATACCTGAAAAGTTCGATCTTCGTTGGGCATATACCTAATCATGACCAAAGATTATTATTCAATTATTATTTGAAACTCGTTTATTTCAATATATATATATATATATATATATATATATATATATGTGTATATAAGCTAATCCAAATGACTAGTAAGAGATGATTGTATTTGAGATCTTCGAAATCTCACTGTACACAACCATATTGTATGCAAACATATACTCATACAAATATTTTTATAAGTCCTTAAAGAGAACTCAATGTATAATAATCAATAAATTAGATTATATACAGAGCAATGTTTAACTTTCAAGGAAAGAAAAACTTAAATTGGGATGACAGTTTGTAATGTTTTTCATCTTTGAAATTATATATATATATATATATATATATATATATATATATATATAAGTGAAGACTCTCTCTATGGTTTTAATCAGTTCAATAATTTTCAAACATTATCCAATTTATTTAAATATAACATTCACCGGAAAGTAATTGCCCTTTATTGGATAGAAAAATAGAAATGTAAGCTCATCAAATACTAGCTTAAAAGCCGCCATATCGAGCAGCAATTAATCTCGTTTTCGCGCGGAAAAATATTTAATTTAAAAACAATTTGATGTACGTAGAACTTTACTTCCGTACTTAAAACGATTTCTATTTCATGGGTTTGCAATTAACTTTGATTATTCCAAAATTTATTTCAACGATATAAAAACTTTTAGCATACAAAGAATTGGTCGCAAAACGTCACGTAAAAATGGCCAAAAACAATCGTAGTAATTAAAATTTAAGGATCGAAAATTTCATGATTGCAGGTTCAGATTCAGTCCAGAATGTTTTTAATTTACTCACGAAGAAGGCATGATTCAAAAATGGTATGATATGTGGGGTACGGTCTCCAGAAATTAACTTTAAAAAAAATGACAAACTCGCATTCGCATTTATTATTATATATATTTACCAGCACCTCCACATGAGTAGGATGCGACACAAGGTCAATTATTTACCTAGAGTTTAACAGTTTTGAATTCAGAGTTTTCATTCTCCTAGACCAATTGCCATACCAAGATTCAAGAGCCTAGTTTGCTCTACTATTTACCCATAGCTGGAGGGAGAACAGTTGAATGCATCCCTTTCCGAAGATTATTAGTACTAAGTGAACTGCAAACAGCCTCGTCCAGGATTTGAACTCGTCTAGCCATGTCTATTTCCTACGACAGTATCCATTATGCGCATTTATCGTTACTAGCAGGATCTGTGTATATGTCATAGTATGATAATTTAATTATTACAACGTTTACTTAAAAGCCATTGAAAATAGTTCAATATCTGAAAAGTATAATCTTGATTTAACTCTCACTCTTTCTTAAAAGAGGGGGGGGGGTAAAATATTTACTGTGATTTGCCGATAGAAATTAGGGCGTACGTTTAGAATATGTGCATCAATTTGAAATTTTTTTTAAAGTAATAAAAACACGACTCGGAAAATATCTAAGTTGAAAAATCACGGACGAAAATCTCTGTTAGTAAATACAAGCGACTACTAGACGGACAAGGCTGAAAAATTTGTCTTTCATATTGGCATCGGAGCCCACGCGACTTTTCATGCATCCGAGTACTTAAATCGAGCCACGCGTCAACGGCACTACTACGTTGTATTTTTCGTGTTCCGACGGATACGAGTTCAATCCAGGCAAAAGTCAACCGGGTTTTATTACGATGCTGTACGTGTATAGTGTCATTCCCGCTAAACTTCATCCAGGATTTGAACTCGTGTCACCGATTCTATTTCCAACGACGATAACCGTTATTCTAGCCGCGCCCCCTTTTTTTATCTAACCAAGCAATTCCTATCGGAAGTAAACAGAATTCTTGTCTCAAAATCCAGAAACGTTTTGACACAATCCTCACTAAATTCTAAGTTTACCCGATTTAAAAACATAAAAATCTCTTTCTCTCTTTTTTGTTTTTCCCGTCGTCATCTTTTCCGTTTTTGGTTCCTGGTTTTGTTTTAACTGGAGCCAATTGAACCAGGCCGTAACCTCTGACCTTTTACTATCAAAGCAGAAGAAAAACTCAAAGCCTGCTTTTCGTTTTGTTCTTTTTCTTCTTTGTTCATTTTCCGCTTGTTGCAATTGTTGTTACAGCTGGTGATGTTAGGATTCCATGTGGTCCACAAATGGTACACGTCCTTCCTGCTCAAAAATACGGCACATGGTATCCGTCATTTGTATATATCTTCTATCATTTCACCAGTCTCAGTTTATAACATATCTAACTGATAAGAGGGTAGTGCGCTTAATCTAGTGTTTGCCTGTATAGCACAATGGTTCGTATATCAGTTAGGATATTATTAACCTTTTTTCTACCATTATTTTTCATATAAAATACGATTAAAAACCTTATTTCAAAATCACCAAATGTACTTCTGTCGGTGTTGGTTTCAAGCTATCGTTCAGGTATTGTTAAGGTCATTTACGGGAAGATTTTATGTTCCCGTAGTGGCTAACTGTAGAATAAACATCATACTTACCTTAACAGCCTTCCTGTGAAGGTGAGTATGATATTTTTTCTACATATTTTAATAGTTGGTTGTTAATTAACTTTGATTATTCCAAAATTTATTTCAACGATATAAAAACTTTTAGCATACAAAGAATTGGTCGCAAAACATCACGTAAAAATGGCCAAAAGCAATCGTAGTACTTAGAATTTAGGGATCGAAATTTCATGATTGCAGGTTCGGATTCGGTCCAGAATGTGTTTAATTTACTCACGAAGACGGCATGATTCCAAAATGGTATGATATGTTGGGGTACGGTCTCTATAGCATATCAAGTCTTTTCGGGTTATTTAATACAGAACCAGATAGGACCGGTTGAGCTCAATTGGTGGAGTAATCGCCCTAGGAAGTATAAGGTTCCGAGTTCGATACCGACCCTCGTCAACTCACTACATAGTAGCACAGATTGGATATGTGCGGTAAAGTGGACAGTTGACGGTAGATGTGTCGTTCTATATCTAACGCAGAAATCACCGTGTTCTAGTGCTAGTGAAAATGGGATAAACTCCCTCGTTGTCCAACCGATACGGAGAAGTGGCTACTCTTCCAACTTTATTTTTAATCTAGAATCAAGTCATATTGTTGATATTTTCTGTTTGAACTTCTTAATATATTCAAATACTTATGCATGATGTACATATTTGTAGAGTTTATTTATTCAGTAATTTTAAGAATATATATATATATATATATATATATATATATAAGTGTTAGACTTCAACATCTAAGTAAACGAGTTCAAACTGCAGTTGAGCGATTACGTTCACTTTCGAACAATACTCTTGAGAAACGTACGATACCTGTCATCCTCCCCCCAGCTATGGGTTATTTAGATCACAACTATAGCTTTGTTGATATACAATTAAACAAATAAATCAAACCACCACGATCAGGATGTGACACTGAATTTTTAAACGGAGTACAGCTAGTTTGAATTCAGAGTTTTCCTTTTCTTAGACGGGTTGCCTAACCGGGTCTCTTCTATTTCCCCATAGCTAAGAAGATAACAGGTGTGTTATGCCTTTCATAGGGTAAATAACTGCGAAGTGAAACACAAACTGCCTCGTCCAGGATTTGCACTAGTGTTACCGATTCCATGACTTTAATCGTTAGGCAAGATCCATGTATTTGTCCAAGTTTTAGCTTTCTTTTATTTTCAATCTATCGTCCACTGAGACGGCAAAACGCACTAGACCACTGGTTCTCAGCCTTTTTTTACCTATGGATCTATTTAATTCCTATTTTACTCTGATGGATCCCCGATATTGAATGTTTAAAATTCCTATTGTATTTTAGGATTAAATAGATTTCGCTTGCCTTCACCCCCAAAAAGTTATATGACCCCCCGAGGGACAGATAACAACCCGGTTGAGAACCCCTGCACTAGACGATAAGTTATTTCCCTATTATTAGTTGTAAATAGGTCTGGTCTTCTGACCGCGAGTTGGTGATCCATTTTTATCTCAAAGTTCCAGAGAATGTAACACGTTTCTTTTTATAGGACAGATTCTGGTTTGTGTATATACCATTTGTCAGTAAGATTAAACTTAATTAAGTTGCAGTATTCCCTGTGGATCACATTTCCTACTCAGCCATGTCTGTTCCTTTATTCATTTTGTGAGTTTGCTGCATTCACGTATTATGTGATTACCGGTTTCATTTCTATCACCACATAAACTATTCTGGGTATAATCAATTTTTACTCTGATACAATTAGTCATTCTGGCATTATTTTGTTTTCTGGTGATTGAAATTGAATTTCTTTCTCTAGATTTCCTCTTCGTAACCATGTTCAGTTCATTCAGTGGTTTGTCGCTTAAAATATCCATACAGTTTTTATTCACATTTTTGATTTCTAGATTTTATGTTTATTGTTTTACAGTTTTTTTCGTGAGTCATTTATGTTGTTATAATTAATCTTTCTCTCATATGAGTGTGCACACACACACACACATATATATATATATATATATATATATATATACTGCGTTACAAATTATTAGCAATCAATCGGCTTGTTACGCCAATCCCTAGAACCTATATGATTTTGCCGACCCTATTGCCCCTATTGCAAAATCAATCCTTTTTATCATATTTGTGCGAGAAGGCGGTGGCTGAGGATGTTGATATCCTTGGTTAACCTACATCTAGTGGTGAAGTTCCAATTCTGGATTTGTATGGTACACTGTAGTACCTTTAGGGTCCCATCTTTGAATTAAATAGAAAAAAGGATTTAAAAATGTGTTTAAAAGAATTGAATTTAAAAATAAATAAATACCCAACAAGAATTAATTAGTATTATTTAGATTATCGGACTATTTCCTCATCTTTATTGTTAAGGTTTTGGCAGATGTGCCCGCGGCCTTTTCAGGTATTTCTTGTCGGACTAGGGAACTTTTTCTTCGAACTTGGGAACCTTCTTGTCCTAATAAGTAGCCTTTACGGAACTTCGAACCTAATCCTTTATTCATTCCATGGGAGTAATTTGTTCGAATTCTGCTAACCATGACTGGGTACAAGTGTTAAGCTGTGTTAATTATTATATGTTATTGTCACCCTTGACCAGGATTGATCCTGCAGCTTAGAGATAACTGTCACTTAGAACTGTATTAACTAACGCCTATATCCACTACGCCATGTATCTAATTGTTTTATTCATAAAAATACCCCAATAAGTGTTGACATACCATAAAATCATTCCAACTAACCAACCAGAAAAAAAACAATTAATCATCTCTCCTAAGAGGAAAAATGATTTATGGGAATATAAAGAGAAACAAACGAAATCAATTATTAATCCAGTTAACCAGTGAAAGTTAAAAGAAAGTCGTAGAGACAAACAGACAGACACTAAAAGAATAAATAAAAAGAAATATAACCGTGACGGTACTTTGTTTAACGCACATGTTGAAATGATTAAGTAAGAGTTTATGTGTACAGGAAAAATGATACGATGGTAATTGAAACCATGAATTTTAACATAAACAATATACTTGTAAAGAGATTGTCTGAAAGTGTATAAAGGCACTTGTTTGTTTGAATACGGTTTAGCTCAGTCGGTAGAACATCCGCCTCGGAACCGCAAGGTTCCGGGTTCGATACTGGCCTCGGCCAACTCAGCGCTTGAGTAGCACAGCTTGGATCTGTGCGGTAATCTGGAGAGCTAATGGTAGCTATGTCACTCCACCTCAGATGCAGACAAAAACAACAATCTACTTGGTCTAGCGCTAGTGATAAAAGAATAGACTTCCTTGTTGTCCGGCTGATACATGTAATAGGCCATTCCATCTATTTACTTTTTTATATATCTTTATAAGTTTAGGGGAATCTAAACAGAACACAAAAACAAAACAAAAAACAACGAGCGACATTTTTTACTGTCAGCTAAAAGTAAAACGAGTTGAATAAGTCTGGATAATATATATTGGAAAGTTCTTAATACATGCTTGTATAGCTTGTGAAGGTACGTGGTATAATAGTTAAAGTCGTAGGAAATGGACTCTGCAATCCGGGTTCAAATTCTTGACAAGGCTGTTTACATTTCCAATAGCGCTAATACACTTGGAAAGGTATGCATTCAACTTCTCTCCTCTAGCTATGGGTAAATGGCAGAAAACTGAGCTCTCTAACATTGGCTAGGTAACCAGTCTAGGAGAAGAAACACTCTGAGTTCAAACCTGTTAAACTCCGCTTAATAACCTGGCATTGTGTCACACCTTGCTCGTGCTTGTAGGGCCGGTTTAGGGAACCAAATAAACTACAGAAGTTAACTATCAAGGTTTCACCAACAAGGATCATCAGTATAATTCAGACTGGAAATGGGTGGTACAAACGGATACATATATTATAAAACCTCGGAAGAAATTTGCATGAATGAGGATGGAGAAACCGGAAAATGCAGTTTAGCTGCTATTGGTTGATGAGCTATTTTTCTTGTGCCTTCATCTTTAAAATTTCGGATCTTAGATTTATCAATTCTTTAATGTTGGAATATATGATATAAACGCTAGTTTTTCTTCCATGCAGAGAAGGGGCAGTTTATCACGCGATTTGCAATTACGAGCTCTTTTAAAAATCTAACATTTCAGAATGGGGTCCCCGTCATATTTATTTTTGAATTTCCAGATATATTTAGAAAGCAGGATACTATGTATATATTTATTACGTGCAAAACTGGTTTTATGATTGTAAAATATTTTCTTAAAAGTTCCTTGTGTAGAGCCTAAGAAGATTTTTTCACTCAGGCATTTACCATCAAATAGACACTTCCTTTTTCTATTACAATTGCATAGAAAATTGTTTGTTTTTTTTATTTAATTTATTTACGTTATTTTTCCGGCAACATTAGGTATGCAACTGCAACTCAATTTAATGGTACTTTTGTTAAATATATACAGTCGCACATTGACTTACGAGTGCCCCGACTTCTGTCACTTGGTTGATTGTTTGCTCTATGATCTCTCTCTCTCTCTCTCCCTCTCTCTACTGAAAGAATAGCGTTATCACTTCCACTCTCGCCCTTGCTACACACCCCTCTCTCTCTCTCTTCCATTCGAGATGCTCTGAATCGTCACCTTCACATCACCTCCCCCTCTCTCTACCCACCCCCCCCTTAACAAACACCTCCCCTACTACGAAGCTTCTCCGGATCGAGGATGAGAGTTAAATTTTAACACTCGTAGGTAGATACTAGCGTATCAATATATAGATGCTTCTATTTTGGAACGACTAGGATTAATTCGGTAATTGGGACAATTAACTTATTGAAATAGTCTAAATTTAGATTTGGTATAAAGAGTTCCTAGGGACATAAATGGAAATACAGACTAATAACAAAGACAAGAGTAATGTCTTGCTGACCCAGTTCAGGATTTCAATTGAAAAGAAAAGCATTGATTACAAGTTTCCATGAAAGCGTGGCTGTAATGGCGATCTTAGAAGAAATGGAGTCAACGGGACCTCATACTGACAAGTCTACGTCAGAAAGTTATCGATCAAAGGGGTTTGGCTGATCAACTTAATTGTCTTGTTTTATATGCAGACCAGAAGCACTGTCGCCGCAGACCAAAGAACTTCAATAGGTTCTTTTACTGACCTTAATTTGCTGCCATTTCAATGCCACTGACCACTTTAGTCTGGTTATGACCTTAGGCATCTTCGATTTCATTGACCAATGAGAGGGATGACTCACTTTAGAAACAGTCAAGGAAATGGTTTGGTGCTCAACTTCGAAGCGGAGTCAAATGAAATTCCGGTTCGACACAATGCAGCAGAATAAACATTATTGCTATGATCAAGGAATTACAAGCTTCGTGATAGTAGTTTGATATTCAGGACCCTTTCGGCTGTGGGTTTTCCCTTTTCAGGAAACGTCAGAATGGAGAGAAAGACATGAATAATACTGGTAGTTTGTAGAATTGCGATTATGAGGAATACTAAGAAATTTGGTCAGTTATGCGTGGCTGAAGTTAAATGACAACATTCAAGAACATTTGAATGTCAGACGAAAGCTTCATAAAAACCAGGCGGATATAAATTCTACTTGAGGACTAGTGAGCCCGCTGAGTCCCCTCTCTAACAGCGGCCCATGATGATAATGATGCTTCTATTTAAGGAGGGGTGAAGGATTCCAATTAGCATTTCATAGTCATCCCCGTTATATAGAGATTCAATGGTTGAAAAAATAAGACGATGAATGAGAACGAGGTTCACATAAAATTATTATAAATTTCGTCATTGGACAGGAATCTGCTTTATTCTCAAAAAGTATACCAAGTGCCTGGATTTAATAGAAAATATCCATATGAAATGTCGGTTTTGCTTGGTTGCATACATATAAATCTAATGATATATATATATATATATATATATATATATATATATATATATATATATATACTTAACGCTTACGCACGAGTAGGATGTGACGCACGGTCAATTTCTTAAGCGGAGCTTAACAGATTTGTATTCCAACTTTTCCTTCTACTAGACCGGTTGCCGAACAAAGGTTACAGAGCCCTGTCCGACATCTAATTACCCATAACTGGAGAGAGTATTAGCGCTATGAAATGTAAACCGCTTCGTCCAGGATTAGAACTAGACTCGTCAATTTTCTACGACAGTAAACATTACACTACCTGTCACCATTTATATGCGTATATATATATATATATGTGTGTGTGTGTGTGTATTTCATCAATGTCGCGATGCCAGCAGGGGTTCCCATGACTCTCTCCTCTCTCTCGCTCGCGCCACCCGTCCGTATCGTTATCGTCCCTGGCAGGTTTTTCGTGCGGCTTCCAGTATCCGTATAGATCTAATTATACTTGTGTGTCCATGGGTAGATGTCCATATGATAACGTCACTTATGAGTTCGTCCTTCCTTCTTTAACAGTCTCCACCATGTCATGTTCGTCTCACCTGGATTGTTTGTGTAATTGGAAGCAAGTGGCCATGCAACTTTTTTTTGTGTGATACTGCTTTCAGGATTTGTGCAAGGCTGCGCAGCATCCTCGTGTGACTCCCATCAACACTTTTCTCCAATTGCTTTGTTGTGGTACAGCCATACAATAGCGCTGATACGGTTACGGCTTGGGAGAATTCTCACTTTATCTTATCAGTGAGATCAGATTTCCATAAGATGGATAATCCGTCGATAGCTGTACATAACCTTTTCTATGCGCGCATTAACATAGTTTTAGACAGACAGCGGAGAAGACAAAGTCAAGGATGACTAGATTCTTTACGTATTTGTCCAATATGTAGTATCATCATATTTAAATTCTACTTATAACACGATTTCAACTTAACATGAACAGTGACAGGAAACTTGAAGTGATATCAAATAATCTTTGAAGTAAGAGATTTTAATTCATTTAGTTGAATGATATTACGTTTATTCTGGCCTTACGACATCGAACAACTTTTATATATTGTTAGTAATTATTGTGCATGTATGTATTTATAATATAAGTCAAATCTATGGAAAAGAATGCAAGGAATATTATTAAAAGCATTTTAGAATATATAGCAATTAGACAAATATCATCCCATAAAAGTGAATCTAATGTGCGCAAAATTTGTGCAAGACATCTTAAAATTCTCATTGGCTTTAAGAAAAGCTGTATCTGTTGATGTCACGATTAATCATTATTTTACAAAATGATATTATGCAAACGGTTATATTCGAATACGTGAAAAGGATAAAAAAAAAAGAAATATAGAGACCATAAGGAATGTTTACTCAGACTTAATCTTATCTCAATTTAGTCTCTATATTGCACTACTTTTTGATATTCTTTTGGATAGATCTGTACAAAACTATAATATATATATATATATATATATATATATATATATATATATAGATAGATAGATAGATAGATAGATAGATCTGGACAAAATCAGAGGTATAGAGATAGATCTGGACAAAATCAGGGGTATAGAGATAGATCTGGACAAAATCAGGGGTATAGAGATAGATCAGAGATAGATCTGACAAAATCAGCTAATCAGATATATAGAGATAGATCTAGACAAAATCAGAGGTATAGAGATAGATCTAGACAAAATCAGATAGAGATATAGAGAAGAAGAGATATATATAGAGATAGACAGAATATACTAGATATATATATATAGATATATATATATATATATATATATATATATATCAGACAGAATCAGAGATATAGAATAGAGTTAGATATTGATAGATATGAATAAAATCAGAGATGGATATTGATAAATATTGATGGAGAAATATAAGTAGATATGAACAAAAGTAAATAGATAATAATTTTTTTTTAAGTTTAATAGATATGTGCAAAGAAGTGTACCCAGGTAGAAGGAAAGTTGATTTATACAGTAATTCATCTAAGATAGAGAGAATAATATCAATAAAGCAAATTAATCGCACACTTTTAGCTTTTACTTGTATTTTGAGATAGATGTCGAACTATCAACAAAACGACCTTGTCAATGGTATTTACTTGCCGTTCGCCAAAGGGCAAATACTTTCCCAGAAAAGAATACAAGACACAATCCTGAAAGATATAAAGTCTCGAAATTCATGTTTCCTGCAACTTAACGTATAATTTTCTCCTTCCTCATCATTTTAACAACACTTATAAAAGCCAGAGGCTTCATTCAGCCGAAAATGTTCACCTCCAACTCGATCAGGTCTCCCACGCCATGACAGTCCTCCGCTCTGTGGCTCCCTTAGGGCAAAAAACTTGGAATTCTGTGAAAGTCATTTCTCTTGCAATTCATCTTTATAGGTTGTGTTATCAAAAAAAGTTCCTCCTTTTCTCTTACTCTTTCTGGGTTACTCTCTCCCTTATATATATATATGAGCGAGAGAGAGAGAAGTCTTCTTCCGTTTTTTTGTGGGTTGAGGTATTTATAGAGATTCTTTCACATTCTTCTACCCACTGCTTAAATTATATATATATAGTCAAATTCTATTTTTGTGTGGCAAAGCACTTCTATAGATTTCGGACACTCGTTTCAGTTTTTCACTCTCACAATATTCTGCTATCTCTATCACTGTAAATTTTCTTTCTTTCACATTCTACTGTTTTTGCTTTCGTATACATTCACCAACTTATTTCTTCCACATTTTACTCACTTTTTCAATAATTTTTCGTCGTGTTTTTTTTCCTATATATTTACCAGCTTGTTTAACATTCTTCTACTTACATATTCAATTACACACACACACACATTATATATATATATATATATATATATATATATATATATCCTTTTGGTTTATTTTGCGGGTAATTCTTTCGATTTAGGACATCCGTTGTAGTTTTTCTATCTGTCACAAAACTTTGATTTCTCTTATTATTGCTACTTATTTTCTTTCTTTCTTATCTTACTGCTGCTTCAATTAATTTCCTTCTTATCCTTCTACTCACTACCTGAATTTTATCTTTCTTTACCTCCTTCTTTATTATCCTTCTACTGTTTATATTATTTTTCGTCTTTTTTTTTTGTATAGAGTTTACCAACGTTTTCTTTTCTTTCCTTCACTCACTTACGGTTAAGACAGGATCTCAACGGATCACTAAAGTTAGCATATATTTAGTTCTGAAATTTAGAAACCACGCGTAATGTGAGCAACTGGAAAATGTTTGCTATATAACAGCATTGGATATATTCCCTATTTTGCACGGCCCATTTGGTCAAATTGCTTGCAAACTAGTCGTCCAGGCAAAATACTGATTTTAAGTATCACTGGGTGTCTTATATTTCTAGCTTTGTGCCAAACTAAGTCAGTCTTAATAAGTGACAACTAGGTAGTCAGAAAAGCCAATAGACCATTTTTAGTGAGAGTGTCAAAGAGTTCTGGCCTTGGGTTACACTAAGCTTAGTAAATGACTACTATTCAGACAGAGAAGCTAGCTAACTATTTGTAAGTGAGATTGATTATCACTGGGTACCCCATACTTCTGACCTTGTATCGATCTAAATCAAACCTAGTAAATGACTGCATACACTTTCTCAATATTTGTTTTGTTTTTCGGTTATATTTCTGACTACATTCATTTTTATCACTACCGAGGGTCAACTATCAGTATTTATTATTACACATGAAGTTAATGAAAATTATTTCAACCAATTTATTGATACAGAAAGTTAAACAAATCACACTCACAAACACATGAACAAAATTTGGCATTAAATAACCCAGAACGTTTGATATGCCGTTAAACACCAATCAAAAATAGCAACAAAATAAGATGACAGAAACACTTGTATTGATAAGTATTATTTTACCTTAGAATTTAGGACAGTAGATTGAACATGCAACACAGTTGAATACTAATCAGTCTACACAAATCTCTACAAGGACAAGTTAAGACTGATAAATCTCCTGTTATTTGAAGAACAAAATATGAAAAAAAACACAAGTCAAATATTAATAATACGTTAACCTAACAATGATTCGTTTTGGAAATTCAGACAATTTCAAACTATTACATCTAAAGTCTTATCGTAATATTATGCTATAAAATGCGCAAGTGTGTCACGGTTATCGTTGTGAGAAATTACCTTGTCTAGCCAAGAACAAATCCTGGACGATGATCTTTGCGTTTCATTTCACGCCAACGTTCTTTGGAAAGGTATCGCAATTTAAAAACTTCAAGGTCCCATATCCAGATCCAAATAAAAAGATCAAGCAAAAATGGTAACAACGTTGGAAGAAGGGTTGAGCACTGAACAAATTATCATCAATTAAACTAATAAGAGAATAGAAGCCGGGATATAGAAAATCCGTAGAGAAGGAATACTGGCTCGGTTACGCATTGGCTATACAAGACTACCTCACTTTTTATGCTCAAGCAGAAGGATCAATTATGGTGCGGGACATGTCACACACCCTGCAATATAAAACGTTTGCCCATAGAGAATAGAAAGAAATATTTAACGCAAGTAATATGTGGGATCTGTTTGAGAATACTAAAATGGACGACATTTTATCCTTCTTGAGAGAAATAAAAATATACCGAAAATTATGAATCAGATACAAATTAAATCCACGAAACTAACTACAAAAATACACCAGTAAAGGAAACTTGAGAACCAACTTTTATCTAACACACTAACAGTTTTGGCATTAAATAACCCACAGGTTTATATGCTTTTAAACAAATCAAACCCTTTTATGAATAGTCGAGCTGATTGGGTTTTGTAGCCTCGGCACAACAATGGATCTAGGAGATAAACTTTAAATTTAAACTAGCTGTACTCGACTTAAAAATTGACTTTGCGTAGCATCTTGCACCTGCTAAACTAATGGGTAAATAAACACTGCTATTGGGCAATTATAAGAAGAACAATGAAATAATTCAAAAAGTAATAATAATGGAAATACTTTTCATAAGTAACTTGCAAATATGAAATACATTATTCTGTATATTAATTTGGACATCAAAAATAAAATGACATAAAACTAATAAACATTTAATGATAACAATTCTTTATATAACATTTTGAAATATTTTACAATTGTGCGAGGAAGAGTCACAAAAGTATCCGCCCTCTTGTTTTATTGAAGCTGAGCTTATTGTGGCGATTTTAGAAACAGGACTAATTTGCAGAGAACGAGCTACCTCATCTATGATAACGCGCCGGTTCGACATTACTATCTCTCGAGCTTACTGAATCTTCTGGTGCTGGAGATTAATGGAAGTCCTACCTCCTCTACGGACACTTTTAAACTTCATTAGCCACTCATACACACGTCTGTGTGTTAGTATAAGGTCCCCGTATTGGTCTAAAAGTCTCAGATGAATTTCAGCCCCTAACACTCCTTCCGACTAGAAAAATCTGGTCACTGCTCTTAGTTCATCCTTGCTGCATAGTCCTAGTGGAGCGGCCATGTTTATACTGTAGAGACAGCAAACAAAATGACGCGATCAGGCTCAAACTTTAATTACATGACCACAACAATGCTATTTATAAGCCCGCATGCACAGAACACAGTGACAATAAAAATATATTGTAAGACAAAAGAGTAGATAATTTGTCTCTTCCTCGTATACCAGGTAAAATTTACAGGATAATCGAATCATTATAACGAATCATTAGGATCGAACTCTATTCAGTTTTAATGAACCTGCGGGGCGAGCTTGTTAACCATTATACTACACCTTCTTACCCAAACATTTTCGCCATGGGTATGATGTAAAAAGGTCGCAAGTATGGCACATCCAGCGAGTATCGAACTTGCTTTTCAATGGTAATTGTGGCGAGACGTGCTTGTTAACAATTACTTCAAGATTGGACACCGCGTTATCAATGCAAGTAATCATCTAAAATACTGCTGAAAGAGTCCTCGTGGCAAACGTGCTGGATTGCGACATTACTTTCACTTTCGGACTACCCATGGGAAAGGTAGGAACCACCTCATCTCTGAGCTATGGGTTAAATAGTACCACTGCCGTCTTCCACAAAGGTGCTTTTGAATAACTTACGTATGTTGATAATCCATTAAACAAAGAAACCAAACTTTAGTTAGATTGCATCTGGATTGAGTTCCAATTATGGAACTCTGGGGAATGCGCAGAACCACTTTTTCACCATTACTCACAGGTCTACCATGTAGTACCTATCAGTCCCATCTATGTGAGAAATAAAGAGTTTGAAAAATTAAATTTGAAAAATATTAATAATCAACAAACAGGAAAAAATAAAAACAACGTCTTCGGCATGATAGTTGACATGCTGTAAAATCCAACCAGCAAATCAACAACCAAACGGAAAATACTGTAATATTTTGAACAAATAATTTGATATTTCAATCGCTGTTCTTATCATGCATTAAAATAACCCCACACCTTTTCATCGTTTTTTAAACCTTAAGACTTCTACTGAATCGTTAGCAAACCTATCATAAAATTCGAAATGGGAACAAGACATAAAATAAAATACATCAACGAAAAACAAAAACGAATTCATAAAAAAAAGAAAGAAATTTCTCTGCTAAGGTAATGTTACTTAACTAGCCTCTTCTTAGCAACACCCAACCTGTCCCAAACGACTTCCCCATTTCAGAATCCCAATTCTTGCATTTCCTGAAAACATCGTGTCTTCAGGGGGTTCTTTAGAGTGGTCCTTTGACCCCAGACCGGCGCTATCATTCCTAACAATTGTCTAATTAAATCCTAATTTGTGAAGATGGTATTTTGCTTTTATATCTCTTTATTATTTCTACCCCTACTTTTTTGTCGATTTTCCCTTAACCCACCCAGTTATCCGTTTTGGCCCCTTTTCTATTGTGTTCTTTACTTGTAAGTCAGAATTGGTCCTTTCTTCCCCTTTTTTTTTCGCTATTCTTACTTCCTTTTTCACTTTCGTCTTTGCTTCGGGTTTTTTTTTATAGTCAACTCGTAATGAGAGACCACTTGATATTTTCTTTCTTTTTTTTGCGTATCATTTATGTTGATAATTTTATTGGTTGAATTGAATCAAAATAGAATCGGAACCACAATGGAAGAGACAGGAATGAAATAAGGAAAAGATGTCCTTTCCAGCAGCGAAAAAAAATTAAGGAAATTAAATTTTTGTTTTTGTGAATTTCGTCCACTTTGTCTTTTCAATTTTTTTTTATCTGGATTCGCTTCATTTACATTTTTATTCATTTTTCATTTAAAAAATATTTCTAACTAGTATTATTTTTTATCTTTATATTCTTCGTTCTCATATATATATATATATATATATATATATATATATATATATATATATATATATACACTCCTAGTTCTCTTTATTCGATTCTTCGTGCCTTTGGATTTTTCTTTCTGACGATGAAGACGGGTATTTTTCTTTGTTTCTCTATTTCCCCCTCTCACCCATTACTGTTTTCATTCTTTCTTTCTCTTTCACCCATTCTTTATTAGTTCTTTACTTTCTTTCTCTCTACAATTTCCTTCCATCTTAACCCCATAGTTTGCGCGTCTTTCTTTCTTTCTATACTTCCCTTCTGGTCATATACATTCTATTACTTTTGGTTTCTTTTTCTTTTCTATAATTTGCAGAAATTTTCTTTTTATTATTTCAAATGTTTATTATCCCCATCTTCATTTTTGCACCTTTTTTTAGCTTTGTCTATTTCCACTTTTTCCTCATTACCCAACTCTTTTTTAACATGTTTATCTTCTTTTTACTGTCATTTTCAAATTTCTATTCTTCTTTACTTCATAACTCATTTTTCTCTTATACATTGTTTTCTTTATCGGAATCTTTGCGCTTTCTTTTCTATTTTTCTTGTCATTTTTCAAAACATTCCCCCCTCTCACTTCTGCCTTGACTTCTTTATCTCAATATCACAACTTCGTTTCCTTTTTTCTTTCATTCCCTTGTAATTTCTAACTTTTTTTACTATGTCATTCTCTCTCTCTCAAATCATTATATTTATTGTTGTGCTATTCTTTCATATTTCTGTTTCTTTACTTTTTTTTAAATAATGTCTCCTTTTCCAGATTGTCTTCTTTATCTCAAAATGTGTGCCTTGCTTTCCTACCTCTCTCTCTCTCTTATATATATATATATATATATATATATATATATATATATATATATATATATGCGTGTCTCTCCTTGTATACCCTCCCCATCAAATTCTTTATCGTAATCTTTGCGCCTTGTTTTACTTTCTTGCAATTTTTCAATCATTTTCTCTTTTCTTACACCTTGAATTCTTTATATAAATCTTTATTCTTTGTCCCTTTCTTTCTTGTCATTTTTATATATATATATATATATATATGTATGTGTGTGTGTGTGTGTGTCTCCTTATGCACCTTCGCCATTGTTTTCCTTTTTCTTTCTTATCATTTACTAATCTCTCTCTCTCTCTCTCTCTCTCTCTCTCTCTCTCTCTCTCTCTCTCCTTGATTTCTTTCTTTGTCTCCCATTTTCTTTCTATGTCATACTTTTTTTTTTTACTCTTACTTTCCCCTTGAATTCCTTATCTAAATTGCTGTGCTTTCGTTTTGTTTTCTTTCTTGTTATGTCTTCCCTTCTTTCTTAATATCTTTCTTTCTTCATTTCCAACATTTTTTTCTAAATAATTTCAACCTTCTATACTTCATCATAGTCTTTACGTCTTCTATTCCTCTTCATCACCTTTCTTTCTTTCTTAGGTTATTGCTTTATTTCTTTCTCTTTTATAGTTTACTTTCATTTCTTCCTTTTCTCCTTTTTTATTTCTTCTTTATATTTTTTTCTTTCAAGTTCCCCCATCTCTTTTCCCTCTCAGTTTCCTTCCAACCTTCCCCATTCCCGAAATCTAATTTGAAAATTGGCCATTATATTGCCATTCAACTGTGAAAAACCCGTTGTTTTCATCGCCCATGTCAACCACTCGAAGACACCACACCATCCACCAACCAAACCGAAAATATTTCTCACAATGCATATTCAACAAAATCACCAAAAATATTTCCTTTAAAATAAAGAAATATAAAATATAAATAAAATCGCAAATAAAAATCACGAAAACAATACAAGGTAAATGGTCATATTAACCGTTAATGATTATCATAATGGCTGGATGAATTTGGTTATGGGCGGGAAAGATAATGAAAGGGGAAAAGAGAGAGAGACGGTAAAGGAGAGGGGCGTTCCCTTTACCCAACGTTACGCTACTCGTCTAGCACCTAGCAATCCCTAACTAGTGCTTTACACAGACGAAGCATGATATGCCATAGAGAGAGAGAGAGAGAGAGAGAGAGAGTGACAACAATAATGGTGGTAAAGTCTATTTGACGAGGGAAGACGGAGATGGTCACCGCATTTCAGTGCTAAATTCAACTGGAAGGAAAGGGTTACGTGGGAAATCGACAGGCCACCGTATTTGGAAAGAAATCGAATATATCACAAAATTAAATGAATCCAGACTCTTAGACTTTTGGCGCGGAAAGTATTTGGCTAGTTTTGAACTATATTATTTTACATTTGCTATAAAAAATATTTTGGTAAAAGATTCTCTACTATAAATGCCGTTTAGGAATCGTGGTTAAAATTTGTATCTCTTTTTAAACAGAGGGGATAAAAATCTATAGACATCTATAGAGAGAATATAAGAATAACGAAGGAAAGATATAAACATTTTCAAACAAACAGAATATTGATATGAAATAAGATTGTTTGATACATACATAAATAAAATAGTATTTATGACATTAACTTTAGTAACAACATTCTTAAATGACCTATTCATTAACTGTGTAATATAAAACATGAAATTTGCTTCTATTTTACGTTTTTTAAAAGTAAACTTAAAACTAAGATTCAACATTTGCTTGTAAATACTTTAATAATGAAGAAATTAATAAAAAAAGTTGTTTTTTTAAGTTTTTAAGAAATGAAGAAAAAGTTTTTTTAAAAAGTTCTGTTTGTTGTGTATTCGTTTTGTTTATATCTTTAATATACACACTTATTTAATGTCAAAGCCATACTTATAGAAGAACAGTAGTTATACTATTCAACCCATTGTTACTCTTTTAATATCGGTCCATGATGATACTGGTGTTTCTGTTGAGGAAAAATAAAAACTTCTAATTAGCATTCTGTATATCCATTTGTTCATGTCTGTTGTACAAACAATTCTTATATATATATATATATATATATATATATATATATATATATATATATATTTGTGTATTGTTATCACTATCTTAGTTAGGGTTGGGCCAATACATTTGCGGTATTGTTAGGAGAGTGCTTAATATCTGTGATAGAGCTACCATATAATAACAGTAAATAAATCCCTTGTGTTTACACGCAACTATTATTTCTTCCTGTTGACATGTGTATGCACGCACGTACATGTAACAACACATACATACACTAATAAACTCATATGAACCTAGGCCCACTGATACGCAAATATAAACACCCCAACAAAAGATTGTGTGCATGTGTTTATAAGTATATGCAAGGACACATTCATACGTGTATATATACATAGGAGAAGGTGTTCCTACGTGTGTGAATGGATGCACGTATATATGCATACAAGCTATATAAACACACATTTTTACAAATGAACAAACCCACTGGCCTTGAAACATTGATACATATATCAACGTTCCAACATAAATATATTTGATGTTTTCGATTTTTCAAAAACTTTTTTCAAAATCAAGCACACGGCCTCCATAATCATTTAGTAGTCATACACCTATTTGTCAGTGAATTTATCTTCTGGAGTAGAAGTCCTACTATTTGAAACCATGAGATGCAGCATCGGGGATATAAAGAAATCAGGATGAACAAAAAAAAAGCGACGAGCTTCACCTGATGCCAGGCAGATGAACTTCATAGATTAATGGCCAGAATCATATAGTTCAACCAATAAACTACTACTACTCAGGTATTTGGGTTGTTGTGTCTATTAATTTGATGATAAAAGAAGTAGTCGCCGAAATATTACCATGGGTTATTCAATGCCAAAGTCATCATTGTAGGCATTTATCACTCGTATTTGCCAAGGAAGATGTGACACAAGGTCGATAATATGGGGCATCCAGTGAGGACTGAACTCATTGAGTAGAAACGGATATGTTATCCTTGTTGAAGAACAGTAGTGGGACTATTTAAATATGAGAGGGAGCATAGCTTTCCCAAGGGTAAATATGATAGTTAACATCCTTGTAGAAGAACAGTAGTGGTACTATTTAGCTCATAGATGTGGGATAAGGGGGTTCATACCATTATCAAGGGTATAGTCTAAAAGTGAACTGGTGAATGCCGAGAAGAGGAATGAAACCAAGGATCGCAGTTGTAATCGAAAGTTGAAGTATAGGGGTTAAAAGCTGACATTAAGAAATAGATTGATCAATTTTCTTATGCATTAATATGCTACACACTGAGTATTTTCCCTAATATTCCAGACGATTTGTTCAGTCGTCATGCTGTAATTGTAAATCACTTGATCTATGTTGATTAATATCAAATTATTCCCTCTCTAAATATGTCGATAACATTAGAGGGGAATCTTCACTTGTCACATTTTTCTCACTTCCAGGCGTAACCAGCCAATCAGAACGAGGTTTATATTATACAATCTCTTGGTACTCTAAATGAAATGCCTTGTGCTATACAGTTTAGTGTCATAACCAGTACCCACAAAAGAAAGGATATTCCAACACTTCCATGCGAGAAGAATGTGACACAAGGTCTATTTTTAGCAGAATTTAACAGGGTTTTTTTCTAAGTTTTCCTTCTCCTAAACCAGTTGCATTGATAAGGTTAAAGATCCCAGTCTGTCGTACTATTCACTAATATCTGGAGGGAGAATCCTACGTGAAATGCAACCAGCTTAGTCCAGAATTTGAACCCATGTCACCGTGTCCATTTCCTATGATGGTAACCATTACACAACGAGTGTTTTCAAAGTATGACCGTAAGGATGGAGACATGCTTCTCGTAACGGTTATCGACAAGGCTTTTTGCATCTCACTTCGCGCTAATGCACTTTGGAAATGCACGAATATCTTTTCTCTCTCAGTTATGGGTAAATAGAATGTATTTTAACCCCTACATAAGAGTAGGATGTGATACAAGGTCAATTTTTAAGCGGAGTTTAACAGTTCTTATTTGAGTTTGTCTTCTCCAATACCAATTGCCCTAGCAAGGTGAACTAGAGAATAGTTGGTTGCATACCTTTCCCAAGAGTATTTCCCATTTTAAATGCAACCAGTCTCGTGTCGCCGTGTCCATATCCAAAGACGATAAATATTACACAACTCTCACCTCTACAACTATTGTTGGTTTAATACGTTTTATGTCACGTCAACCGAAGACGTTGATTTATTTATTCTTGACGGGTATTTTTAAAATTTTTATTTAAACTAAATCTTTTATAAATCCGATGTTCAAACAGTTTTCCTGATACTATTTGGTTGTGTTTAACGGCATGTCAAGCCTTGTTGAGTTATTTTATGCCGAAGACATTGTTGTTTTATTCTTTCTTGATGGATATTCAATTTTTTTCATACTCAATTTTTAACATATTTTTAAAACTCATATTCTTCTATTTAACTACCAATCTGAGTCAGAGGGGACCTGGGAGTAATGGTGTTGAAAAAGTACTCCGTATTCGCCAGAGCTCCAGAATTAGAACTTTACCATCAGATGCAGTTTAACATTATACCTAGAACACTAAGATCCTCTGCCATCGCCTTCTAGCACATATATGATAAAAAGGGTTGAAGTGTTGCCATAAGGGCAATATGGTCGGGGGAATCTTATAGGGCTTGGAGTGACCAGTCGATTGATTGAAGGGGATCTCTCCGACCACTCTTCTAGCCTAAGTAAAGGTCAAAGTGGAGTGTTGTATGTTATAGATTTATAAGCCACCAGCACCCCGTCGTTAAGCATCACAGGCCGCCAATACCCAACAGGTGTCCCCCATTGGGAGTCTTATCCAACTGCAGTGGTACAGTCGGTGTATTCTAAAACACCACTCTACAGGGCTTCCACAGCTTTGGTAAATAGTAGAATAGACTCAATTCTTTAAAAGAAAAAAAAGGAGAAAAATCTAAGTAAAACTCAACCAGCCTTGGAGAAAAAAAATTAGACCAGCTTTACTCCGCTTAAAAATTGACCTTGTATATCATTCTGCTCCTGGTGGAGGTGTTGGATGAATAAGTATTACAGTAAAGATTGGATGATCATTGGTGTAAAGTTCTTTCTTCATCATAATATAGATATCTTAGGAATTATGTCTTACTCAGCAGATTTTACATACCTCAGCATTCCTCTAAAATGTACCGGTAATAAAAAGAAGCTCGGACTAACAGTTTAACTATTGCCACAATTCCTGGATAGGAAGATTATAAATAGATTTTTTTTTTCCTGCGTAGAGATAAGATGTTATCAAGAACGACAAATAGCTGTGTAGATTTTTTCCCTTCATTGATTAAGTATCCACGCAAATCCCATCCCACTCCTCAGATCTCCTTCTTCTCAACACCACCACTACTCGCACCACCACCACCAATACACAATTTCTTAATTTAGGCGAAAGACGGTCACAATCAAGTAACCAGTAATTTTCGAATATGAAAAATCGCTTACAGTGCTGATTTTGTTAAAATAAGACCCATCCCTATCATGTGGATTTTTTTTTGGCGAGGAGTGGGTGGGTGTGGAGGAAATAAGGGTGATTTTGCTAAAGAGTCATTATGAATGACCCTGACCGAGAGAGATGACCTGTTGCTGGAGAAGAAGTCGGTGTTGTTCGTGTAGAAATACTGCGTGAAAATTACGTTAAGGAGATGGAGCACGTGAATTGCTTCTAATGATAAGAAATGAATGAAGAAGCATCTAAAGTATATATATAGAAAGAGAGAGAAAAAGAGAGAGAAAAAAAGAGAGAGAGAGAAAGAGAGAGAGAGAAAGAAAGAAAAAAAGAGAAAAAAAAGAGAGAAAAGAGAGAAAAAAAAGAGAGAAAGAGAGAGAGAGAGAAGAGAAGAGAGAGAAGAGAGAGAAAGAGAGAGAGAAGAGAAAGAGAGAAAGAGAAGAGAGGAGAAGGAGAGAAAGAGAGAGAAGGGGAGAAAGAGAGAGAAGGGGAGAAAGAGAGAGAAGGGAGAAAAGAGAGAAGGGAGAGAAGAAGAGAGAAGAAGAAAGAGAGAAAGAGAGAAGGAGAGAGAGAGAAGGAGAGAAAGAGAGAAGGAGAGAGAAGAGAGAAGAGAGAGAGAAAGAGAGAAGGAGAGAGAAGAGGGAGAAGAGAGAGAGAGGAGAGAGGAGAGAAGAGAGAAGGAGAGAGAAGAGGAGAGAGAGAGAATGAGGGAGAAGGAGAGAGAAGGAGAGAGATATGAGTAAAGATACATCGATGGATAGATATATATGAACCGACTGAGATCGATAAATATGAGCAGCGATAGATAGATATGAGGAGAAAGATATAAGAATAGATAGATATGAACAGACTGAGATAGATATGAGTAGATATAAGGATAGATAGATATAAACGGACTTAGATATGATGTGTTTACCATGTATTGAGGTCGTCTTACATTAGAGAGTGCTCGAACCCTGAGGGACATTATTGCGGCCTTATGTCACACATTACTAGGAATATCATATTACATTTCAGCATCTAAAGTTCTGTATTGGTTAACAATCTAGAATATCAAACTATTTCTACTTTACAGACTTAGATGTATAGATATGAAAAAATGAGATGGTTTAGCGCTCTAGGCAAGCCACTCTCCGCCAAAAAAGAACCACATGATAGGAAAGGGATGTTGATGATACGTCGATGGATAGATATGAGTAGACACATCGAAAGACAGATATGATTTGTTTACCATAATGCGACGGGTTCGTCTTACATTAGAGTCTTCGAACCCTGGGGGACAATATTTAGACATTATGTCACATATTAATGGAAATATCATAAATTTCAGTAACTGTAGTTCTGTATTAGTTAACAATCTAAAATATCAAATCCTATCTGCTTTACAGACTGAGATAGATATATAGATAGAAATTATGTGTTTACCATAATGCAATAAAGTCATCTTATATGAGAGTGTATTCTAGCCCTACGGGATATTGTGGCCTTATGTCACACATTGCTATGGGAATTGGTTGAATTTTACGGCATGTCAACCCTTGTTGGTTTATTTTATGCCAAAGATACTGTTTTATTCGTTCTTGTTGGGTATTCAATTCTTTTTTTTTTTCAAACACATTTTAATACTCATTTTTTCTAATTTAATGCATACATGCGAGCGTAACAGGTTCTACCACTCCGAATCAGAGTGGACCAGGGAGTAATGGCGATAAAGGAGTACTCCACGTTCCTTACAACTCCAGATTTGGAACTTCACCATTATATGCAGTTTACCGTCATACCAAGGACAGTAAGGCACTGTGGTCTGTCATAAGGCCAATAGGGTCGGATAATCATATAGATGCTACGGCTTGAAGTGACCAGCCGATTTATCGGAGGCACATTGCTAGGAATATAATTATATTTCAATATCTGTAATTCTGTATAGGTTTACAATCTTGAATATCAAACCATTTCTCCTTTTCAAACTGAGAGAGACTGAGATGAGATAGATATGAGTAGGCATATATAGTCCGATATATATGAAGAGAATTAGATAGAAAAATTGAATTTATATGGCAATGTCCTCGTACCCTCTTGAGCACTACAAACATTATGCATGATAATTTTATTTGGATATCTGAGTAGACCCAACTAGATAGACCTGAGAAGACAAATCTGAGTAGACTCAACTTGACAAATCTGAGTAGACTCAACTGGATAGAGCTGAGTTTACTGAAATATATATGAATATAATGAGATTCAGTAACTTAATGCTGATAAGTAAAAGCCGTATTAAAGAAAGAATAAAATTGACAAAGGGAAATGAAAATCAAAAGCTTTCGATAAGAAAACAAGAAAAGAAAAGACTAAAATTGAAATAAAATGTATGAAAATAAAAAGAACATATTATAAGGAAGAGAAGAAGCACGTAGAAAGACGAAAGGGCAACAGAAAAAGAAAGACAAAAAAACGAGAAGAAAAACAAATAAGAAAGAAAGAAATCTAAGTAAAAAAGATCGATCAAGATAACTCATTGATTTCATTCAGAGAATGCAATTAACTTCTATACGAATGGCCGGGCAAACAAGCTACTTACTAAGTGGGCCAAAGATTGCAGAGCAAGAATGTCTCAGAATATTCCAGCAGAGCCAATTTTGCAATCAGTAAAAGCAAAGGGAAAGAACTAACGTTAGTTATATAGGAAAACATAGAAAAAGCGAATTGAAGTAGACTGAAAATGGGGGCAACAGAAATGAAAAGGAAAAGAAATAAAAGAGGGCAAAATGAAATATTAAAATATGAAATTGATTTTTAAATAAGTAATTAGAACTGCAACTTTCTTAAAAAAAACATTTACCTAGATATACAGATAGGAATATGTTTTGATAGATAGGTAGATAGCTAGGAACAGACAGACTGAGGTAGATAGCTAGGAACAGACAGACTGAGGTAGATAGCTAGGAACAGACAGACTGAGGTAGATAGCTAGGAACAGACAGACTGAGGTAGATAGCTAGGAACAGACAGACTGAGGTAGATAGCAAGGAACAGACAGACTGAGGTAGACTAGGAACAGGACTGAGATAGATAGCTAGGAACAGACAGACTGAGATAGATAGCTAGGAACAGACAGACTGAGAGAGATAGTAGGAACAGACAGACTGAATAGATAGGTAGGAACAGACTGAGATAGATAGGTAGGAACAGACAGACTGAGATAGATAGGTAGGAACAGACAGACTGAGATAGATAGTGAGATAGATAGGAACAGACAGACTGAGATAGATAGGTAGGACAGACTGAGATTAGGTAGGAACAGACAGACTGAGCAGATTGAGATAGATAGGTATGAGCCGGCTAAGATATATCTGATTAGACTGAGAAAGATGATGAATATTATTAGACATATAAATCTATAGATAGTTATGAAACTGGTAGAAATGATTAGACGGAAGTATTTAGATATGAGTAGACTGATGTTGATATGGATTTGGAAAAATGTTATATTATTTCGTAATATGACAAATTCTCGTTCAAATGATCTCAAATAATAACAGCAACACAAAATCGGGTAGGATGTGACATAAAATCACAAGTATGGGACACCCGACGAGGATTGAACTCGCTATTCAGTCGTAATGGATCTGCGTGACGAGTTTGCTAACCATTACACAATAATGGAACGTCAAGATATTTACCTACCATATTCGCCACGGGTAGGATGTGACAAAGTCACAAGTCTGGGGCATCAGTCGAAGATCGAACTAGCTATCCAGTAGTATTATTTCTGAGAGACTAGTTTGCTAACCATTACACCACGATAAGAAGCCTCGTTTTAACTGTATAGTATCCCATTAAAAACAATAAAATACTACTATGTTCGATTAGATCAGTCGGTAGAGCATTTGTCTAGGAACCACAAAGTTCAGAATTAGATACTGACCCTCGCCAGCTCGGCGTGTAAGTAGCACAACGTGGATCTGTGTACTACAGTTGGGAGCTGATCGTAGGTGTGGCGCTCCACCTCAGATGCAAAAACAATTCATGGTTTAGCGGTAGCTAACAGGGGATAGACTCCCTGGCTGACACTGACAATTGGTCACTCGACCGACTTTAATTACGATTAAAAACAAAAATTACTTTTCATTTACAAATGGTATTAATTTTTTCTAATAAAAAAAATGGTATTAAAATTTTCTGGTAAAAAAAAAATGTAACGGATGGAAGGTTACGTTGAATATTTTGATTAAGAATAAAGATTGATTTATTCCACCTAAAAATGGATGATTAAAAATACAGAGTAATTGTGCTGTATGACATTTTAAGCATTATAGGCTCCCATAATATTTTCCTTTTTTCATTAATGTATTCATACTTTAAAACGTTAAAAAAAATCGGTTATCTCCCTTTAACCCTGGAAATGAACAAGTACATTAACGCGTGTTTATATTTCCAACGTTCAATGATTTTTTAACTTTTTTTACAATTTTTTTTTTGGAGGGGGAGGGACAGTCATAATGATATCATATTCCTAAGACATAATTTATACAGAAATGGTTTCAAGTAAATAATAATATTTTTTATAAACAAAAAGAAATTTACTCAAACCATTCACCACTGGTAAGATTGAAAGTAGTTTTGGACTGAAAAATGTTTACTATATCACCAAACTTCCGTAACAAGTTGGGTTTTTTTTAGCTCTTAGACTCTCACGATCGTTTCACTTTTGTTTTGTTTTTTATACCGTTTTCAGTAAATTGTTATACCTGTAGTTGTACTGCTTTATTTGTTTTAGTTCTTTTGGAGCAAAGTGTCCTAAGTTTGAATGCACCCGGTTCACCCTTTAATCGTCAACAACATATTTCTAAAAAACATGTTTACCTAAATGAAATGTTGATTTTAAATTCATTTTAACGGTGTACGTAATCTTGAATCATTGATTTTTATTGTCACACATTAAAAGTAATTTTAAATGTTTTCATAAGCGATTAGTTAACATTTATACATAAAATCACCCTTAACGTTTTGGCCGGTGTGTCTTCCAGCTTTCTTCAGGTGTTTCTTGTCGAAGTCGGAAGCCTTTAAGTCGGAACTTCGAACCGAACCCTTTATCTTATTCATGAGGGTAGATTGTTCTCATTCTATTAACCATGACTGGGTACGCGTGTTAGGATTTTGTTTATCCGAATTTCAATGCGAAATTGCCTAAAATCAAAGTAAAGATTCAAATTGGGAAATAATTTTGAAAAATTTGACTGCTGTGCAAACAAAGTGTTGAAGAATTTATAATCATCTCATTTAAATAATGACGTCATTGTTTTTCAGACTGTTGTCCGAAAAAAAAAACTAATTAATAAAAACTCCCAACCATCATCTTAAAAAATTCAAACAAAATTATATAAGTGTAATAACAAATTTGTTTATATCGCCCGTGTTGACCTAACAAAACAAAAAAAAAAACGTTGCTTTAGTAATATAAATTAAGTTAACGAGTGACCGAACCGAAAAAAACGAAAGGCAAAAGGCAAAATACCAAGAATTAATGGAAGAGTGTAGAAAGAAAGGTGTGTAGCTTGCTTTCCAGCCTATTGAAGTTGGGTATACAGTATTCGTGGCAGTGTCTTAAGAAAAGATTCGGAATTGCAGAAAATAAGAAAAAACAAAGCAGTCCGAGATAATTCAGAGACTACCGAAAAGTAGCACAGTGCTTAAAGGCTAAAGAGCAGATAGATTAGGAAATGTTATTTAAGATTTAAAGTAATAATTTTACCTAGTAAGGTCTTCGTTAATTACTGTGCTGACTTATCACAATTCTTTTATGCTACTTTTTCGTCATCGTTTGATTTATTTAAAATTTTTGAGGGGGTATACGTCACTCGTGCGTGCTCATCATTAAAGTGGTCGCCGATAGCTTGTGAATATTGATTTGTGTCTGGCCCTCAAATTAGGAGATGTTATTGGGATGGTGAGTGCTTTATTGGGGGCCACCCGTCGGGGACCTCCTCCCTTTTTTCTGTTTTAATGGGTAGTATCTTCCTTTCCCATCCCCAAACTATACTCATACTAATATATGATTCGTTTTAAGTTTTCGTTAAACTAAGATGTAAATTGATAATCGTTTAGGAAAGCTGTTCAATTCTTTTAAAGTAATATCATCCTTCCCGAATACTGATAAATTTCATTTAAATCTGCTTGGATTTCGGTAAACTAGTTCTTAAAGTCGGTTCGTTGGACACTACATTTTGCTTGTGAAAAATGTTTAGGTGGAGGCAACTATTGTGAATCCAATGGTCGTTTCGTTCAAACTAGACTATACATGGTAGGCATATTTTAGCTTCTAAGGTGAAGTGCGGTAAGTCACAAGAACACGTTAGTACCCGGCTCACAGACAGCTGATCAACTGCAATCTTGTCTTCAAGCATTAAGGGTCAGTACCCACGGTTAACAGGTGGTCTCATGGTGGGGGGGTTACTTCTCTACAGAAGGACAGTTGCCGTATTCCAGAGTCCGGGTCGACAGCGAGGCATCTATCTCAAAACCATTGGGTCCCATTTTAAAGTAATCAGTTTCTAAACCTGGATTAGTTTTTCACCTAGTGAGAATCTAACTCCCTAAATGTTATGACATAAGTTATTCAGTTTTAGGTCTCGAGTTCAGTCCTCTTTTTTATCTCATCACTTTTCTCCTAGTAGCATGATGAATTTTCCCGTGGTGTAATGGCTAACGAGCTAGATTACACCATCGTAGTAAGTGTGTTTCAACACCAAACACGGTCGCTTTCGGACTAATACCCTTATGAAAGTTATGAAACAACTCATCCTCCACTATTTTTTTAATAATACTAACATGGAAAATTATTTTGTTTCAAACATGTCGTTGAAAAACATTTTTTAAAGATCTCATCCAATTAATGATCTCATGTTTTTTAAACACCTATCAATCAGAGAAGCGTCACAATCTTTAGAATAATTATACTTTTTACTTGAGTTTCCTGCATCTCGGATTGATAGGCGCTCAAAAACAATGACGTCATTATTTGAATGAGATCTTCAAAAGTTCTTCGACGACTTGTTTGATCAAAATTTAAACTATTCAAAATAATTTTCCAGGTTGTATCATTGCTAAGCTTGGATATATATGGAACACCTGAAGAAGGTTAGAAGATACGGTGACCGAAACATTGTGTTTTTACATACAACAATAAAGATGAGAAAAGTCCAAAATAAAATAATACACATCAGACCTGATCTCAAAAATTAAAACTATTTTTTATGTAAAATATTATTTACAATATTCTTGATTTGATTGAATAAACGTTCTTCCAATTCTCTTGGATAAGTTATCAGTTAAGTGTTCATTGTTGCTTCTCAATCAGTTATAGCTAGCAAGATGGCCATGGAATGAGGAAATTACTATTTATTACCAAATTCACAAACTAAGTGACCAAAAAACAATTACATCACATATTTTGAAAATATGAAATTTCAACTAATAATCTGTGTCAAAGGTCGATAAACAATAGCATCCGAGGGTTATTTTCGTGAATTCTGTGCAAATATTGTAAATACAGATCTCTCAAGATTTATCAAGCTAAAAGGTCAACAACGTTGGAATAATAGTGCACCGAATAAATAATCATCAATTAAGTCAAAACTAGGAGAATGGAAACCGGGATATAGAAAATACAAAGTACTGGCGCGGCTGTGTATTGACCACCCAAGACTTACGCATTATTTTATACTAGAACAAAAGGACCAACCACGATGTACAACATGTCAAACACTATGCACTGTCAAACACTTCCTCATAGAATGCGAATCTTACGCTTATATCAGAATATGATTTTTAACGAAATAAAATGAAAGATCTGTTTGAAAATATCAACATAAATAGGATTTTACACACACACGCGCGTGCGCGCGCACGCACACCTTGTGGGAAATAAAGATATACCAACAATTATGAATCAGATATGGAAATACGTCGACGAAACTATCTATAAAAATACAACTGCAAAGCAAAATTGATTACCAACTGTTGTCTCGCATCCTTCAATTTGTTTAAAAACAAAATATTTACTTAAATATACTAACTATATTTATATAAACTATTCATATCGTATACAAAAAACAACGAAAAAGATGTGGCATTAAAAAAAAAACAGTGTTGATATGCTGTTAAACAAAACAAAACTCACAAATGACGCAACGGATACAGGTGTTGAGTTAATACATTTCTAATCATCTGTAGGTTGCGGGTTCAATCCTGACTACGGGCGAAAATAACAAAATACTTAACATAGCTTAACACTTGTACCCTGTCATGATTAGCGGAATGAGAACAGTCTACCCCGATGGATTAAATAAAGGGTTCGGTTCGAAGTTCCGTGAAGGTTCCTGATTATCACATGAAGGCTCTCGAGTTCGACAAGAGATACATGAAAGCCGGGGGGCACATCAGCCGTAATGTAGTGTATATAACAAGAAAAAGTCCGAAAAACTCAAATAATACAAATTATCAAGCCTCATCTAAAAAAAAATCACACAAAAGCAGATCTCTTGATCAACAATCTTCATCTCTAACGCTTGGGCTCTACAGGCAAATAAAAGGAATATTGCGATGATTACATTTGGGCTTACACTCGAAATACCTGGATTAATTTTTCCTTTTTCAATGTATTATTCATCACTCTTTCCCCTCAGTTCAATCATTTATGCTCCCATCGTGTACAATACATTGTCACAGGAATTACTTGCAAATTTATCGTATAAAAAGAAAAGAAAGGAATCACATCGGTCTGATATATAATGGGATGACGGTCGACTGATTCATACCCCACCCCAAATGTTAACATTGCCAATCTGTTAAAACAACGTTAGCGTAAAAAGAATCTCAGACGAAACGAAATATCATTAGTCATAAATGAATGGCAATTGGAAATTGACGCTTACCAAACGGAAATGTTTCTCGTTTATTCTCCTTTAGGCGTTATTTTTTCTAGATTATTTAAATAAGGAACCGTACATTTCTTTTGAATCTAAATGACATTTCTTTATTTTGGGGCACATGCGTACGAGTGATTGGGCTTTTGAATGTTGATATTTTTCTGTCTTTATAGATTTATTTGTTGCATTTGATTATTTTCCGAGATTAATGATGAAGGGAAAATATTGTTTTTATATATATATATATATATATATATATATATATATATATATATATATATATAGTGTGTGTGTGTGTGTGTGTGTGTGTGTGTGTAATTGGCCTTTTTTTAATATTCTTTGGAAAAGACATTCGACGGTGTACCTTCTGGCATTCTTCAGGTGGTGTTGGATATTTTTTTAAACTGGTGATACATAGTCGAAAATGGAAAAAATATAGAATAATAATTCCAAAAATGAAATAAATAAATGAACATAGACAAAGAAGATAAGGTATTGAGACAGACAGGGACAGATAGAATATATACTAAAGAATAGGAGGAAGGAACATGAAGGATATGATAACCATCCCCCATCTCTACTGAATAGCGAGTTCGATCCTATCTGCGTGCCTCATACTTCCGAACTCGTGTCACATCCTACCCATGGCGAACGGATTGGGTAAATACTTACACTAAGAAATTGTTTTCTTTAAAACTGAACCATCAATCTTTTGTTACACTTGCATTGTGGGTCGTCAAACCATCTTACACCTGCCCTGGTTATGTTTGATTTAATCAACTGATCGTGTATGGCTGAAACGTTATCTATTGATAATGGAGATTCGCTTCCGGTTTTTGTCTGTAACAAAAACTACGTTACTGCTTACGTCACATTACCCAAAATCGTCATAACATAGAATGAATATACTCAAAATTTGAACATGCAACATTAGACAGTCCTCGTTGTTTTTTAAAACAACTTTTAATAAATACATGACTGGTATTATATATCTATATATAGTTTGTTTTATTTTAATACATGTTTAAAGTTTACATTTCAAATTGTTTTATTTTGTAATCCTTTAATGAATTCGATGACATTGAATTTTTAACTCCCACCCCTCAGACAATGTTTCAAGATTCTATTTTTACATCACCCGGGGGGCGTTTATTTTTATTTTGGTAGTTTATATAATAAAACTCGTATAAGTATTATTTTAGTCAATGATTTCTTAAGGTACCTAAGTAATGTATAAATATATTAAAGACGAATAACGGGGTGGTTATTAAGAAATTATCAAATTTATATTAGTTTTATTTTAGTAATATTCTTTATATCCGTAAATCCTCGTTACTTCATATTTTTATATTGCTCTACTTCTCTGTACATTTGTGAGAAATATAGACGGAAATATAAATAAAAAGTTATATATGGTTGGATAGATTGATGGATGGATAGATATGAACTGACTCGTTAGATCAATAGATAGATTGATGGGTGGATAGATATGAACCGACTCGATAGATAGATATGACCGACTCGTTAGATAGATCAATAGATAGATAGATATGAGCCGACTCGTTAGATAGATCAATAGATAGATAGATATGAACCGACTCGTTAGATAGATCAA